>CM055113.1:17336444-17815745 GCA_029204225.1 Diphasiastrum complanatum
TTGCTTAGCTTGTTTCTTCGTCATTGAACCTGTGATCCTGTCTCCCTTCAATATAACTGCTTTGGGCAATTTGATTGTTGGTTCATCATGAACATTACGCACTCCAAATCTGGTCGGATCCATATGATGTAGAATCTGTTCATCCGTAAGTTCTGCATTGCATCATAAGTTAAGGCATGGCTCACTGGTATGAGATCATCCTCAATTGGATCTGGTATAGGTTCTGTTGATATCCAGACTACATTGAGCACATTTAGTGGAAACATGATTGGCGTATCCAAAGTTCAATCTAATAAGGAAATCTCGCTCAACTCTGATTGAATATTTTGTTGACACATATATCCTGCTGTACAATCAATTGTTGCAAGAGCTTCATTCCAATTGGCAGTATCCGTTTGAGAATCGTAGTGAACTCCCAATTTTTTCTCTGGTCGATCACAAGTGTGATCCGTTGTTGATGAATCGTCATCCGCTTTTTGAACCACTGGTTTGATAGTCCAAGTCGTAGGATCAACTTTAACTGCACGTTCACGATTTTCAAAAGTGATTTTTCCGGTACCCAACTTATGAATTACTTGCGCAACTCGTAACCATGGACGTCCTAATAGAACTCGGTAGACATTTGGTGCTTGTGGTAAGTCCATCACGACGAAAGTAATGACGAACTGTACTCCTGCAATCCTGATAGGTATATCTTCCACCATTCCTCGTGGACACACTGTCGTTTGATCAGCTAGCTTAATAGCAAAAGTAGCTGGCTTAATCTTTGTAAGGCCCCATTTTGTACATAGCTTTGTAGAAATCAGGTTAACTCCTGAACCGCCATCTATCATGGCTGTTTCTTTAGAAAATTGTCTATGTTGTATCGGTAGAGTGATATTCTTTTGTTCACTTTCCCAAGCGGCTCCAACATGGAGTACATTGTTAGATTCTTCAAATCTAGCACAAAAAAGCGGCTGCTGATGGTCTTCTGATTCTTCTTGAACTAACTTTTGCGCTAAGACTTCTTTTGCTTTTGGCACCAACTTTAGGAACTCTCCCAATGAAATATTGATCTTGCTAGACGAAATGTTCATGAGTAATTCTGTATGCGGTGCTTCCAATTCAATCATCTTGAAATTGATTATTCATATTCGTATGTAGATTTTCTTGGAGGCTGTAATGGTGAAGACCGAACTTCAGTTGTTACTTTAGCAGCTTCAAGTTCCTCTTCTTCTTGCAGATGTTTAATCCATTGTCTCATATCCTGATATCTTCGTTTTTCTGCATTAAGATTTGGATAGACTCCCGATGTTGTTGATGTATCGTTCAATGGTATAGAATCACAGGTACTGGATCCACTACTGGTTCTTTTTGCTTTTGTGCTTTGGTGACCACCATCAAGGGTGCACTTGGTTTATTCAGAGCTACTGATCCTTGCTTGATTGTTATCAAATTTACAGGTGTTGTAGCTGGTGGTGGCTTCGGTCTTGCTGGACAGTCTTTATAGCAATGCCCATATCCACAATCACGACAGAATGGTACAAATTTTTCTTTATTTGGACATTCTACAACTCTGTGATTTTCTCCACATGCAAAGCATCCAAGTGGTGCTCTGGCCCAATTTCTCGAGGCTTGTTGTTGAGTGGCAACATAAATGGCATATTGTTCTGAAGATCCACCTTCCTGATCATTACCATAGCTCCATTGCTCAGCACTTCCGTAAGGTTCTGGTTCCATCAAATTGGCAGGAGGAGCGGAGTGGGGCAGGCAAAGCTAGACATTCCGGGTATCCAAGAGTAGATTGTCGCAGTCTTGCTGCTGGATTTCCTCCATACTATGGATCTCGATATCCCATCTGGGCATATCGTTGCTGAATTATCCGAGGGTTGAAGTTGCAAAAAGCAGTCTCATGGTCAGGTGAATTACACAGATGACAAACACTGATTTCCATTTGTTTTTTCAATTGAGGACACTCGTTCACTGTGTGATTTCCTGTACAAATAGAACACCAGACATTTTACCTGGTAGGAAAAGTCTTTGCAAACTTCTCAGGTTCCTTGTTCGCTTCTCCGTGGAAAATTTCCAATGCTTTGATCTTCTCATCAAATTGCAACTGCAACTTTTCCATCTATTTTTGTTGGGTCTTCCCAAGTTTCTTGAACTCATTGAGCATCATTTCTACAATCGCATTGGCATTCATTGATGCAATAGTGGTGGATGTCATAGTAGTCTGCCCTGCTGTATAAGACAACATACTGACATTCGGCTCATCATCTGAATCTTCATCCTCCTCCCGAATTCCATCGTCCATAGCATTTTGCAAAAGTGCGTACTCATTATGGCATTTCAGCTCACGTCTAATCCGTTTAGGTAGACTTGACAAAAACCACATAATCATGGCATTTTCATTAATCAGCTCAGGTTGACATTCAGATCTAAGACGTTTCACCCTTTCGATGTATCTCGAACCATTTCCCGCTTTCCCATTTTAATTTTACTTAAAAGTAGGAAAGGGTCTTCCATAAAATACAATGATATTGCATGAAACAAAATGGCTAAGATCTCAAAATAGTGCCTAGATCACATATAGATGAGATTGGTAAGCATACAACTGTGATTCTGGATCTACCAAGCAATCTCTTGACCAAACCAAATGTGTCCACCCAGGTCTAGGTTCCCTACCTAACCCTCTTCAAAAGCTTATAACTTTTGATTAGCACAACCAAATGGAATGAAACTGATTGCATCAGAAACTAGACAAAAATAGCTTTAAAACAAGCTATCTAGCAAGATTTTTGGATCAACCATGAAAGAGAACTCCCAAACTGAAATTGGATATTCCTCACATGTGTCTGAGCACCTGATTCCGTACAGTACTAGGTCAGACCCGATCAATGTCCTTTTGATCTCTTTTGATCCAAAATTGAACAAGATAGCTAGGAAAATGGACCTTGACAATTTTTAGCTCAAGATTGATGAATAGTTTTCACTTAAATGGATCAAAATGCGTGGTAACCTTAGGTAGGCTCTGATACCATGTTGATTTCACACGTGTGGATTGTCCACTACATGTACTTGTGATCTCCTAAGGTGTGTAGATGCACCAAGATCAAGACTAGATTGAGATTCAAGATCTATCTTTGATCCTATGGCAAAAACACACTACTACATGCATTCAATCACTTCCAACTCTCACTCACACGTGTGGAAAGTATTCAAAAATTATTCTAAGTAAAAACAAGTTGCTCTCCTTGGGTAGAGAGAGAAAAACCATCATGAGCTCTCGAGTAGAGAGAGAAACCTAGAAATCCAACAATCAAAATCCACAAAATCACCAAATCAATTAGTTCCAAAATGAGGAGTACAATGATTCTAGTAGATCCACGAGCTACCACTATGCTTAACTATGATTGGACCACACTTTGTCACTTCTTAATCCTATTGGACCATTGATCCATGCACCTCTTAATTATATTGGACTATATTCAAGCACACCTCAAATTCCTATTGGACCTCACATGGTTCCACCTCTAAATCCTATTGGACCTCTTAGAATTCATCAAACAAAAGCATTACACTTTTCTACACTCTAATTGGCACAAGTTTAGCCTCTTACTCTATTTTGGCTCAATAGTGGCATTACAAGTGGAAATGCATAATTTGTCATCTATGCCAAATTTGTTCCTATCAACATCCTACACCTAGATGCTTGATATAAAAAACATAAGACCCCTATATCTAACATAGATAATCTTTTTCAATTCTTCACATTGCAAAGAATTCTATAGTGAGATCTGACCCAGATCCAGCTACTATGAACCTTGCGAGAGTTACTTCCCAGAGATCTGAAAGATATCAAGTTTTTAACCTGCAAAAACAGCTAAAGAACCCTTGCACAGCCAAACCTCGCACAAGACAACCCTCGCAGACAAGATCAGTGGAAAGATCTACATCAAATCCAGCTACTATCAAAACCTCAGGTCAATCAGTGCAAGGAGTAAAACGTTATCAAGGAAAAACCACCATAAAAGGCCTAAAATTCACTTTTGGCCGATCAGATCGATCAGATCCTTGAAGATCCAGACTGCATCCTACTGTATAAACAAGATCCAATCACTTTGGAACCCACCATCGGATGAATCTGAGATCGAGACGATCAATAGCACGAAGGATAGCAAATCAGGCACCACACCTTTCCAGATTAGCAGCTGTGCAACAAGAGGCAGAACCGAAACCAGCACCAATGGATCCAATGGGCCAACCCGTACTTGTCGCTCCCTTGCAAGCAGTCCGGAGAGTACCATGGATGGAGATACCAAAATACGACGGATCATCAAATCCCATACGATTCCTCCAGATCTACGAGCAGGCTTGTGAAATCTACGACAAACGGACACCTGCAGAGAAGCTGATGCTACTCCCTATGTCCTTGCTAGCAGTGGCTCAGAATTGGTTTTTCAACCTGTCATAGGAAGAGAAATCCACCTGGGAAGCGGTTAAAGCGGCTCTCATTATGCACTTTTAACCAAGAAGGTTCCCGGAAGACCCGTTTCTCTTACTGAGCAAAGTCAAGATGGAAAAATGAGAAAGGGTCCTAGACTATATTGAACGGGTCCAACATCTACGATCCGAGTGCAGTACAGCCCTGACTCCCGATCATGCGGTGATCATGTGGTTCCTAGCCGAAGCATCAGAAGAGAACTGAAACGACGGGAGCAGTACGCTACTCTACAAGAAGCTATGAAAGATGCCATTATGGAAGAGGATGAGGGATCTGACGACGAATATCCTTTCACCCACACTCCTACTCCCTCGATCGCATCATCATCATCAAACGCATCCGCTCTATCCTCAGAAATGTTGTTGGAGCAAATGACAAAATTACACAAACAGCAGATAGAGCAACTTACGGCGCAGTTTGACCAAAAACTGAAAGCCTTACAAGGAACTGTAGCAGTAACTCCACATCAACCGGAACCAAACCAGCTGCAGTATCCTCGACGGGAGAATGTATGGTGTTCAGTATACACGCAAAACCATACAACGAATGAGTGTCCAGTCCTAAAGCAAAATCTAAGACTGACACATAGATTCTGTCATCTGTGCAATGCAACATCGCACGATATGACATTTTGCCCATTTAACCCCCAGATTGTTCAATAGAAGAGAAGTCCTTACCAGACTTCCTATCCTTATCATCAAGGGGCACCCAACGTGGCACCAAGTTACGGCGCACCAAATCAACCACAACGTATGGCCTTACCTGCTCCACCAGGGCCAGCCAATCAACAAGTGGCCCATGTAAACCTGACAACAGCAGAACCAGAGATGCAAATGCCACCTCAACCTGAGCAGCGGCAATGGTACGGACCAGATGAACCATTTATAGATCCTGCCATAAATGAATATGTTTCGGCCTATGCAGCTCAAACTCAGCGCCAAGGCGGAAGAAATTACGGTTGCTACGCATGCGACGATTTAAAGATTATTTGCAAAAAATTTTGGAAATTTTCTTGGACGATCTGTGCGTGCATGGACCAGATTCAAAACACTTATCCAATTTGGAGAAGGTGTCACAAAAATGCCGCGACTACCAGATCTCCCTGAATCCAAAAAAATGTCAATTCTGGGTGACACATGGCTTGATACTCGGCCATATAGTGTCAAGACACGAGATTGCCACAGATCTATCAAAGATCAGGATCATTATTGATCTACCACCACCGTGGATGATCCGCGAGGTCTACATTTTCATGGGTCATGTTAACTATTATAGGATCTTCATTCTTGATTTTGCGGAGTTAGCCAGACCAATCTACAAACTCACAATGGATCCACATTGGAATGAAAAAGTCCTAAAAGCTTTTCAAAAGCTTAAGGATGCATTGGTTTCGGCACCAATCTTACGGCCACCCAATTGGTCCATTGAGTTTCACGTTCATACGGACGCATCGAAGTATGCAGTTGGAGCAGTCTTAACCCAGCCAGGTGAACACAAAAATGATTTTCCAATTCGGTTTGCAAGCCAACAACTCAGTGATACTGAAATGAACTATTCAACCATAGAGCGGGAAGCACTGGTAATGATCTATGCGATTAAGAAATTTCGACATTACTTGATGGCCACACATTTTGCTTTTTATACGGACCATCAACCCTTGCTCTGTCTCGTTAATAAAACTTGCAACATCGGAAGAATCACCAAATGGCTACTTCTATTCTTGGAGTTTGATTTTCGGATAGTAGTTCGCAAGGAAAAACAACACTACATGGCAGATCATGTGTCACGAATCAAGGAAAAGGAGATTGCCACCCAACCTGACGATGAGTTAGCAGATGCTGCCTTATTTTACGTGGACACAGTACCAGAATGGGTTGCCGACATTGTTGAATATCTAATGCGTGGCCAACCAGACAAATCACCACCAAAGGCGGAACAACGAAAATTGATTTTGAAGGCTAGACCTTATCAGCTGATTGTCGGCCAGTTGTATCGAAGAGGTCAAGCTGGAATTCTTCAGCGGTGTATTCTTCCTCATGAGACCACCCAGATCATTTCGCTTTCACATGAAGGCATGGGTGGGGGTCATTTTGCATCTGACATTACAGTTCACAAGATCTTGCAATCAGGATGTTGGTGGCCAACGATTCATAAAGATACGGAGGAATACTTGAAAAAGTGCGATGTGTGCCAAAGGGCAAGGAGACCAACGAGATTGAACTATGACCTACTTAACCCAAGTACCGTTCGAAAAATGGGGATTGGATTACATTGGTCAAATTCACCCTGCAGCAAGGAGTTCCCTGGCTCGATACATAATCGTAGCCACAGACTACCTCACCAAATGGGTCGAAGCCAAGGCAGTAAGAGTAGCTGATGCTAGGACCACTACCAAGTTCCTTTATGAAAATATCATTGTGCGCTTCGGATGCCCGGTGGAACTAGTCAGTGATCGCGGAAGCCATTTTATCAACGAGACCATATCAAGGTCCTGTTGGAGGATTTTTCGTGATCCACAGAACCAGTACGCCCTATTATCCTCGTGGTTATGGGCAAGCAGAATCATCCAATAAAATCCTGTGTAGCGTGCTCACGAAAACAGCTGAAGCTAGCAGATCAGATTGGGAACACAAGTTGCATGCTGCACTGTGGGCATTCAGGACAACATATAGAGGGAGCACTAATCAAACACCCTTCCAATTGGTATATGGTCAGGATGCTGTGATGCCAGTAGAGTTTTTAGTTCCTTCATTAAGGATTTCCACCGCGCAACGTCTTAATGAGTCCAAATCTCTACAGCTATGCCACGAAGCTCTGCATAAACTCTGTGAAACACGCTTACTAGTTGTGCATGCACTGGCAGCTGAAAAGGAAAGACGCAAAGCTTGGCATGATCGTAGATTACAAAGGAAGGATCTTCGTTCAGGAGATCTGGTCCTGATGTATAAAACCAAGGCGATCAAGGGGAAGTTAAAATTTACTGGCGAAGGTACTTATAGGATCAAGGAAATTCTTAATCATGGAGCTATGAACTTAGAAAAGATAGATGGGACACCATTCGACACACCCATCAACGGTAGTCGGTTGCACAAGTACTGGCCACCACAGCAAGATAGATCCAGATTGGGGGTGGCACGTTACAAAAATTTAATCTACTCAGCCATCACCGCTAGATCTAAGGAGATCAAGCCAAATCAAGCTAAATTCATCAACATTCAGCCAGATCTGGCAAGATCGGGAAAATCCATCAGAATCCAAGGAGGATCCAGATCTTGATAGGATAAAAAAAGAAACAGATCATCAGATTAACTGATGGATCTACTACCAAGAATCCATCAGAACTTCCAGAGAACTACCAACAGTCAGATCAAGCCTGGATGAAGCTGATTACAGTTTACAAAAGTTAAAAATCAGAAAATCTCAAGATCTCGTCAAAAAACACTCTGAAAGAGCACTTTTTTTATGATTTTTTGAGATCCCCTGGGAGAGAGCTCTTGAAAATTGGATAGTCACCAAATTTGACCTAGATGCATCCATGAAAATCTCTGTGAGGGTTCTTGATGGAGGAATCATCATTTTTTAGTGTATGCGAGAGTTTCTAGAAACTGAATTTTCAGAACCCTCGTAGAGCATCAAGATCATCTTACCAACTCTCACAAGGTGCCTAAATGAAATCAGAGCAGTGAAATTAGCCTACCTACATGGTTTGATCTTGAAAATCCAATCACAGGAACAAGTTGTGCGAGAGATCACTTCCTGCAAGAGTTGAATCCTCGCAGACAGTCTGAACCCTCGCATAGCAGTCAAATCACCTTCTGAACTCTCGCAGACTTCCCTGAGGTCTTAGAATTTTGTGAAGAAGGTGCCTGCCAAAATTTGGATGGAACTGAACAAAGAAAAGTGAATTTCACCTAATACGCACCTAAATTCCACTATATAAGGGTTGAATTCGAGTCATTTGTCACCTTTGCTAGCGAAGCTCTGCCAAAATTTACTCTGAAATTACCAAGTTCTCCGTTTGCAACCAAACTTCCTACCAGCTGTCATCTGATATTACTAAACACCGATCTGCACTCTGAACTACACTCCTTGTCTTCCAACACTCGTTATTCTCAGTTTTCTATCATTTCCACATCTTTTTCCATTCTCCATCGTTTTTCTTACTTTTTCGACCTCTAATCATCATTGTTAACATGGCCTCCTCATCCTCTGAAGACTCTGGCGCCAAACAGGTGATCCAGCGTGACATCCCCGAGGCCACACAGATTTGGCCTCTACCCTCTGACACTCTAATCCAACCATGACTACAGACAACCAGCCCACTTCTAGCAGCAATGGATTTTCATTCGGCGCTCTTCCATTCTGAGATTAACATGGACCTCGCCCTTCACTCTTACGCCACCTGGGACGAGAACAAGGCTCATTTCCACTTCCTGTACCAAGGTACCACGTACAAGGTCAGAATTAATGCCGACTCGATGGTCACCGTTGCCATTATGTCCGGTGATCGATCTCCCATCGTCACGCCAAAGCTCTGATCAAACCATTCGTCACCCAAACCACACCAAAAATCTCCATCCAGACTAACAATGATTACTTGATAGAAGCTATCATTGAACCCGTCATTCAGACGATTGTGCATCTGTTGAATAACTTTTTGATTATTTCAACATTTCACAAGGACAGAATCCAGTCTACGTTGCCGAGTCAGATAGTGGAATTATTTCTGGATAGTGGAATTCCCTAACCCCTCCGTTGTGCCATATGATTGGCATAGCTTCCTTATTCGAGAACTAACCAACTCCATCAAACTCAACAACCGTGAGCAAATCGCAGCAGGCCTCCTGTTGTGTAACTTTGTCTGTGCACTTCTCGAGGCGAAAGTGCATGGTTTCCAACGCTCATCCCTCCTGTCTACCCTTGTGCCACATACTAGCCTCTATCCACCATCTCAAGCATCTACCTCCTCCCAACCTGCAGTTATTAACACAACGGCCAACAAACGAATGCGTGGCACTGCCTCTACATCCACATCTCCACCTGTTACCCAGAGACGTGTCTCCACTGCCGCACTAACCACTCCATTCACCACCGCCACTTCTTCTTCCGTGCAACCCCCCACTCCGATTTTTGCTGTCACTACCTCTCTTCCTGTCCATTCACATTTGGTTCTGTCTCCATCCTCGTTTCTTCTGTTAATACCACTCCTACTTCTCTTCCAGTGTCCACTACCAACCACAACCAGAGTGGCGTCAGCAGTTATTCGAAAAGGAACCTGCGGCCATCAGGGCCTACGTGACAAGTCCACAACAATTACGGGTGAACGCGCATTTCTTGCCATGTACACGAAGATCCAAATGGGCGGAATGCGGCACTCCTCTGGACAAGATCACACATCATAATTTTAATTGGTCGATCATACCATCGCAATATGAGTGGACGACGGATGTAGACGCCAGAAGGGCTCTCACCACGTTCGAAAACCAGTATATCAATTGCCCTGATCCCACAGTCCGCGCGACAACCACTTACGCCCGAGACTTAGAACACCTGATGGGGATCGAAACTAAATGGGATGATTTTCTTTCCGCAATATTCTTTGATCCTAATAAAGCGCTAGCTTCCGACAAAGTCGAAGATCAGCTGCTAGTCGCTCATGTATATTACCGAGCTGCATTCCTTGGAGAACCCCAGACACGCCGATTCCAAGCCTGGATCGATCAAGAATGGCTAACAGGAGTCCACAAGTCCTTCCACATGCCCAAGGACTCGAAGAAACTGGATCGTCTTAACTTCATGGAAGACGTTACAGGTTACCTGATCCACCAGAGGCAGGCAAAGAGGACACTATACTAAACCGGCAGAGAGCCGAGGGACCGACACTACTTCAGGCCGTGGGTCATGTTGGAGGTATTCCCAACAAAGTGTAAATAAATAAAATCATCTAATAAAATGTGTTGCGAGGGCATGGCATCCTGCATGTATAAGCCCATGGGCCAATGAGCACGCAAATAAAGTTGTAAATAAAATAAACATGACTTGGGCCTTGGAATTAAAATAAAACTAGAGGCCCAATGTCATTTTTAAACTTAGAGATCACTTTTTAGAGTTGGGTCCAAATTGGGACTCATATGAATCTTGTGATTTCTAATGTACTTTTTGTGGACCCTTGGATCAAGTTGGGTCCAAGATGAATGGATAGGATCATTGTGAATTGTAGCCAATAGGATTGAGGGGCAAGGGCCTTCCCCATTTTATAAAAAGACACAATTTGTACACTATTTCCATGCTTAATGAGAAGAAGAAAACTCTACCATTTTTGGAAGAGAAGCATCCTCATTTTCTATTCACTACTTGCTAATGCTCTTGATTGTGTTTTCCATTGCTTTCTATTTCCATGTTTATTGTTTGCCATAGTGAATGCTTTTCCATTAGCAAGCATAAGGAGCATTTGAGCTAACCTCCACCCTCACTCTCTATTTCTCTCTTTCTCTCTTCTCTTCTCAACCTCTTCTTTTCTATCCCTTCCCTTCACCCAAATCATGATGAATGTTAGTGTAGAGGAGTAGAGTTAAAGGAGAATAGTGTTAGTGGTGATTAGAGTTAAGGGAAAAAGTAGGAAATTAACTAAAAGTATCATCTATGCATAGTTAGGTACCTATCCAGTGATCTAACCCTTGTTGACAGGTGGGAGGGCTATACTACGCGAGATCTTCGACCCTACAAGTTCATGTGGCAAAGTCTCCTGTGCCACAAAGTGTCTGGCTGGTCATCATGAGTCTGATGTACCTGATCTGTAGGTAGGCGTACCTTCAGATGATATAGGTTTTTTTTCCTTCTGCCTTGAGCGATCAAAGTACTGGTACTGGCATCAATCACATTGTATGCTTTGTCAGAAAACGTCACACGCATCCTTGCATCTGCTATTCTTGCTACAGAGAGCAAGTCTTGTTGCAGAGTAGGCACGAACAGGACATCTTCGAGTCGTCTGTCTCTACCATTGGTGTTGAGCCATAGTGAACCAATATCGTTCACTTGATGTCTAGATCCATCTCCAAGAACTATGAATCTTGAGGGATCTGCACTTCTGAAATCAGACATTATACATCTTGATTTCACGAAGTGTGAGGTGGCTCTTGAGTCTAGAATCACCTCATGTGTGTCAGATGTTGATGCTACACACACGTCTTCACAGATATAGACGGTCGAACAGTTTCTGTTCGTTCTTTCTTCGTCCATTTTCGAACTCTCGGGCTCCTCAATATAGGATGAACTATTGTTGTTCTCCTGTCTGTTCTATGCTGATTGGTTTCTCGGGTTCTGGCGGCAATCCATGGCTACGTGACCTCTCTTATAAAAATGGATACACTCAATCTTGGGATTGAGCCAGCATGTATCTACTGTATGTCCGTCTCTTCTGCATCTCACGCAAGTCTTCTTGTCTGCACCTTGTTGTTTCAACCTCCCTTTGCTCTTCTAGTTGCCCTTGCTGGTCCCCTCTGCTTGTTGGTCACGATCCTGCCTCTAATTCGACTCCCTCTTAGGCTTAAACTGCTTCTTGGATTTTTCTTTGTTGCCATAGAGGACCTGGTCAGAACCATCTTTGTGATCAAGATGTTCTTTGGTCTGGACTTCCTCTCGAATCTTGACAATCGCCTTTTCGAGGTTCATGGTGGGATCTTTCACGAGCAGGGTTCTTGTCGTCTGGAATGATCTGGGTAAGGCTCTCAACAGGTACATGAGCTGCTTCTCAGCTGACACAACAACCTCTACTCCAGAGTTATGTAGTGACAGAAATAGATCCTTCATCTTTCTTATGAAAGAAGTGAGGTCTTTTCCATCCCATTGCAAATTCATCAGCTGATCTTCCAGCATCATGATTTGACTTTTTTATTTCATCTGAAATCTGGTGAGTAATGCGTCCCACATCTCCTTAGCTTTGGAGAGTGTAGCCAGGTCAAGTGTGAGACTATCTTCGATGGAAGATGATAGCAAGGCTACTCCTTGTCATTTTTCTCCCTCCATTCGCGTAGCTCCTTGCCTGTTGTCATAGGCATTTCTTCTGTGCCATCCACCCAGGGGAATAGTCCTTCGCCCTTGAGTATCAGTGATGTCTTAACTTTCCAGGCTAGAAAGTTAGATCCTAAAGAATCAAGTATTGTGCAGATCTTGCTTTGCATGCTGCTGATTGAAGCCATTGCTTCTTGGAGTTTGTTTCCTTGTTGATGGGTGTTTTGTTTGAATGCTTGGCCTCCTGGATCTGCTAGCTTCTTGGCTATGTTATAATATGACACGATGATCGGCTTTGATACCACTGATGAGAGTATTAGGAGGATCGTAGTCACGAAGCTTTCGCGAAGGAACCACGACTCTCTCTTAGCCCTCTGATGGAGTTCAGATGCGATCATTGGACACTGCCAGCTGAATCACTCCTACAGTCCTCCAGAGTGTAGTCAGACACTGCTGATCTACGTTTATAAAATTAATGTAGCATTCAACATAGTTTCAACCAAGGTGCGGAATTCAAATGAACAAGAAAACTTAGTTAGACACATGAATAAACAGCAGATGCATTAGCATTTGAGATCGGACACAGCAAGAAAATCATCTATATTGATCTTTCTCTGATTTCTTTAAGCACTACATGCATATCCACGCAGTGTGCTGGCGTGGGAGAAACATAGTTCTCTCATGAGCAATTGTCTCGCTTTACTAGCTAACAGTTGGATCTACAGATCCTAGACAGAATTGTCTTCGCACGCAGGCGGACATGTATTCTGTATTTTGTGAAAAATGCAAAAATAAGCTTGGTAAAGGCCAAAAATCTTGTATATAGATAAACACACATGTGTGGAGCCTGTTCCCACGTGTGAAAATAGTGTACTTGTCATGTACCATAATCATATAGGTTGTACATATGATTTCATTCAAGTTCTAGTGGCTAAAAAGGCCAAAAACTAGTTTTCTAGACATATGACACATGGCATCAATCTATTGATTGCATGAGCCACATCCTTTGGTTAGGTGTCACATCCCATGTGTAGAGGACAACTCACATGTTTGGAATAAGCTGAAGTAGACGAATTTTGACTTCTAGAAGATTTTCAAGTAGATCTCCATATAGAAGGAAAATGGAACCAAAGTGCTCAAAATAGAAGGTTTTGTCCAAGTGTTAGTTTTGCATGATGAATCATCATATGACAAAGCACCTTCACACATGTGGGATCAAAGGGATGATCAGTACCACGTGCTCCCACTTATTGTATATATAGAGCCACATTTGGCCATAATCATTGTGAGACACCAATCTTGGTTTTGGAAGCAATTTTGAGTGATTCTCTCCATTTGTCTACATTTGTTTTGATTGTTTTGAGGTTCTATCAATGTGTACTTGATTTTCAGGTTGGATTACGTAATCAGACAGTGTTTCACACGTGTGAAACCATAAAGTACACTTACCTTCAATTAATGATTGTTCTTGTAAGGATTTTGTGTCTAGAATTGATCTAGATTGATCTTAATCTGAAGTAGATTGATAGATCAAGTAATCTGACAACCAATCCCTCTTGAGGATCAGATTAGGATCCACTCTTGGTCCTTTTTGTACTTTTTCCACATGGTATCAGAGCCAAGTACAAGAGTCTTTGTTGAAATTGATAGGGTTAATCCAAATTAAAACCAAAATTAGCAGTTTTTTGGAAACTAGTCAAATTTTGTGTAGTGAGTTGGATTTGATAGCTATTCTCAAAATTTTTGGTCCAGATCTTCTTGTGGGCTGTAGGAACCCTTTTCACACGTGTGAGGCCGTACAGCTCCAGTTTTGACTGAGAAATTTCAAAAATTTGTAGAATTCGACTCACATACTCAATTTGAGTGATTTTTGGTGCAAAATCAAGCATTTTCTATAGAGAATCTAATCCCTTGATTAGTTCTTGGATTAGATCAGCCAAGAAATTAAATTTCAATCTTGAATTAGGTGCATCATTTGATTATCTCTGATTTTTTGAGTGTATGTTGAAGTTAAGAGAGATTTTGCTAAAAATCATAGATTAAGGAGTGATATGCAAGTTGAGAGGTTGAAATCCATTGTACCATCACTCTAGATTTGTTCAAGAGTGATAGGGTCAAGTTTATAAGCATCAATTTGCTAGAAAACATCTTTGGATCTATCCTCCAAGTGAAACCTTTGAGAATTTCTAGTGCATATAGAGCATCTATGCAAATCTTTTGTAGAATTTGACATAGATTGGCTTAAATTGAGAGTTCTAGAGAAGAGATTGAGATCCAAGTCACATTGTTCAATCCTACTCAATTTTTTTGAGTGATTGTAAGGTTTGAAAAGAGTCATTAAGGTGTATATGGCAAATGTGTAGAGAGAGATCCAATTTTCTAAGAGTTCCTTCCTTTGTAGAGGGCAAGATCTAGAAGCTCATTTTGTGTTGTCATTGGTGGAGAGTTTGTCTTCTCCTAAGTGATCAAATCTTTCTAAGTGGCATTAGCTCTTTGAAGCACAATATCTTAGTGAGAAAAATCACAACTTTTGATTTTAAAATTCATTCCAAGTCTTAAAAGGTAGAGTAATTGGTGGAATCCAATAGGAGTGATTGAATTCAATTTGTTGAGCAAAAATTGACATAGAATGTATGAAACTCAAATTAGTTCTATTCAACTTTCTTTGTGAGAGTGTGAGGGTCAATTTGTGATCCCATTGGATGTCTAGAATAAGGAGTTCATATTTGAGTATTCATGCATGGTTGAGATCTTTGTGAATCTCTAGTTGTCTAAATTTTTTAAGCTTTGTGAAAAATTGGTGGTATAGTTTGTTTTCAAATCAAATCAAATTCATTCTAAATCTCAAGTGTGAGATTATTTGGGTCAAGAGTGAGTAAAAAATAAGTGATTAAGTTTGATTTTCATGTATTTGAAACAAAACCCATCTTTTGTTCAAGAATCTCAAGTGTTGAGAGAACTAGTCAAGTGAAAAGGAAAATATAGGTGCCAAATCTTTTTCATATCCATTTCAACTTTCAAAAGAAAGAGTCATTGGTATTTGATGAGTCCAATAGGAGATTGGATCTGATTTCTTTAGTGATTTGATTCAAATATTGTGTGCTCTTGTCTTAGTGATCAAAGCAAAGTTTCCAAGTGACTAGTCATTAATGTGAAGATTGATTCTTAGATTTGTGAGCTAGATATTTTGTAGATCCTTCTAGATTGTTGAAGATGTTCAAATCTGGTCTCTTGAAAGTCACAAATTACATTTGTAGAATCATATCACAGGTTTTTATTCACATGGCATCAATAGGCGGCATCCTATTGAAGGAAAGAAAGCATCCTGAATGCAACCTTTGTGGCAAGGGAGGATATTTTTTCTCAAGATGCTACAAAAAGAAGACTAGTCCATCCAAGGAGAACCAAAGCAAGGGGGCCAAGGTGAAGGATGGAGCTTCAAGTTCAAAATGCAAATACAAGAAGGACAAGTCCAAGGAAAGGTGTTTCCTTTGTGGAAAGGTGAATGAGGCTTGGAGTCTCACAAGGACTTGCAAGATTTGTTTTCAAGAGTCCATCAGAACACATGTCAAATCTTTTGAAATTTTTCATTTGGAAGTGCATTGTTTGGTTCAAGATGCAAAGATACATGTCACTTTCATGAAAGTAACTTGGATTTATTTTAATTCCTTGGAAAGTATTTTGCTTGGAACTTTGGACAAGTTCAAACTTATTGTTATTATCCAAGAGAAATAAATCAAGAATAAGGAGCAATCACAAAATGAAAATAGTTTCATCTATGTTCTCATGTCAACCTATGAAGAACCATTTTGCTTTGAAGAGATTTTTGTATCTCAAAGGTGGATTAAGGCAATACTAGTTGAGTGTGATGCCTTAAAAGATAGCAAAATATGTTTTCCTTGTAAGCTTACATTAGTTATGAAGTCAAGGAAATGGAAATATCTTCATAATGTAGGATCTTTTGGTTTCAATAAGATCATGAATGATGTGTTCATTCATAAAGATGAAAATTGTATGTTTTCAATCCTAAAGGCAAGTTGTAAACTTCTTATGAGAATAAGTGAAGCATCCAAAGTGGACACTTATATCCATAAGCAAGTAGTTAGCCTTATTGAGATGGAAATACCTTTTGATTTCAATATTGGAAAAATCATGCCAAGTTGTGGTGATTTTTGGACTTATGTTTCTAGCATAAGTAATCTTGATAATCATAGGAAGTGCATATTGAATGGTCATACTTGTTGTGATCATTATGAGACATGGAGGTCTCGGATTTCCATCAAGAAGGAGCATCATGAAGAGGATCTTAAGGAGTCATCTCAAGGTTCAAGTGTGCCAAGGATTGAGGAGGAGAGACCTTCTCAAGTTGTGATTCCAAAAAGAAACTCAAGAAACATGGTTGAACCCATGTGGCTCACATTTCAAGGGAAAGAGGAGCATATCTCATGTGAAGTAGCAAGCCTCAAGGTCAAGCATCTACATGAAAATTGGAAGGAATCAATTTTGGAGGTGCTAGAATGGTGCAAAGCTCTCAAGCTCATCAAAGATGTCAACATCAAAGAAGCACTATCATGGATATGGTGATTTCAGATCAACATCAAGCTCATTGGCTGATCTTCACACCTTTTGAACCAGCAAAAACCAATTCAGCCCATGGAGTCAAGTTCAAGATCATCATGTTTTCCATCAGGCTAGATCTACCAAGCTAGATTTTTGAGGAGTGTGAAAAATGCAAAAATAAGCTTGGTAAAGGCCAAAAATCTTGTATATAGATAAACAAACATGTGTGGAGCCTGTTCCCACGTGTGAAAATAGTGTACTTGTCATGTACCATAATCATATAGGTTTTACATATGATTTAGTTCAAGTTCTAGTGGCTAAAAAGGCCAAAAACTAGTTTTCTAGACATATGACACATGGCATCAATCTATTGATTGCATGAGCCACATCCTTTTGTTAGGTGTCACATCCCATGTGTAGAGGACAACTTACATGTCTGGAATAAGCTGAAGTAGACGAATTTTGACTTCTAGAAGATTTTCAAGTAGATCTCCATATAGAAGGAAAATGGACCAAAAGTGCTCAAAGTAGAAGGTTTTGTCCAAGTGTCAATTTTGCATGATGAATCATCATATGACAAAGCACCTTCACACATGTGGGATCAAAGGGATGATCAGTACCACGTGCTCTCACTTATTGTATATATAGAGCCACATTTGGCCATAATCATTGTGAGACACCAATCTTGGTTTTGGAAGCAATTTTGAGTAATTCTCTCCATTTGTCTACATTTGTTTTGATTGTTTTGAGGTTCTATCAATGTGTACTTGATTTTCAGGTTGGATTCCGTACTCAGACAGTGTTTCACACGTGTGAAACCATAAAGTACACTTACCTTCAATTAATGATTGTTCTTGTTAGGATTTTGTGTCTAGAATTGATCTAGATTGATCTTAATCTGAAGTAGATTGATAGATCAAGTAATCTGACAACCAATCCCTCTTGAGGATCAGATTAGGATCCACTCTTGGTCCTTTTTGTACTTTTTTCACAATTTCATCTTAATTGCTTACTAGCATCAGACAACTACATTACACTGTATGTGTGCTCTATTGATCTATATGTCAAGTAACATCCAGTAAGTATAGTCACTCTATGTAAATCTAAGATTAGAGTGATTAAGCATCTACAACTAATCAGGAAAATACAAGAGTGGTAGATTAGCCACGACCTAAAATGTATCTGCTGATGTCATGCCATCAGATCAGATATCTGTACTTCTGGGTAGTTGCATGATTTTGCTGGTACTCTCTGGTGCATGGAGGTCAGGAGAAGGTCTCGTTTTGGTCGTTTGCCTTCTCTCGTACTGGACCACAAAAGATTCTCGTTCGTGAATCTTTCGAGTTCGTGAACCGTTCGTCTTCGTCTCTTTGACTTTTGAGTTCGCGTCCCTTTGACTTTCGAGTTCGCGAAACTTTTCGTGCTTCATGTCACCTGATTTTTGTGTTCTCGAACATCTTCGTCAGGCTGAGGGCTGAAAGCTAGCAAGGCTTTGTAGTTAGAAACATTTTGTTTTTTCATACGCCTATCAATTTCAAACAAGACAATAGTGATAGAAATCACGTTTGATCTTACAGTAACTAGCTTTGAAATTGCCAGTACCACAGTGATTACGTAGCCAAACAATTAATCATAAAAAATTATCACACAAATAATCAGTCGCGAAGAAATATAGAAATGCATATAGTCTGAGACAAAACTGAACGCAATAAGGAATAATATTGATTCAAAATGAAACCAAATGAAATGAGTACAATAAGTTATGGATCGAAGCTGTGTACTCTATGCTATCTCTGAGCGGCTAATATGACAATCTGAATTAATGTGCAATGCTAATAAGCAGTAGCATAATAGCAATATCTAAAACAACTCTAACAAGTGAGCTAGAATGCTCAGAAGTGTTCAAGCTTGCAGGCTTGAGAGAGAGAGAGAGAGAGAGAGAGAGAGAGAGAGAGAGAGAGAGAGAGAGAGAGAGAGAGAGAGAGAGAGAGAGAGAGAGAGAGAGAGAGAGAGAGAGAGAGAGAGAGAGAGAGAGAGAGCTAACTATTCAAATGCTTCTGATAATTCTGATTTTTGATTGATTTGCTTGATTGATTTGTTTGAAAATAAACAGCTATTTATACTACGAAATTAGGTCGTCAATTGCGATTGCCAGTTGGCTAGTGATGTGCTGGCATCCATTCGGTCCTTGACATTGATTGTTGATTAGCAGTGAAATTGGCTGTAAATGTTCTGTCTGCATAAATGAACCAAAACTGTAGCTCTGTAGAAATGAACTAAAACAGCCACAGGCGACACTGTTGGATTTTTTGCAAAATGTCGAAAAAGTCGAGGGTGCCCTTTAATCTCATTTAGGGTTGGCCCACACTTTGCCAGAGTCATTTCTTTAACATTTGAGGCTCTTTGGAAAAAGTGAAAAATGCAACACTACATATTTGAACGAGATTTTTGGCAGGTGAAAAATGTGAAAATGGCAACACTGCATTTTTACACGAGATTTCTGTCAGGCAAAAAATGTGACACTGTCGTTAAACTCCGTGTAATTCTGCAGACAATGAAAAACAATTGTAATTCTGCAAACTGTGTAAACACACGGGAAAATTCACAGAACTGAATAAACAATGGATGAAGATTAAAACCGATTAGACGATTGGTAAGAAGGAGAATAATCCAACACTCCCCCTTTCCTCTTTTATCAGATCAGTACTGTTGCTGAAAAGCAATGTATCCATTAGGGCCCTTTTGGACTCAAAAAGGGTCTCTTCCTTGCCTAAACGTGTTTGCTAATTACGATTAATTAACTCACTAATTGTCCTATGTGGCAGTTCACCATGGGTTTATCATGGGTTAACTCACATTTCAATAGGCTTCACTTAGGGCCTAGTGTAGTATAACAAGGACAAATGATTTTAATGTTATCTAAAATCTTGAATCGAATATGACTTTCAATTTTTAGGGCCTTCAAAAGTCGTTTTTAATAACTCAGAATGTCAGAAAAGGGGGCCCAATATTTCAATGGGCCCCCATATTGAAAAAAAATTCAAAAAAAAAAAGTCCCCCCCCACATGTTCTTGCACGGCCATCGAGGAGGGGAGGGGGAGACGTCGCGCCACCAGCCCATGCGCGCCCAGGGGAGCCGGTGCCTCGAAGTGGGCAGTGCTGCCCACTTCGAGGCACCGGCTCCCCTGGGCGCGCGTGGGCTGGTGGCGCGACGTCTCCCCCTCCCCTCCTCGATGGCCGTGCAAGAAGATGTGGGGGGGGGCATGGATCCCAGACTGTCCACTTCGAGGCACCAGCTCCCCTGGGCGCGCGTGGGCTGGTGGCGCGACGTCTCCCCCTCCCCTCCTCGATGGCCGTGCAAGAAGATGTAGGGGGGGGGGGGGGGGGCGCGTGGATCCCTCTGGGTCTTGCGCCCTCACTCATGCCAGCGACCCGAAGGGAGGAAGGTGGGGGGCCCGCTGGACAGTGCAGCCAGCGGGCAACGGGGGCTGGGGGGAGGGGGGTGTACTACCAAAGGAGGGGGGGGGATTGTACCTCACAATCCCCTCTCCCCCCAACTTTTTTTTTTGAATTTTTTTTCAATATGGGGGCCCAATGAAATATTGGGCCCTCTTTTCTGACATTCTGAGTTATTAAAAACAACTTCTGAAGGCCGTAAAAAAATAGCTATATTTTCATTCAAATTTGAACTTGAGCCATGTCCTATCATCATTATTATGGGTTGAGGAAGTAGAGTTAGAAGAGAGTTAGTGGGTGGGTTAGGATTGGAGATCTAATTTACACCATTGGATGTGCCATGTCATATGGACCATTCCATCTCAGTTGTCACTCTCTTATTGGTACACATGTCGTCATTAGCACTAATTATAATTAGTGAAGAGGCCCTTTTTTAGTCCAAAAAGGGCCCTAATGGTCCACGTATAATGTGATAATGATAAAAGACTACTACACTGCTTTGAAGTAAACTTTTGAATATGAAAAGCTAGGCGTAAAGCTGTGATCAATGAGAAAAGTATTGATCCTTTGAAACCATGCTCGAGCAGATTGCTTCAAGCCATAAAGTGCCTTATGGAGTTTACAAACATGATTGTTCTTACCCTCGATAATATAACCTTCGGGTTGCAACATGTAAATGTCTTCTTCGATAACTCCATTGAGATATGCTATCTATACATCCATTTGATGTATTTTCAAATTTGCTATAGCGACAAATGATAGCAAAAGTCGATAGAAGAATGCTTGACTACTAGACTGAAGGTCTCAGTATAATCGACGTTGTATACCTGAGAAAAACCTCTGGCTACTAGTCGTGCCTTTCTTTTGTTGATGCCTCCATCTGCGTTGTACTTGACTTTGAAAATCCATTTGCAATCAACTACGTTTCTGCTAGTAGGTAATTCGACAATTGTCCACATCTAGTTCTTGATAAGAGATGAATACTCTTTATCCATAGCTTCTTTCCAGATATCTGAATCAGGCTGACTGAGTGCCTCTTGGACAAACGTCGGTTCCTCAGAACAAGGTAGGTTGCACACTCGGCAATATACCGGCTAGGTGGTTTGCTAGTCATTGAAGATCTTCTAGATAATTCAAGAAGTTGATCGCTTCTCTCATACTGTAGTTGTTGAACTGCAACATCATCATCTTCTGATCCACCGTTCATTCATTGTTTGTCTGAAGTAGAAGAGCTTGGACCTTCAATGAGAATAGTCACCTGCGGAACTGGAAAGTTCAAAGCATCAGGAAAATCTGACATGTCGGCTACATAGGAACTGTCATGTACCAACCTTAGCATTCAAACATCTAATCCATTCATTAAACATCAAATTACAATGGAAATGCAAGAAATCAAGAAACTAGTCAAAAATCAAGAAGATAGCTAAAAGTATCAAAACTTCACCAAAATAGGCAAAGTAAGGTATCTTTATTCATGATTATTGATCATTCACAAGATAGGGCCTGATCCTAGAGCATGATCGTAGCTCTCATGTGATTTTAGGCACATGAACCACTTTCTTCATCGAGAAAGCTCTCCAAGAAAAGCTCCAAGATCTCTTAAAACTCAAAATTACAAAATGAACAATAGCCTCCAAATTAAGCATGACCTCAGCTATTTATAGTGGTCATTTGTGTCTCTACTATAAGTTTGGGGCCTTATTTGGCTAATTTGGGTCTTACAACCATTATTACAAGTCCGCTATTCACAAATATAATGAGGTTGCTCGAGCCACCTTATTAACTATCCTAATGACTAACTCTAGTCTACTTTAGCTCCATGGCCATATTTGACAATTCATTAGTAAGCTCATGGGCTAATTACATGCAGCACATGACACTCCCCCTACTTTAAGCATTTTTGCCCTAAAAAATGAAGACCATGTAGCTCTTTGGTTGAGTGCCATGCTTCATGAATCCGTTGGTGGTAGTCGAAGATATTTGGCCAACTTGAGTAAGAAACATCTTTTCTTGTATTATTCTTGTCAGTAGTCATCTACCATCAGATTTTGTTGCCTCAACTTTTTAGCGTAGAACAAGGTTGCAATGAGAATTCTTCATAAAGAACCTTTGATCTACAACTGATCCCATAGATTTGATAAGATCACTGAAGAAGAGATTGATGAACACAGGAAAGTCTCAATTTGCATTAGTTTTGCATGGGTTGACAGGATCCAAGCAACAGACATTTGAAAGACTTCTTCCTCGGTATCTTCCTTGATTGGATGGGCTATCCAATTCCAGATCCATTTTTTTTTGTCCCTGCATCCAGTGCTATAGCCTTATTCATTGTCGCTCCACTTTAATATTCCTTCCCTCCTTAGAATCATTTGCATCGGCAAATGATGTTCCCATCAAAGTAGGACTAGTCATACATGTAGTGGCATAGAGAGAACACCCTTCATTGTTGTCAATTTTTTCACTTTCATAGGCATCTTCAGGATCTCATAATCAACATTATCATCCTCATTATGATCGGAATGTTTTTTTGCAACATGGTGACGTCGTCTTTTGAGTTCTTCAAGATCATAGAATTGATCCATGGGCTCATACTGGTCTTTAGCTCCACAATGCACCTATTGTTGCTCATTCACGCTCATCGCTTCAAACTGATTCTCAGTAGTAAATTGGAATTGATCTTGACCTTGATAATCACCATCATTGAAGTCCAGTTCATCTTGATCATCGAAGGGTTCAACTACTTCATCTATAGAGCCATCTTCAATGACTGCTTCGCGTTGTTCCTCGCTCTGCTGATCGTTGTTGAAATCTTCAGAGTAATGGTCTAGTTCAGAAGTGTCGTAGTCCTGATACTAATCATCATTAGCCAAATCATCGTTCTGGTCTTGATACTGATTGTTATCAGTGATGTTGTCACCTTGGTCATAATCTTCAATGTAATCATCACCTTGATCCCAATATTCATCCACATCATTGTCACAATCGTCATCACAATATGACTGATCGTCATCCTCTTGTTCATAATGCCAATCCATTAGAGTCGATGTGGAATAATTAAATCTTGTAACTGTGGATTGCAATCTTGGGAAGAATTTGGAAATGGTATGGAAACCAATTTTAACAAGGTGCAGTTAAGCGGTGACAATAGGCATGAGTTTTTTCGATTAGAGCAAGTAAAAAGGACTTTTGAAAAGGTCAAATTTTGATCCAAATAAGACTTCTACACTGACAATCTTGTTGAGCTAATGAAGTTTGCTTTCTACGGTACTTAAATCTGAGCTCAAACGGATGAGATATGGTCAATTGAATGAATAAAACATAAAGTGTAAACAACTTAGGACAAAGGGTCCTAAAATAAAATTAAAAATAAGAAGTACATAATGATGACGAAATGATGATCATTGTACTCAGCGCAATGAATTGAGCAATATTCGTAAAATTAAACTCCGACGTTAAACGCAAAAGTTAAGGCTACACAAAGACAGGGGAGTTAACAACTTAGAAAGGGGCCTTTACTTTTAAAAATTTGGTTTCATTGGAGCATTGGACCGTGGAAAAAATGAAGCCATAAAAAATCCTGAAATTTGAAGGTATTTTCTTTTTGTCGATTATTTTGAAGAATCCCCATGTGCTCGATGAAGAAACCCGGACCATTAAAACATTTGGACAAAGCCGAAAAAAATAACCAATATATATATTTTTATTGGGCACATAAATGAAAATAAAGAATAAAATAAAGAATATTTTAAGAGAATCAAACAAGGAATATTCTAGGAGAGGCCGCGAAGTCTATGGCACGCAGAAGGGAGAGGGGCTGGAGAGCGAAAAGAGAGGGGGGGGCGTCGCAAGGAGTAAATGGCGCGTGGAGGGAGGCGTCGCGAGGAGGGCCTCAAGCGCGTAGAGAGAGAGAGAGAGAGAGAGAGAGAGAGAGGCGAGGAGAGAGGGACGAGGAGAGAACGGAGGGAAAGGGGATCCCGAGGAAGAGGGGGGCTGGGGTTAGGCCGTGGAGGGAACGGTGGAGAGAACGTGCGAGAGAACGGGAGGGTACGATCGGGAAGAGAGGAGCGGATGGGGCAGGGCCGATGGAGGCGCGCGGGGGGAAGGGTTAGGCTTAGGTTTTTTTTGTTTTTTTGTTTATTCAGGCTCTGGGGTTAGGGTTAGGAAAACTGGCCAGGGTATCTCTTTTATGTTTTTGCTCATTTTTTTCTTTTACCCTAATTTGCGAATGTAAGGTTAGGGTTGAGCGAGGATAGGGCTAGGTCAATTTTTTTTTTTTAATAAACCTGCGAGAACTTTAGAATGAAGAAATTGAAAAAGATTTACAACGAACCAAAACTTCAGAAATGAAGTTGAAGTGCTTCTCTCCCGAATTTCCACCAAAAATTAGTTTTAGACCTCCTTCACAAGAATTGTCATATCTCTCTCAATTTTTAATCAAACTGGCTGCAAATTGGCTCAAATTCAAGCTAAGACAGAGATCTACAACCGGATAGAATTACAATCCAAAAATTCGGCCAAAAGTTTAGCCAAAAATGGAGAAAAACAGAGTGCAAAAACTATAACTAGCTAAAATTGGAATGAAAACACTAAAATGGCCATAACTTGGTCATTATAGCTCCAAATCAAAAAATCTTAGTACCTCCAAGAAGCTAAACAAAAGATCTACTGATCTACAATAAGAACTTACAAAAATAATGAAGATTAGATGGTCAAAAATTGAATCAAAGCTTGCTGAAAATTGAAAAAAAAACAAGAAAACTAGAACAAGAAAACTCTACCAAACTTAACAAGAACCACCAAATCTGATGGGGAAAGGATCTAATGCTTTGATAACAAAATTTTCATGTGCCAACCTTAGCATTCAAACATCTAATCCATTCATTAAACATCAAATTACAATGGAAATGCAAGAAATCAAGAAGATAGCTAAAAGTAGCAAAACTTCACCAAAATAGGGAAAGTAAGGTATCTTTATTCATGATTATTGATCATTCACAAAATAGGGCCTGATTCTAGAGCATGATCATAGCTCTCATGTGATTTTAGGCACATGAACCACTTTCTTCATCAAGAAAGCTCTCCAAGAGAAGCTCCAAGATCTCTTAAAACTCAAAAATGAACAATAGCCTCCAAATTTAGCACAACTTCAGCTATAAGTTTGGGGCCTTATTTGGCTAATTTGGGTCTTATAACCATTATTACAAGTCCGCTATTCACAAATATAACGAGGTTGTTCGAGCCACCTTATTAACTGTCCTAATGACTAACTCTAGTCCACTTTAGCTCCATGGCCATATTTGGCAATTCATTAGTAAGCTCATGGGCTAATCACATGCAGCACATGATAGGAACTGCCCTTTCCTTTGAGGTCTTGAAACTGATCTTCGATGGAAATGACATCTTGGCTAGTGAATATCTTCGACTCAATGGGATCGAACAACTTGTAGGCTTGATCTGAAGTAGTGTAGCTGATGAAAACACAGTTGATACTCTGGAACTCAAGCTTCTTCTTGAGATCACAAGGAATTTGCACAAAAGCAGTACATCCAAAAACTCATAAGTTTGATAAAGAAGGTTTGGTACCTATCCAAACTTCGATTGGTGTTTTGTCTGAGAGGCTTTTAGTAAGATATATGATCTGAATATAGGTTGCTGTTGAAACAACTTCATCCCAGAAGGACTTCGGAAGTGTTGCATGTAATAACATGTACTTTGCCAATTCAACTAAGGTTCTGTTCTTTCTCTTAACAAGACCATTTGATTGAGGCGAGTATGAAGTGATGTATTGTTGCTCAATGCCGTTGTTAAGGCAATGGTTCTTGAATTCATTGGAGATGTATTCTCCCCCGTTATCTGACCTCAGTGCTTTGATTCGTTTGCTAGTTAGATTCTCAGCATGCTCTTTGAATTGTCCGAATTTGATGAAAGCCTCTGATTTCTATTTAATGAAATAAACAGCTGTTTTTCTGGAGAATTCGTCAATAAAGGTAATGAAGTACTTTGCATTTAGCAATGAAGGAGTTTGCATAGGTCCACATATATCTGTATGAACAACATCTAACAGGCCTTTTGCTACATGCATATGGTTTGATCTAAAAGGAATCCTAGCCTACTTTCCAAAGATGGAGCTATGACAGACAAGGAGATCGACCTTACCAGAAGGATAGTCGAGATCAAGAACCATGGATTGTCTGGTCATGTTCAAAATAGATGCATGATTCACGTGTCCTAAGCGATGATGCCTTAGTAATGCTTTATTGACTAGAACAGAGGTTTTCAAGGCTTGACTAGACTCAGAATAACAGTGCGCCAATCTATATAAGTAACCTTGTCTCTTGCCAAGTGCAAGGATCATATCACTCCTATCAATAATTCTGCATTGATCAGATTTGAATTCTACCTTATGACCTAAATCTATAATTCTACTCACTGATAACATATTTGTAGAGAGTTTAGGAACATATAAAACCTTTGGTAGTAATTAGAATTGATCATGCTAGAATCACAATCTTACAATACCTTCACCTTCAATAGTGTGAGTACTATTATCACCAAGATGAACAAATTTTTTCGTGTTATAAGGAGTGTAGGAGTTGAAGATCTCACAGTTGATTGGTCATATGTTGAGTTGCTCCAGAACCCAGAAACCATGAATCATCCAAAAATGTGCTTTGATCTTTGACCATGAATGCGCCTTCGTCCACTTCGACCTGGGGAGATGATGAGACTATGTTTTTATGTTGATCAGGTTACTTGGCTGTGTTCTTCGCTTGGAGAATTCGGCAATTCTTGATCTCATGGTTATTGCGCTTGCAATACCTGCAAAACATCTTCTTCTTCGACTGTGGATTCGATGATTGTTCTTGACCTTGAGTCCCTTTTTGATTCGTTGTAGCCTTCTTGGAGCTCTTCTGCTTCTGTCGCTTTGAGCCTTTGTTGACAAATAGAGTCTGAGAGAAAGAAGTAGACAAAGTGTCTTGACTTCTTCGATTGTCTTCTTGCAACAACATAGTGATAACTCTGGTAAGAGTTAAATCTGAGTGTGTCGATATGATCATCACCCAGTTCTCATATGTAGAGGGCAAGCTTGAAAGCAATGTCATAATTGTGTCTTGATCGTCTATGACTGATCCGACAGCAGCCATTTGTTGCAGAAAATTCTTAAACTGGTTAATGTGACTCTGAAGAGAATCACCAGTAGACATTTTGAATGTGAAGAATTTCTTTCATAGATGTAACTTAGTAGTTACATCCCTCATGTCATATAGTGAGTTCAAAATGTTCCAAATGTCTCTAGACGTTTTAGCTTCAGCTATGTGTCCAATCTGTGTATCTGATATATTGAGGATGATAAGTGCGAAAGCTTTACCGTCCTTCGATTTCCACTTTGAGTCGTCGTCTTCAGGTTTTACTTTTGTACCTATAACAACATCCCATAATTCGTTGGCGATTAACAAGGTCTTCATCTTAAATTTTCACAAATGATAATTGAATCCATTCAGCTTGTCTACGATAAGACCGACTTTACTTTGAGAATCCATCTGGAATGTAGTCTATCAACTGTGTCGATGACGCTAAGATGCGGTAATGCCAACAATAAGAAATCAATTCTATGATACTGAAAGGTTGAAAAGAACTGAAGAGTATGATATCAACTTGATATCGCGAAAGATATGATGTATTAGAGCTTTCACTCTGATATCATATTGGAATCAGATAAAGAATAATGATTTTGCTCTGATACCATGTCGGTATCAGATAAATAGTAATAATTAAGCTTTGATACCATTGCCGAAAAGTGGTATGTGCAGAAGATAGGTCTAGTTCGAAAAGAGAATAAATGAAAATAATTCGTGTGTCTAGAAAGAAAACTTTTCGTGCATGGCAGAATAAACTATCTTCATCTTTCCAATGCATGACTATGCCTATCAATTTCAAACAAGACAATAGTGATAGAAATCATGTTTGATATTATAGTAACTAACTTTGAAATCATCAGTACCACAGTGATTACGTAGCCAAACAATTAAGCATAAAAAATTATCAGACAAATAATTAGTCGCGAAGAAATACAGAAACGCATATAATCTGAGACAAAACTAAACACAATAAGGGATAGTATTGATTCAAAACGAAATAGAAGTAAATGAGTACAATAGATTATGGATCGAAGTCGTGTACTCTATGCTATCTTTGAGCGGCTAATATGACAGTCTGAATTAATGCACAATGTTGATAAGCAGTAGCGCAATAGCAATCTCTAAAACAACTCTAAGAAGGAAAATGGTCCAATCATTGTAAGAGGTGGCATGTAGGTGGTCCAATCAAAGTAAGAGGTGATGTTAGAGAGGTCCACCAATCATTGTACTCCATTTCCACTCTTCATGGATCCCGAGCTACTCTGAGTGAGAGAGATTGAGACACTTAGTTTTTTAATGAGAGATTTGGAGTTTGCATGCTCCAACACTTAGATTATTTTTCACATTATCTCTCTACCCGAGAGCTTGATGTAGCATTCTCTCTCTACCTGAGAGCAAGCCATCTTAGTTTTTTTCATCCAAAGTTGCCTCTCATTATGTGTGATGAATGGCAAGCGATAAATGCTTGTTTTGAGTGCTCTTGCCTTAGATTTTTGAAGCTAGATTGCTTGTATCTTGTGAGAGATAGATCTATGTGCAATCACACACACCTTAGGATATCATTCACATTTTTTGAGATGTCCTCACACATGTGAAGAGTACACATGGTATCAGGGCCTACCTAAGGTTGGATGGCATCTATCAAGTGTGATGAGATTTTTGGCTTGAAATCTCAATTTTGAGTGTGTAGTTGAATCTCAATAGCTATCAAGGGATTTTTGGATCAAAATGGATCTTAAACACATTTATTAGATCTGTGCTAGGTATTGTACGAATTTTACTACTCAGACACGAGTGGGATCATCAAACTTTGTTTGGTTGGTGTATCTCCAAGGTAGATCCAAAATTGGTGCATGGTAGCTTGACATAAAGCTAGTGAAGTCTAGGTTGTGTTGCAATTTGTTTCAACTTAAATAGATGTGTCTTGTGGAAGTTATAGCCTACATGAGAGAGACTCGAATTCCTATAGTGGAGTTGCATGGAAAGTCCACTTAACTGAACTAATTCACCTACCAGAGATCCACATGTGTAACTGCATGCATGTATGTTGCATGTACTGCATGTCAGCTCATAAAACTGCCTAGACATGTGTAGATCACTGAAACTACTTTGCATGTTGCATGCACTAATTGCATGTGGCTTGCATGCATATAGTATGACTTTGCATGTTATCTAAACCACTGCATGTCATCAAAATAGAACCTATCTAACTCAAATCCGAGCTACACTAAAAGGATATGTGCTCAATTCACACGTCTTTTATGTACAACATGAAATTTAGTGGAAATCACCATGGACATGGCCCCAAACTCGAGATAGGAAGATAATATTTTAATAATCTTCACACTCCTCCTTAAAATTTATGTTCCTATCCTTCGAAATTAGTCCAAGGTTTGACCTCATCTTCATAAAGACATTCTTGAGTAGAGGTTTGGTGAGAAGATCTGAGACATCTTCTTTATGAGAAATTCTAGTATTGATAAAAAATGGAGTTGAAAGAATGTTGCTTGCTATCTCAATCTAGGATCTAACACAGATGTTGATCCACCCTATGAAATCTAGCAATAGATGTGAGAACAAATTCTCAACACAGAAAATCAATCTATCTTGAATTTGGATCTTGCTTCAATCACAAAAGAAGAAGCACATGCAAGCAAGAAGTCTATCTCTCCCACAAGTTTCAAAGTACTGATAAACTCCCTAGGAACTTACTTTCAACTCAAACACAGTAATATGTGTGAAATGAAAAGTCTAAGACCTCAGAACACTCACTTCTATCCAATTCTACTTGATTGACAGTGAAAATTGATGAAAATGGTGAAAAAGACATATGTGTTCTCACTTTGGCATATCCCACGAGTTGAGTACCCTCTCAAACTCTCTGATTGCCTAAAACTCTTTTAAAAACAAATCAAATTGATTTAGAAACAAGAGCAACACATTCTACTCTTCAATACCTATCCAACAAGCTATAGAACATCAAATTTGGATCATTCCTTGAGAAGTAGCACTCATTAATGAGGGCTGATTTCACACGTGTGAGCTCTCTGTCCATATAGAGCTCTGCTGGATCAGGTCAGTCTTGATTTGATCCACTTATGATCCTCAGATTGCTTGTTTCTCGACGAGTTTGAATCCCTCTCCCAAATCCGAGTTCCTGCAAGCAAAAACACTGATGATCTGATGTATATACCCTCACCTCTTCAAAGCATTAAGCTCTGATACCATGTGAAGTTTCTAGCATGTGTGAACTTCACCACACACCTTACAGGATCTTACTGAGGTGTTGTGATTGCACAAGATTGATCAAAGAACAGTATGCTTGAAAAATCTAAGGCAAGAGCACAATGGCATACATCTGATGAAAAAATATAACTCTTCACTATGAGAAATGAATGTCAGAAATAATTCTAAGTGTTTAGTAAGGGAAAAAGAGGCTGCTCTCATGTAGAGCGAGAAAATCAAGCATGAATAACTCGGGTAAAGAGAGAATGAGTCCAAAACACCAAAATCTCAATATTCAAAATATGACAAAACATGCCCAGCTTACATGAGAGAGACTCGAATTCCTACAGTGGAGTTGCATGGAAAGTCCACTTAACTGAACTGATTCACCTACCAGAGATCCACATGTGTAACTGCATGCATGTATGTTGCATGTACTGCATGTCAACTCATAAAACTGCCTAGACATGTGTAGATCACTGAAACTACATTGCATGTTGCATGCACTGATTGCATGTGGCTTGCATGCATACAATATGACTTTGCATGTTATCTAAACTACTGCATGTCATCAAAATAGAACCTATCTAACTCAAATCTGAGCTACACTAGAAGGATATGTGCTCAATTCACACTCCTTTTATGTACAGCATGAAATTTAGTGGAAATCACCATGGACATGGCCCCAAACTCGGGATAGGAAGATAATATCTTGATAATTTTCACAAAGGTTTCTCTTGATTGATAGATGCTAATTTGTTGATCTAGATCTCAAAACCTAGTGTCTAGTTTGCATTGTTTTTATGAACAATCAATCAATCACTATTGTGAGGCATTAAATGCACTCATTCAAGGTCCAAAGTACTGTACTTTCACAGGCACTTCAAGGAGTCCTTATTGCTGAAGAGTGTAGCAAGAGAACAAGCTCTTGAGGATCAACAAGTTATCATTGACGGATGGTGGAGAGGACAAAGCTCTATTCATTGTTGGCTATTTTGCAACCTTCAACTCCGGGTATGGCTCCAACTAACAAGTGTTATGGCGGACTCTCAACTAGAACATGCTATGGCTCCAACTAGGCATTGTGGGCTTCCCCAACCAATGGCTATGGCTTCCAACTAGGTTAAAGGTTGAAGGAAACGAAGATCTAAAGTGAGTGGGTGAGTATTTCGAACAAGATCCACTCTAGCCACCTTCTCTCTTGCTTTCTACTCTCAAGCAGATTACCAAACCCTAAACATATCCACTAAGGCTTGCCCTACTAGTGGAGGGAAAACTAAACTAGACTAATATTAACTTGTTTGCACAATGAGATAATTTACAATACAATGGAGAGAGGAAACAATGAAGATCCAAATCACAAGGGAGGAGACTCAAGAGAAAGAAAAATCTATTATCACCAAATGAACTCCTGCAAAATGAGCCATCCTCACTCTTATTTATAGTGGGAGTGGGTGGTCTCTTACAAAATGTGCTCTATGGGACAAACCCCCAATAGGCCTTTGTGACTAACTTTTACATAACTCGAAATGACATCTCTATGTGCAGTGCCCATGGCGATTTAGGCTTAGAACTAAATAACTTAAGCCATTACAGATAGCGCAAGTTCTATGTTTAAATCCTATCCTGCTTGTGTTTTCAAAGATGTTTCGCAGGATGGCTAGAATATTCCTTGGAATACCAGCCTACATTATCCCCTCCGTTAAGAACTTGGTGTTCCCATGCCAAGTGCAATGTAAAGAAACCAGCTCCTTATGGTGCTCGATGAGTAAAAAAGAAGTGTAGTTTATAGATCAAGATTTGTTTTGACGTGCATCATATGAAGCTTCTAAGAGTTGTGAGCATCTCCAGAAGATTTGAATTGAATAAGGGTGGAGTTGGTTCTTGATAACTTGCTTCCAATTGCTCACGCAAAAGATTTAATGGATGATGTACACAAGCTTAGTATTTTTTTGAGACATGATGTGAATGTCACACAAGGGGTTACTGAACAATAGTGAGATGAAGATGGAGTGGGTGTGATAAGGGGTGTTGTAATCTCGGAAGTGGTGGAGGTTGATATAGGAAAGTGGCTAGATGGATCAAATTTCTTTGCTCATTACTATCTTTTGAAAGCACTTTTGTCAGTAGAGGTTTTCCAGTTGACGTTTCTTGCAACTTTTTGAATGCTTCATGGAGTTCAAGAACTCTTCAAGCGGTCGCGAATGTATAGAGACGTGTATGGGCTTTTTTTTTATTTATTTATATTAGAGAGTCTTGTCCATTTGAATGATCAACAAGTTGTTAACTTGTCGATTTTTTGGGACATAAGACATGGCTCATAATCATTGTTCAGAACCTCTAACATCCTTGATTTTGTGGCTTCGAGCGCTGAAATATATCAGCGGTAGGCTGCAGATGTCGTAGAGTTGTTTTCTTTACAAAGTACTATAGTTGATAAACTCGAGCAAGTTTAGGTTGATATATCGAGGAGGAATGAGGTCTTGAAACAAGGATGGGGGAAGTGAGATGAAGCTGCTTCAAGATTTATTATATGGTGGAACATGAGGGACTGAATGGATGGAAAAAAGAAATGAGATGAGGCTTGTGTGGTTTTCCATATATGTCCATAATATAACCAATGCTCTTTGTACAATTCTCCATGGAATCACCATTGCTCACCTTTGAAAATAGCTTTGTCATTGAGGTTGTGTGCTCATAACTTCAATCTTTGATTAACGTGAGATTCCTTCAGTTTACGTAGGCCTATGGGATTGCACTCGTTGATGATTTGTGCTTCATGTGGCCTCACGATTGACCACTGCTCAATGTACATTTGTCTCCCAATGAAGCATCGTTGTTGGCCTTGGTAGAAACACTTGTCATCTGCGTCAGTTTGCACATAGCTTTTGCCTTTGATTTGACTTGACAAACCTTCATTGGCACAAGCAACCACTTTATTGATGATGTGATGGCCATGGTGAGGCAATTGGAAAAGCGTGGATATCGTATCGCTTACGTAAAACCAACTGCTTATTGAGAATGGCGGTGATGGTGGTGTCACAAATATTCCATCTTGTTGGGAAGATGGATCTTTTGTTGGATCACGAATGCAGAAGGCTAATGTGGTGGAAATGGGTGGGGAGCGATTGGCCTTAGATAAACAGACTCTGGGTGAGAATTAAAAAGTGGTGAAGGATTGCTCCTAGAACCAGAGCATTAATATCAACCTATTGGCCTAGGTTGATATTGAGCACACACAGGGCACACATAGGGCACCATATATTCTCACAGATATAGAAAGTCTAGCCAGTCCCTTACCCTTTTTTTCTCGCGATAATCGTAATCCTCGTCAGACCCTTCATCTTCTTCTCGGATGGTGTCATCCATCGCGTCCTTTAGCGTCATGTAAGAGTCTACGAGTTTCAATTTTCTTCTGATGACCTTCGGTAAACCGACTAAAAAAAGTTTAATGGCCATTTTTTCAGCTACATTATCATTTACACATTCTACTTTGAGACTTTTAAAATGCTCAATGTAGCTGCGTACGGACTCTCTACTACCCATTTTGATCTGAGTCAATTGTCTTGGAGTGAGCTTGGAGGGTTTAAACCTTTTGATGAGTGTTGCAGTGATGGTCTCCCAAGATGTCTTGTCCGGGCGTTCAAGGTTTAAAAACCATTCCTTGGCGTTGCCTTGAAGAATCATAGGGAACAACCTCACCTTTTCGGTTTCAGAGCTGTCACCATAAAACTTACAAGCATTGTCGAAATCCTAGAGAAATCTGGCTGGGTCTGATTCCCCATCGTATTTTGGCGCATCTATCCAGGGTATTCGCTTCTCTACCCGTGGTGGATTCCAGGGGCCTTGCATCTTGATTGAAGCGGGTGTCACTACTCTTTAGAATGGTGATGTATGGGGTGAGGGTGCAATCTTTTTCTTGCTTATTCTATGGCTTCCTGCTAGTGCTTAGACCATGTGGTGATATAGGAATTGGATCCTCGTTTTTTCGCATAGAGATTCTGAATGCTTGGAGCTCATCATCATATGTAGAATAAGCTGCACGCACTTGGCATTCATGTTGCACAGTTGAGAAAAGTCGTGTGTCAAAGTTTAGCCGCTCCAAGAAAGGACGAGCCGCTGCTAACTTTTTGGAAGAATCAGTAAATGAGACCAAGTGAATTTCTGCGGTGCACTTGCTAGGTTTCATGTCTGATAACACACTTTTCATAGTTCTAGAACTCCAATCTGGATAATATGCTGTCTGGTAGCTTGTGCGAGTGGTCCTTTGCTTTTTTTTTTTTTTGAGTAATGATTAATTCCTTGCAATAGACCGGTGTGTTGTGGATTTCATGGTCTCGATTGCAAGAATAAGTGATGCTAGCTTCAAACCGTAAGATAATTTCTGCTTTGGGACATGGTTATCACTGGCTATGCACGCTATTACCTGGAATCTGTACAATAATGATATAACGTGAGGCAGGTTTGTGAGAAATCATACCTAAACTATCCTAAGAAGTGTTGATTGTTAGATATGCATGCAATTCAACAGAAAAGGGTGTAAAAAATGAATTAGAAAAAATGAGCATTATCACGAAACGACATAAATTACAAACATGCATGCACACACACATAACACACAATCAATCAGTACCTGTCTAAGGAATAGAAGGGCTCATGATATCGCCATAATATACTCCCGTTCACTATCGTATCCAAATGGATTCCTTCGAGGGTTTTAAGTTTAGCATAGCCCAAGGCAAAAACTAGTCAATGATATAGGGACCTTGGCCAATAAACTTAAGTTTGCCCAAGGCAAAAACTAGTCAATGATATAGGGACCTTGGCCAATAAACTTAAGTTTGCCCTTATGTAGTTTTGTCTGATAGAGAATGACTCTATCTCCTTCTTAAATTCCTTCAGCTTAATATGGCGGTCATGCCAATCTTGTTGACGTCTTTTGTGCACTTGTTGTGCGTGCACACTAATGACTCTTGTTTCACAAAGCTTATGGAGGTGGAATAGCCTATGGGCAAGGATTTGACTTTCATCTAGTTTCAAATCGTAGGCTACCCGTAAAGATGGGACGTAAAATTCTACAGACATCACGTCCGCTTGTCCATACATGTTATTTGATATGCCCATAGAGCGGCATGTAATTTGAACTCCCAATTTGGCTGACTGGCTTCCACCGTCTTCGTGAGGATTTCGCATAGAATCTTATTCGTGGACTCAGCTTGCCCGTTACATCTTGGGTAATATGGGGCACTTTTGCCGACCAAATCATACAATGATCTGTTCATTATGGAACCGAGCAATGGTGTTTTTGCAATTAAAGAGATCGACAAGTTATTTACTTGTTGACCATTCAAAGGCCACTACTATGTGAAAAAAAAAAAGGGTGATCTCTATTGTAAGCAATCCTTCATGGAGCTCTCAACGGTACAATTGACTTCAAAGAAGCTGCAATGAAATAATCAAGTTCTGCCAACATCATGTCTTCAAGAGACAACTATGAGCAACAAACCTTTGATCCATTTATTCACCTCCACTACCACCCCCTATCTGACTCACATCCTACCACTTACCCTCATCTTCATCTCATTATCGTTCATCCACACCTTGTGTTTTTTCATACCATATTCAACAACCCAAGCTCTTGTACATCATCCATTGAATCATTAGCATGGGCACTTGGAAATACAACCCATCAAAGAGCCAACTCCCATATGATCCACATCAACTCTTCTGGAGACGCTCATACTTCTTCAAAGCTTCATCTCCTACAGAGCAGCACTTTACAAAAAGTTCCACATCTACAAGTTGCACCGACTTTGACTCCTCCAGTACCATAAGGAGCGGGGTTCTTTACATTGCACTTGGCGTGGGTCCGCCAAGTTCTTAACGGAGGGGATAATGTAGGTTGATATTCCAAGGAATATTCTAGCCATCATGCGGAACATCTTTAAAAACACAAGCATGATAGGATTTAAACGTAGAACTTGCCCATCAAGTTTAGGCTTTTACGTTATCCGTAATGGCTTAAGTTATTTAGTTCTAAGTTTAAATTGCCATGGGCACTTCACATAGATATGTAATTTCAAGTTATGTAAAAGTTAGTCACAAAGGCCTATTGGGGGTTTGTCCCATGGCACCAATGTAATTCAAAGTTAAGTTAGTCTATGTGGCCTACTTGTCCCATAGTGCCATTTTGTAAGTGACCACCACTCCAAGTATATATAGGAGTGGAAGAGTCCATTTTCTAGAATCTCATTTGCAATACATGCCTATCTTTTCTCTCTGAGTGTTCTTCCTTGTGTGATTTCATGTATTGTGTTATTTCACATTGTATTGGACACTATTCGATCTTGCTACAAGTTAAATTAATCTAGGCCCTCCATTCTCTAGTAGGGTAAGCCTTGGAGAAGGAGGCTTGGTCTAGGGCTTTTATCATTGTGGTTCTAGAAACTAAGGAGAGAAAAGAAAAAAGAGTGGATCTTACCCTCAGGAATACTCACCATGCCCATTGTTTGTCTTTCTCGCATACAAAGGTCTTGATGTCAAATTTGATGTTGACACATGTATAATCAAGAGTGAGGATGAGGTGATAGCTAGAAGATCTATATTTGGGAGATTATACAAACTAGCTTCTATTGAGAGTGCTAACATTTGTGATGTTGCCTACAAGACCAAGATCTCTCAAGATGATTTATGGCATAAGAGATTGGGTCATCCCAATTTCAAGGCCATGACATCTATGGTTAAAGATGGAAAAGCCATTGGATTGCCAAAGACTATATCAAAGGAGCTTCAACCTTGTAAAGCTTGTGCTATTGCAAAATCTCATTGGAGGCCTTTTCCAAGATCCAACATCATTTATCATTTAGATTAGTGATCTAGTATGTACAATACTTGCGCTCGAAACCAATATTCAGTTCTGGTATCGATCTCAATCGCCCTTTCATCGTAGATTTTTTTGTTTTCATCCACTTTTGTTTTGTTCAAACTTTTTTTTGTTAATTTTCTTCTTTAGAGAATGTTGGCCAGGACCAAATCCACCTCCATGCCATTACCACTGTATAGCCATCCCATTCCCACGTTCTCCTTGGTACTGGCCGTAGGCATGGTAGGAAGCAGGTCTGGCTGAGGGAGATCAAAAAACTCCAGAGATCAACTGAATTGTTGATCCCTAGAGCTCCTTTCGGCCGATCTATTCGGAATGTCACTCTGTCACTTGAGCTGAATGTTCGTTTTGCTGTGACAGCCATGCAGGCCTTACAGGGTGTTGCAAAAGATTTTCTGTCCCAGTTTTTTTAGGATACTTGTCTTTTGGCAATGCATGGTAAGCGTGTCACCATCATGCCAAAGGATTTCGTCATTCTCAAAAGGCTTCGGGACATATATTCTGGTCTGCATGTTGATAATACCAACACCTCCAGAGACCTGCCTCTGGATAGAAAGGACGTGCCTACTACCTCTAGGAGGAAGAGAAAGCAGCCTGTCCCCAAGAAGGCTGGATCTCGAAGGCCAGCTGCTTCCCTTCTTCCTAGACGTATCCTGGCCAAGAGACCCCGTGTCTTCCTGAGCTCTGAGTCAAATGTTGTAGAATCTGACTCAGATCAAGAATCTTCACCCCTTCCTCCTCCTGTTAATCGTCCAGCTCCTCAGCAGGTTTTATCACCAAAAGTGTTGATTACCTAAGAGGAGCTAGACAAATCAACAAAGAAATCTATAAATATTGTTTTCACTTCTGTTTCTGTTCCTGTACATAATCTTTTTGTGAGAATTCCAAATGATCCAACCCAGAAGTTTTTTTTATTCTGACCATTATAATCAATACGAGGCCTACCTAGCTAACAAAATTGATCTTCTCGACAACTTTTTTGATTTTTTTCTTCCAGATACACGTAGAAGCTTTAGATTAGGTCCCAAATTTTGTGCCAAGCTAAAAGATAAGACTTAAAAAATTTCAGATGCAATAGTAGAGGCCGGAGTTTCGTTTTTGCTAGTTTCGATTCCCATGGTATAGTTTTTGTAGTTAGTCCATTTTTCATGGGAGCGGTAAAGGCAAAAGAAGCCAATTTTGAGCAGGCTCTCTATTTTATCGAGTGCAGTCCTATGGCAAAATTCTATTTGATTCCATATGAAAATAAGTAAGGATTGATCTTTTGTTTTTGTTGCTTTAATCTGGATTGTTGCATGCTTCATTGCTTTAATAAGAACAGATTTTTTTCATAAATATGAATTTATCGATATTTGTATTTTGGTTGTTGCAGTTGGCATTGGAGCCTGAACATTCTTTTTGTAAAGATAAATAAGGAGGGAGTATCAAATTTTCTATGTGTAAAATTAAACTCAGCTACAAATACACATAGAGAATTTGGTTCTCTACTTCATGATGCCGTTCGAGAAATACCGACAACGACAACTTCAATTGGAGAAATAACCATTAAATCTCTCAAGGTATATTCAATTTATCTCTAATATGCATGTATTCCTTTTTTTATTATGTATTGTCATAACATAAATAAAATTTCTATTATAATATTACTAATTTTTGCTCTATATATGCAGTGTGTACAACAAAAAGATGCTTTTAGTTGTGCATGGTTTGTCCTGTACAATACAAAGTTATTTTTTGAATGGTATAATTTACAAACGGATGTAGATATTGAAAAGGTAATATTCTATTCATTTGTAGTTCATTTCATTCTTATTCATATTTAATTACTATCATTGTTTATAATTTGATGATTCTCGTGTTTTGTGATGACAGTTCACTCTTGAGCCATATACTCCTGATGATGTATATAAATTTCGGCAAGAGTTGATCAGAACCTATGCCCAATACGGTGTAAGCGTTGCACCTACAATCGAGGGCCCTCAAAAGGAAGCTGCTCCTGCCTTAACAGGCTTTCAGGTTGCTTGGGATGCAGATCTTATTTTATATGATAAAAATAAATAAAAGTCCTTCAATACAGAGGAAGGCAATTTTGTAGCAGATATTCCTCTTGTCTTAAAAGGCATTGAGGCCCTTCTCGAAATAGAGGAGGGCGAGATTATAGAAGGAGCTGTTGCCTTATCAGTTCCTAATACTGATATAGAAAATATAGAAAAATTGATTGAATAGAGATCTATTTGTAAATAGAGAGACATAAAAAAAAAAGATACAATCATTCTACTTGTAAACAACCCGTTTATGGGTTTTTTTTTATTGATATCACAATAGATTCTTACAATTAGCTTGTGTCCATAGTCTAATACTGGAATGCAATTTTTCTATAATGATAAAAAGACATGATGATTGGCATGTATTTGCTGATAATGAATCTCAATGTTCTTCCATAAGTTGGATTGTTTCGCCAATATCTCTGCATTTGCTCTCGAGCTCATGTCTTTTACGTACCTGCATAAAACTAATACAAAGTTAGTTAGAATTAGTACAGAGTTTGTATTAGAAAGTTTTGATTGAAACTATTCATAAAAGATCGAGTGTTTACAGTTACTGACGAGTTTACCATTGAAAATGAATCTGAAGTCTGAAAGTACGTCATCTTGTAGGAGCAATAGTTCCCGCCGGTGTAGTTTAGACTCCAATCTTCTTCCACCTCAACACATGTCAAAATGGCATCATTGTATATAATTTCAATATTTTTTCGTTTTGAATATCCACTGGCTTCCAAGTCTTGATCAAGTGGCATCCATTTACCTTTATTTTTTTTCATCTTTGATAATGGAAACATAAGCTCAACATTTGTTTTTCAAGAAGCACATGGAAGACATTTTAATTCTGCATTCTATTTTTCCATCTAATCTTTTGTCCCAGCCTTCATCCATAAGTTCAGATAATAAATTATCTGATAAATTTTTGCATACAAACATCATTGGGGTTTTGTGTACATTGACACTTGAAAAGAAATTCACAAATATATTCAAGGAAATAAACCAACTCAATCTGACTGTTTTTTATCCCGTGCTCATTTTTAATGAATTTTTTACATCATTATATATCTTGCAACGAAATGATTCTGAAACTGTAGCATCTGGTGCAATCCATTCATCACTTTCAAAACTAGGGAATGGAATTGGTACTATTTGTCCAAAATTTTCTTTTGTATCAGGAATGTACATTGATTCATAAAAAAAGATCCCACTATCAGCTAGATCTTTTGCAGTTCTACCTCGATATTAATTATCACGGAAAATAATCAAGAGATGATAGACATAATCAAGAAAGACCTCATGGAACAATTCGAGATGACAGACCTCAGCCTAATGCATTAAATAGCCTTGGAGTGGAGGTGTGGCAAAAAGGACATGAAGTGCGTTTAATACAAGTGAAGTATGTCAGAGAGTTGCTGCACAGGTTCAAGTTGCAGGATTGCAAGTCAGTGAACACTCCTATTGAACCAGGTAAAAAGCTTTCTAAGCTTGACGAGTCATAGCCATTTGATGCTACGTTGTATAGGCAGTTAGTAGGGATATATGCTATGCTATTGGTATTGTAAGTCAGTTTATGGTAGCACCTACGGAAACGCATTGGAAGGCAGCTAAGCGCATTTTGCATTATGTCAAAGGCACTTCAAATTATGGCTTGGTTTACAAGAAGCATGAGGGTTTACCTAAGTTATGTGGCTATGTGGATGCGGATTGGGGAGGTGACTATGACGATCGTAGATCCACCATAGGATATGTATTCCAGCTTTGTGGCAGTTGTCTATTTTGGTCTAGCAAAAAGCAAAGTACAGTTGCTTTATCCACCATAGAAGCAAAGTATAAGGCAATGTGTAGTGCAGCACAAGAAGCTATATGGTTGAGGCAAATCTTGGAAGAAGTTGGCATGAAACAAAAGAATCCCACAATCATACATAGCGACAATTAGAGTGGCATTCAACTAGCAAAGAATCCAGTGTTTCATGCGAGAACCAAACACATTGAGATTCAATATCACTTTATACATGAGAGGCTGCTGAGTCGTGAAATTCATTTTGTTCATTGTAGTTACGGACGAACAACTAGCTGATATTTTCACTAAGCCACTTGTTAGAGAAAAGTTTGATAAATTTAGATCAAAGCTTTCTGTACTTAAAGTTTGTTGACTTTAAGGCTATCTATATGACTATATAAAAAGTAGACTCTACTTTAAGGGAGAGAGTTAGAATTAAAGTAGAATCATTGTGTTATTGTACTATGGGTCCTATCAGTAGATAAGAATCAGTTGGCCTCACCACGAGGTGAGTCGATGGGACACGTGTCCCATCAACGGCAACCTAGGTCATGCATGGGTCGTCTGAGTGAAGAACTATATGTACAGTGTATTTTCATTTTGAAAAATAGAGTTGCTATGTGAGCTTGGTGTGGAGAGTGTTTTTTGTCTGTGTTACTATGTAGCATGATCTGTGTTCCTGATCGAAGCAAATTCTAAGTGGAAGAATACCATATGAGATGTTGTATAAGAAAAATCCTAAGGTAGATCACCTTAGGATCTTTGGTTGTGTTTGCTTTGTGCATGTACCTTTAGAGACTAGGAAAAAGGATGATCCTAGTTCTATAAAAGGAGTGATGATTGGATATGCATCAACCAAGAAGACATATAGAATCTTTATTCTCGCTACTAACAAGATTGTTGTAAGTAGAGATGTGATCTTCATGAAGATCAAAAGCTCAACATGGATGGTGGGGTCGAGCTCAAAGCAACTCATGGAGTTTCATCAATTATCAATCTTGATGCCAATCAAGATGTGGAGGGGCCGAGGCTTGAGGAGGAGCATCTTCAATCAATTACACCAAGAAGATCTATGAGAGAGAGATCTATACGAGCATATTGGATCATCATCATGTATTGCCGATATCCTCACTAAGCCATTGCTCCAGAGTGCTAATCTTGGCTTGATTTCAAGATCAATGTTAAAGTAGATATATATCTTTTAAGGAGGAGTATGAAATTGTAAAAGTCATCTATCTTGAGGTTTGGGGGTCCTCTACCAAAACCACTCATTGTACACTTCTAATTATGTGATGAGGTCAAATTTAGAGTTGGATTAGCTCGTGATTGTGTAGGTAGCTTACACTTGGCTTGACAGTAGAGGTCTAGTGATATGTAAGATGAACCAAAATGGTCCAATCATTGTAAGAGGTGGCATGTAGGTGGTCCAATTAAAGTAAGAGGTGATGTTAGAGAAGTCCAATCATTGTACTCCATTGCCACTCTTCATGGATCTTGAGCTACTATGAGTGAGAGCGAGATTAAGTCCACACTTAATTTGTTGATGAGAGGCTTGGAGTTTGCATGTCCAACAATTAGATTATTTTTCACATTCTCTTTCTAACCAAGAGCTTGATGTAGCATTCTCTCTCTACTCGAGAGCAAACCAATTTTTTACTTAGTTTTTTTAATCCAAAGTTGCCTCTCATTATGTTTGATGAATAGGAAGTGATAAATGCTTGTTTTGAGTGCTCTTGCCTTAGATTTTTGAAGCTAGATTGCTTGTATCTTGTGAGAGATAGATCTACACACAATCACACACACATTAGGAGATCATTCACATTGTTTGAGATGTCCTCAAACGTGTGAGAAGTACAATATCTTAAATTTTTTTGTAGATACTTTTCTCCAGCCTAGAACATCTGGTATGACTCAAATCTTACCAAGTTCCACTGAGTATCAAGCAAGAACGAGTGATTTGTAGTTTTCAAGGCTACCAATCTCGCAAAAACACTTGGGTTTATAGAGAGTTTGATGGACTACTTTCTGAATGCATGTAATTTGACTATGCTAATCCCAATACAACCCAAAGCCATGAATCTATCATGCCAGCAATGATTCTCCTCACAATCGAGGATCTAATACCAAGTTAATAGATTATCGATCGATGCATGCAATCAATCAGAAGTTCTGAATCACTGCAAGATGCAAGTTCTCCATACACAAAATTTCCACACCCAATTGTATTCACTTAATAATTGTGAAAGGTCGTGTGTTGTGTAGCTCCAGAGTCCAAGTACCATGAATTGTCTCTGGTTGGTTTGTCTAACTTTGTTATAAAGGTAGATTCATCATCCTCAATCTTTGTTGCTTGTGTTACCTCTACGCTATACCTATCAGAATTGATCCAACAAAGGGCCCTCATACTGCACCTGCAAATATGAAAGTGAAAAATAGAGTGATAATTGTGGAGCACATGTTCAACGAATCTCAAAAGCGATTTGCCCATTTCAGGGAGGTTGTACTTAACAACGTGCTGCCTGAAGCATTTTGCATTCTACGAGATCTTGTTGGCAAATTTGCCACCTAAGCAACTGAGGTGGCTAATAAGGAGATTTGATAGGCCATTATTGTGGAATTTTGGCCTCACCATTGTATTCAAACCACTCTCTTTAGCCTACGGTTTTCCTTCTAGTTTATTTTTGTAGAAGTATTTAAGTAGCTTTCTATAAAGCTAAATGAAGCTAAACATTGATTAACATTATGAAGTGTTCATAGGAGGTTGGTAAGGATGACAGTAAAATAATTACTACGACATCATTATCTATAATTGGACAATTTACAATAGTAATAGGCCATTTCACAATGGCAAACTTGGGCAAGTCTGCGCTAGGACAAACTAGCAAATTGGATGGCTTATCTAACTAAAATATATGGAAGTTCAAAGTGAAAAGCATTCTCATAGAAAAAGAACTTTGAAATATTGTAACTAGAGCCGAACAAAGGCCAACTACTACACCAACAAATATGCGGTCTGACGATAGGAGGGCACAAAAGAGACATTATCCTTGATAAATTTATTAGTAAAAGATCATGCGATTGCACATTTGTTGTGATGGTGAGTGCTGCATGGGATATTAAGATAATGAAAGTGCATGATCATTCTTGACATGCATCAAGGAGCTGTGAGACCAACTTATGGCTATTAGAGAGTCAGAGTCTATCAGAGATGTGGAACTTGTGCATACTGCAATGAGTGGTGTGAAAGAAAATTTGCAAATGTTTGTGAGTGGCATCGCATCAAGGGAGAGACTTTTGACCTTTGAACACGGGCTCTTGTTACAGGAGGAACAAAGGTGAGAGAAGTGATAAAATCGTGACAAGTCACATTAGGAGATCATGCATTGTTGACTAAGGGGAAACAAAAGGGTTGGAAGTGAATTCCAAAGAAGGGCAAAAATGATGAAGATCAGGAAGAGCCATCTTTGAAGTAGAAAAATAAAAAGGATATGTGTTATTATTGCTATAAGCAGGACCATTGGGCAAGATAATGCTATAAGAAAAAAGCAAACATCAAACATTGGAAAGTAAAGCAACAAGGGAATTTGTCCAAGGAAGAAATGGAAAAAGATGAAACCAACACATTATTAGCATTAGCTTCCCAAATTGATGACCAAAAAGAGAGACTGGTTCGAGAACTTTTCAACGATCAATGATGGTGAAAAAGTTACATAGGCCAAAATGGACAAGAATGTCAGGTTCAAGGAGTTGGCAACATCCCAATACAATTTATTTATTTTGATGGAAAGCTAAAGAATGTTAGCAATGTGCTCTATGTGACTAGTTTAAAGAAGAGCTTTCGTTTTGTGGGAGTTATGGCGAATCAAAACTTGAAGTTTGGATTTGTCAAAGGTGCATGTTTTATGAAGGATATGGATCATAACTACAAGGTGGTTGTGATGAGATATTGTGATAATAATTGTGGTTTTTACAAACTAGAGGCGGCCAAGCCAACTGAATATGGATTGGTATTGTTTGTTGCATCTCAATCGAAACTATGGCATCGCAAGATGGTTCACCTTAATTAGGGGAATTTGCAATTGATGAGTAATTGAAGGTGGTGAATGGTCTACCAAAAATATAGGAAATGCAACACTCAATCTATGAGGGTTGCATGATGGGTAAGCTCATAGAGAGCCATTCAAGAAGGGTGGAGTGGCACGAGCCTAGGCTTAAGGCCTATAGCTCATGTGGCACATAGCTCCATTCCAAGCTTGAATGCCCATTCAAGAACCTGTATATATAGGGTTGAGGTGTAAATTTGACATAGGCTTGAGTTTGACATAGGCCTATAATCATGAAGTTGAGATTTGCAAATATTTTCACAAAGGATGATGAGGGATACATCTTTTCATAGTTGATAATTTGTATATTGGCTACATGTTTTCAATTGTTAATAAATTGTAATCTTCTTCTAGAATTCCTTTAAAGCCTTTTATGAGGCATAGTAGCTTTTATGAATTTCATTATGGACTTTTAAACTCATAATTTGTAAGGAAAAAAGATGAGGTGGCTTTTTAATTAACAATCTTCTATTTGAAAACAATCCATAAAACTTTAACAAATAAAAACAAAAATAGTAAGTCAAAATCCATTGAAGATGCCTTGGACCTACCTAGGCTATTATTTTCACAAGAATCCAAATCTTGGCACTAGTTAAACCTCTTCTACAATGAATAGGCATGAAAATCCTTTACTACGCTTACAAAGAACACTTTTGGAAAATAATTTTGTTCTTTCATTTGAGGCCTCCAACTCCTAACAAGCTAAGTTTATTCTCTGATCTTAATTGAAAGTTACCGCCGGGAAGGGGAGTTAACCCTTTGAGGGACCCGAGGCAAAAGGTCCATGAAGGGACCCCCCTTCCCTCAAGTGAAATCATATTTGAGATATTTTTTTGAAATTTGCCAAGCTTTAGTACCGAAGTTTGTGCAATCTACACAATGAAGGTTGTGCAAAATGCATCTTGGTTTCCAAGGGGGGCTTGAACCTAGGACCCAAGAAACTTCAGACGCCAAACTAACCAACTCAGTGAACCCTTGAATCTAGGTTGTGCAAAATGCGTCTTGGTTTCCAAAGGGAGCTTGAACATGAGACCTAATAAACTTTGATGGGAAGCTAACCAATGAGCCTACCCTTGGATACCTAGGTTGTGAGAAATGCATCTTGGTTTCTAGAGGAGGATTGAAGGCTATGTAAAGTCAAAAAAAAAAAAAAATGCGATTTCATGGCATATTGCGATAGATGGATAGAAGCTTTGGGCTTCTCTCACATGTATGTGTATAAGTTGTCGAACATATGTTGGTGTAACTAAAAAAAAAGCATCAACATGAACATTTTATATGCCATGTGAAAAGGAAATTGATTTGCGCTTAGTCATGCCATGTGGAAAGCAAATTGATCTCTCAGTCAACAACTCAAGATTTCTTTTACATACTTGATGGTTCTGTTCTGATTCTGCCAAATTTGAAATCAATAAGATTGGTTGCCAATTTACCTCTTTTGAGAGGCTTGCATATTGTAATCAAGCACTAGCTGGAACCAATTGATTGCCTGCCATATAAAAGTGAGGTCGTGCTCTTTGGAGGGCACCATACGGTAATAGGGTTTAAGTAGACTTGGCTCTTAATAATCTTGTCTCTAATCTCGAACCCTGGGATGACCATGAACTGCACTGTGCTGGAAAACTTTTGAGAAGAGGCAGCCCCTTCAACGGCTTCCATGTAAACAGGGTCGAATTCTGCCCATTCGTTCACATAAAATAGAGTCACAACACTATCTGGTTGCTGGAACGCAAAGGCCAGCTTGTGAACCATCCATGCGTATTTCATAGCATCCAGAAACGCTTCCACCAGTTTTTCGGGCCATTTCTCAAACCAGTCTAACTTTTTTTGGAAGAGCTGGAACTTTTTCCTACAGAAGAGGTGAAAGCTTCGGTTATAGACAGGACTCTCCTCACTGATTGCCTCTGACGGTGACACTGCTGCCAAGTGGGTTAGGATATCCCTCCCTGCGGCCAAACTGTGGCTTGCGCAGTGATCATCAGATGGATCGTTGTCCACCCCGTATGATTCTGTCTCAAATTCTTCAAACACAGTCCTGTTGACAAAGGCCTGAACACCGTATTTCAGATGCTCAGAATCTGCCAATTGAGCATCAGGTAGAAGCTCGCATGACAGTAACGCAAGCACAGTTGTCCTTAGCTCGATGCCTAGCCTCTTCAACATCTCTTCTTTGGCCTCAATCAAGGTCGTAGAGAAGTTCCGAACAAGTGCCCTCATTATATTCACGGTTTCTCTAAAGACTCCTGTAGGAACAAGCTGGCTGTTTGGCGAGCCCAGCTCTGCAGTACATCCGCCAGTTGTGTGCGGTGGTACTTCTTCCTCTAGGCATGTCTTCAAAGGACGATTCTTTTTACGGCATTTTCTCTGAACTGACCCACTCCACCAAAATTGCTTACCTTCCGAGCCAAATTTCAAGGGAAGTAGGACCTTACCTTTGTCTGCTTTGCTTCTTCTTGGCGTTCCTCCTATTTTGTTATTCTTCACACGAAAACCTGTTCGGTGGACATTTGCCTTCCTGTTAAGACCAAGCTTCTGAACAGAGGTGCTGCTGCCTGTCATATTCTGTTGTTGGGCTACTGCATAATTGGAGTCCACATGTAAGCCTTCTTCTATGCTCAAATTACCCTGCATTTCCCTGTCTGCCACTGCGTTATTAAGATTGCTTGTTTCTAGGATCAGATCCGTTCTGTTTACAGGTTGTACCGGTTGTAAAGGCTTAGATACTTCTACTTGCGAATTTACCATGTTTGATTTGATCGCCTGGGTGGCTTCTCCTGGAAAGACTGATCCGTGATGCATTCCTAGCTCTTCCAATTTTTTGTGAATTGATTCGAGGCAGCTGTGCATTTCAGACATATCACGATCATAACGTTCGTGGAAACGCAGCAATTCTGCTTCGAATCCAGCAATATAAAGAGGTACTGCGTGAGACTCGGAATCGCTTGATTCTGAAACGGAGCAAACTTCATCGATTGAGTTTCTAACGCTTGTTTGATCTTGGAGAAGTGACTTAGGCTTTCTCTGAGGAAGAGGTTGACATTCTCTGAAAGACTCCGAACATTCAGTTCTATATGACGATAATGACCTTGGCCGGGCCGCGCATTCAGTCCGATTGCTTGTCCTTTCCTGGGTACCTCCTGATGTAATTCTGAAAAAATTGTCAGATGACAAGCTCTCAATTCGAACGCATGCATTATCTGTAAGGGAATCTGAAGAAGCTGATCCAATCGTCTTCTCCGCTAAATTGTCACAGATTTCCAGGCTTGATGAATAAGTCGTGTCTTCTACCTGCTGACATTGCAGTTCTCATCATGTAAGGCCAGAGCTACATGTGTGTGTGTGTGTGTGTGTGTGTGTGTGTGAGAGAGAGAGAGAGAGAGAGAGAGAGAGAGAGATTGAGTGATTGATTTTAGCGAACCTTGTGCTTGGATGTCTTGTAATCATCAATTACTTGCAGCTTGCGCATTCCATCCTTTACCGATACACGCCAGCAACTAGCGGAAGATCCAAACATAGTGTCCCTAACCTTGCCATGAAACTTGATGGAGTTCTTGCTCTCCGAGAGCAACCTATGGCGTCCACCATCCGGCCTCTGAGGCATGCATGAAATGTCCAGCTTTTCCTTCCCTCCTTGTAAGAGAGCAGGATTGGCTTTACCGACTCGGTCTCTCACAGGCATGACTGATATCACATATCCAAAAGACAAGCCTAGATCATGTCCTGTCCTGTCCTGCTTATAGATCTGTCGAAATCCCCTCCCTCAATATTGATGATTTGGGTCTGATTTCAAATTTTTGCACTTGCTCCATGGACTGACATCTCTCGTTGAACATCTCTACGTTGTAACTTAAAAGAGCCCGGAATTATACGAGAGAGATAGACAGAGAGCTCAACGAACACGCTCCAAAGAGTATTGCAAAATTTGAATGCATGTCTCAAAAATTGAGATTTGTTGGCAACAACATAACAAAATTGTTCACGGGCTGATCACGAGGCTGGCGCACACCCGATCCATGTAAGCATATAAGAAGACGGCGGAATCTGGACTTTTTGGAAGTGGCATCTTTTCTGATCATTCTTGCACAACTGAATCCTTCTGTTTTCAAAAAGTCATTCACTATGGTCTTTACAAGAAACGACATTATGAACTTTTTTTTTTTTTGGGAGGGGGGGGAAGGGGAGCTCACCCTCTTGAAGGCATTAAGTACGGCACTTGGGCAGAATGCCTAGAGGAGGCATCCTTCATTGCCATAATTTCAGTTTTTACCTTTTTTAAGTTTTTTTTTGCCGTAATTGCACATTTCGCGCGAAAGCTGCAAGTAAAAAGAAAGTAAATTTTTTGTTACATGCACCTTCCGACATTGGAAAGCATGTAAATAACAAATTAAAGGGAGACACAAAATTTCACTATGAGAGATGCCTCCCTTTTTTTCATGAAAATGTCGAAAATGATATTACGCCATGATCAAATTTATTTTTCACTCGGGGAAGGTTCTCGTGAAATGCTTTGAGGAGTTAGGTAGATGTATGCTTGCTGATGAAAAGCTACAATTTACTGGAAAAAAGACTACAAATTTTTGATTCACTTATGTACAACAGTCCTCACGAAAAATCGACAAATAAATACAAACAGCCCAATTGTTGAAATTCAGTTTTCACCGCCTCATTTTAGATGTATAGGTTTTCTATATGGGTCAAAATCACCTTGTATAAGTTATAAATCTTAGGTTTTAAGGTTTTATTTTAACCTTTTACAGATTCTGTAATAGGTTTGTGGGTTTTTTATAAGGTTAGTTTGAAACCTTTTTACAAGCAGTGATGTACAGAAGAGTTGAAGGTTTTCAAAATTTGCATTAAGTCCCTTATAGGCCATAAGCCTATGAAATATTAGGTTTTTATTATCATATAAATTATATTGGATCTAGACTCTATTAGAATGCAAAAAACTAAAGTATTTTATATTAATTAGTGCATAATTTAAAGTGGAAAAATTTGCATAGGCTTTTGGCCCATGAATCGCTAAAAAGCCTATTAAGATTAAAGTTAATAGGTTTTGTGTTATATGGAGAGATAAATTTCTCTCAAACATTGAGAGAGAGATACTCTCATGAGTCAAGAAGAGATTCGATGCACATCACAAGTCCATAGATACCTACCCATGAGTTAGGCATGGAGAGTCGATGGTTTGTAATTTTTGTTTACTTTCTTTTTATCTTTTTTGAAAAGGCCAACAGAATATGCATGACAAATAATCATACAAACATATGGTTTATACTAGCTTGAATTCATTGCTCCCACATTGCAAAAGAATATTAGCTATCATCCAAAATTTATAAGCATTTTGAGGTTATGTATATGGTAAACATAAAGACGGTGAAGGCTATGGGAAGTAGCCAATCATATGTGGAGTCATGTTGTCAACCTCTTGATGTTTTGTTAATGTGGGTGCAATAGTGCGAACTAGTTTTGGCTCCTAAAATTCGTCATACCCACATAACTTTCTTGTCATCTGTCCAAAGAGAATTGTTTTTATCACAATGGAGAGAGAGAGAGAGAGAGAGAGAGAGAGAGAGAGAGAGAGAGAGAGAGAGAGAGAGAGAGAGAGAGAGAGAGAGAATCATAAGTATATATGAGATAAAGTGGAGATCATGTCAAAGTTAAAAATTAGCAAAAAAAAAGCTACAAAAACAATAAACTCATCAAATCTAATGGAATTCTCATAGAATAATCATAAATCATGGATCTATGCTTTGATACCAAGAAATGTCATGTGCCAAATATAAAACTAATAGCAATAACAATGAAGTAAAGCTAATAGCAAGAAAATAGCAAGACAATCATGATAGCATATTAATAGAAAGCTAGATACATGGAGATCACCATAGAATCACATTAGCCATGAAAGAAAGAGTACAAGATATGTACATGAGCATTGATTCATGTGGATAGGGCACATCAGACCTAGCAATGGAGATCCGAATGGCTCACAATCACAAGGAAGCTAGAAGCTCTCACTTGTAAATGAGCCAAAAGATTCACAAAATGATGTCTCTTGTCTAGTTATAGACAATGCTCTTACTTAACTAAACTTAACTATCTTGAGGGATAGTTAGCCCTTGTTAAGTATTATTTAAACTACATTGGGCCCTTGTTGGCCTATTATCCTTATTAATTACTTTGGAGGGCCTAAAGAGGGAACCGCCTTGTTATTAAGGCTAATAGCTCCTTTTGGGCCTAGAAAGCTTACAATGGATATTATATTGCCTTGAAAAAGCACTGATGTACTAAAAGTACATGACACACCCAAGCTCATAGAATAGTCAAATATTTGTGTAAAAATTACAGCAAATAAGGATCCTAAAACACTTGAAATGATGAGGAAAACAATAGATTATGATTTCATAAGATTAGCACAAGTTGAACCATCAAAATCCATCAAAATCTATGCTTGAACCTCACTAAATGGCCCAAATCCTTGAAGAAGGCTTCACACGTGTGAAAGTACGGCCTCCCACAGTCTGAGTACTGTACACCAGACCTACATTCAATCCTATAATAATTAGTAATCACAAGTACTCAAACAATTATGAACATAGAGAGCAATTGCACCATTATGAGAGAAAAAACATGAAATTGCTTGATTGATTTTGGTGAGATATCATCACCTATATATACATGATCCATCACGGTTTTGGGCAGGTATGAGTAGCCCTAAACCTATCCCTAATGCTAATTTTGGTGGATCTTTCATCCCTACCAAGTTAGGGTTGGAATCTTGGAGATCCCTCAACAATGCAAAAATTACCAAAAATAGCTCCTATTTTTTCTCCCTTGTATCTAAGCATAATTTGGACTCATTCCAAAGGTTCTAACACTTAGGTCTACTTGAGAACATCCTTATGAATGGAATCCTATGCTATTTGGCACGTGTGACAAGCCACATCATGACCATCTAACTATTTACAAGTCATATGACCAAAACTAGTCAAGCTAGAATTGTGAATTTTTAACACTCCTCCTCACTATCTAGCTTGGTTCAATCATTGCTTTACTAATCACTCCAAGTGATGATCTGAACTTCATAAAAGGTGTCTTTTGAAGTGGTTTAGTAAGTAGATCAGCTACACATTCATTGCTTGGAACATGCTCCAAAGCAATCTCCTTGGCTTGCACCATTTCTCTCACAAAGTGATGGCATATCTCAATGTGCTTATATCTTGCATGGAAGATTGGGTTAGATGCAAGGTGTTGGGCTGATATATTGTCATTGTAGATGATTGGTGCCTCCTCTGAATCCATGATCTTTAGTTCCACCAATAATCTCTTGATCCAAAGTACCTCCTTTGTAGTGGTTGTCAAAGCTTTGTACTCGGCCTCGGTTGAAGATAGAGATATAGTTTCTTGATTTTTTGAAAGCCATGAAACACACCTTCTCCTATGAAAGTTGAATAGGCACTTGTTGATTTCCTATCCCTCTTGTCCCCTGCAAAATCTGAATCACTAAATGCATGAAGGTTAATCACATCTCCTCTATATAGAATCCCAAAATCCAATGTACCCGAGATGTATCTTAGAATCCTCTTAGCCTTTTTCAAATGGATATTCAATGGCTTTTGCATGGATTGGCTCAACCTACATACACTAAAGCTAAGATCTGGTCTAGTTATAGTGATCCACATTAAGGAACCTATAAGTTGCCTAAACAAAGTGATGTCCATGAAGGATCTTTCATCATCTTCATTTGGCACTTTTACATCTTGCTCCATTGGTGTGTCAACACTTTTGCATACTTCCATCTTAAACTTCTTCAAAAGACTTTGAGCATAGTTTACTTGACTTATAAAGATAAAATCAGACCCTCTAAGTACTTCTATGCCTAAGATGAAGTGAAGACACCCTAGATCTACCATCTTGAACTCTAAGGATAGATCTATCTTGATTTTTTCAATACCATCAACACTATTTCCACTAATGATGATGTCATCTACATAAATGAGTAAAAGTACAATACCAACATCATCAAACTTAATGTAAAGAGTAGGATCATATTCACTTTGAACAAAAGAAAGTGAAATAAGATAGCAATGTAGTCTTGAATTCCAAGATCTCGAGGCTTGCTTCAAGCCATAGATGCTTCTTTGGAGATGGCATACTTTGTTCTCCATTCCATGCTTGATGAACCCTTGTGGCTGCTCCATATAGATATCCTCTTCCAAAAAACCATTCAAGAAGGCATTAGAGACATCCATTTGACATAGAATCCATCCAAAATGTGATGCAAGTGCAATGATTAGTCTTATTGTGACCATCTTGGCCACGGTTGCAAAAGTTTCCTCATAGTCTATCCCTCTCTCTTGAGCATAACCTTTTGCAACTAATCTTGCTTTATGTTTGTTAACACTCCCATTTGCATTCAACTTAAGCTTGAAGACCCACTTGCATCCTATTACATTCCTTTGAGGTCTCTCAACAAGCAACCAAGTTTCATTCTCAATCAAGGCATCATACTCATCCAACATAGCTTTATACCATTCTTTGGAGTTCAATGCATCTTCAACATTAGACGGTTTCTTCAAAACTAGATAAAGCATAAGAAGTGGATGAGATACCCTCAACTTGCTGTCCTTTGCCTTGATATGTGAGCCTTGATGGCTCCACTTTTGCCCTTGAAGATCTCCTTGGTGTGATAGGTGGGTTTGGTGCTTGCTCCTCCATGAGCTCCTCCTCAAAACCAAGATCTTGCTCCTCGGCCATCTTCTTCTTGATTGTTGGAGCACTTGAGCCTTCTTCAAGCATATGCATATGATGTTCATCAAAGATGACATCCCTTGAAACAACAAATTTGTTCAAGGATGGGAGATAGACTTTGTAGCCCTTGCTTGAGCTTGCATATCCAAGCATGATCCCTCTTGTGGAAGATGGATCCTCCTTGGTTCTTGTTTCCAATGGCACATGCACATAACATATACACCCAAAAACTTTCAAGTGATTAAGATTGGGTTTCTTTCCATACAACATCTCATAAGGAGTTTTGCCTTCAATTGCTTTGCAAGACACCCTATTCATCAAGTAGTTTGCACATACAAGAGACTCACCCCAAAAGGATTTGGGCAAACAAGCATCTAATCTTAAAGCCTTAGAACATTCACATAATGTTCTATTCCTTCTTTCAGCAACTCCATTTTGTTGAGGAGTGTAAGGACAAGAAGTCTCTTTCTTGATCCCTTCCTCCTCACAAAAGGCCTTGAACTCATTGGAGATGAATTCTCCACCATTGTCACTTCTAAGAATCTTGATGCTATGATTATGATGCTTTTCCACAAACAACTTGAACTTTACAAAAGTATCAAATACTTGAGACTTGAAGGAAAGTAAGAACACCCAACAATATCTTGAGTAGTCATCAATGAAGGTTAAAAACATGGATGAACCTCCATTAGATTTGGTGCTAGCAATGTGCACATCCGAGTGTATGAGTTCAAGAGGATGAGATGACTTTGTGATGGAGTTAGGAAACACCTTCTTATGTGCCTTGGATAAGGCACAAGCTTCACAAACCTTGTCTTCCTTCCCAATAGACCTTGGTAGGCCTAAAGCATACTCCTCCTTGATCATAGCCTCCATGGAACCCGAGTTGACATGTCCAAGTCTTTTGTACCATAAAGTAAAGGTAGATATCTTGCTCTTCTCGGCCAACATGACAACATTAGTATCCACAAATGCATCCAGCTTATAAAGTTTGCCAAGTCTAGTGCCCTTAGCCACTATCTTACCCTTCTTCTTGATGAAACATTCATTTGAAGCAAAGTCAACATTGAAACCATTGTCTACCATTTGGCCAACACTTAGTAGATTCTTTGTTATTGTAGGAATGTACAAAACACCTTCTATGTTGATCTTTTTGGAAGATCCTAAGCAAAGGGGAATGCTACCAACTCCTTCAATCTTACAAGCTTCATCATTTGCTGTATAGATAGACTTTATAGGTCCATCATAAGATAAGAGAGAAGAGAAAAACTTCCTTTTACTAGTCATGTGTGAACTAGCACCCAAGTCAATCCACCAAGGATCTTCTCCTTTGAAGCTTGTTGAAGAAAATATGGACATCATGAGAGAGTCCTCATGTGAACTCTCCTCCTCCTCCTCTTTGCTCATGTTGGCTTGGCTTTGATCTTGCTTCCTCTTGAAGCATTCCGAGGCATAATGCCCCATCTTGCTACAATAGTAGCACTTCACCTTTGATTTGTCCTTCTTGACTTTGGTGGTTGATGGAGATGCCTTTGGGGGTCCTTCTTGATCCTCAAGCTTTTTAGACTTCTTGAATGTTGATCCTTTGCCTTTGGACTTGCCTTTGCCTTTGGTGAAGAGAGCTTGGTCATCTCCACCTTGGATGGAAAGCCTATCCATCCTCTCTTGCATTTGGCTCCTTCTTGATTCCTCGGCCATGAGTGTGCCTTGGAGTTCTTCAAGTATGGGTAGCTTACCCATAATTGCATATCCCTGAACCAAATTGTCAAATTCAAAGCTTAGTCCATTCATTATGAGTTGAACAAGCTCTTCATCCTTGATAGGGTCACCTATAAAGGCTAGCTCTTTGTTCAATTCCTTTACTCTTAGGACAAAAGTATGTGCACTCTCTCCTTTCTTTTGATAGCTTCTATAGATTTGATTCTTCAAAGCTAACATTCTAGTTTGGTTCTTGGATTCATAGACCTTTTGCAAAGTCTCCCAAGCATCTTGAGCTGAAGTGCAATCTCCTACCTCTCTTAAGAGTTCATTTGCAACATTCATTTTTATGCAATGTAGTGCAACATTGCACCTCTTGATGTATTTGGCTTTTTCTTGAGGATGAATAGGTTCACCCTCCTTACCATTTACAATTTCCATCAGATCTTGCATGATCATGATAGATTCCATTCTAACTTTCCATATGGAATAGTTAGTTTTGTTGAGCCTTTCATTAGTATCCAAAAGATATGCATTTATAGATGCCATCTAGTCTCCTAATCAAGGACTTGACACAAATGAAGGTTACTTCTATTGATTTGATTGAAGGTCTACCTTATCCCACTTCTTAGGGACCTGAAAAGATCAGTAATAGACTTCCTATAAAGATCTAAGAATGATCTCTAACAAAATCAAATCATAGAATACTAGAAACAATGCACTTGCTTGATTGAAGTAGACAATACTAGTAGAATTGCCCCTCTTTCTATAAAGAACATTAAAGCTTCCAAATGATCTGATCAAGAGTGAATTTCAGCAACCTAATATACTTCCAAAATCACTTGTAAAATATCTAAATGGAACTTAATGAGGATGCAACACAATCTACTATCCAATCACAAGCAAAAAATGATCAAAATTGATGAAAAATTGATCTAATTTGGTGCATAAGTCAAGCAATGGTTGGACTGAACCTAAATCACTTTAGGAGGTGTCTACTACACCTTAGAACAGCCTTGAAGAGTCCCAAAAACTCTGATCTTCCCTCTCCTTGAATGCTAGAAAGCCTCCTCTATGAAATCACCTCCAAAACTCGCTTAGAAATCAATGCTTGGAGCAAGCAAAACTTGCTATCTTGGTAATGTGAATTGAATTCAACTTTGCCTTTGGTTTTAGACACCTAAACACCTGCAAATGAAGTCACACAACACCAATCTCCAATGTATTTGACTCACTTTGAGTTCTAGAATCAATACTAGATGCTAAGATCCAATCTACACAAGATTTAGATCAAAAATTGTGATCAAATTGAATGAAAACCAAGGATTTAGCTCATTTCAACCTTTAGGCTCTGATACCATGTAAAAATTACAGCAAATAAGGATCCTAAAACACTTGAAATGATGAGGAAAACAATAGATTATGATTTCATAAGATTAGCACAAGTTGAACCATCAAAATCCATAAAAAATCTATGCTTGAACCTCACTAAATGGCCCAAATCCTTGAAGAAGGCTTCACACGTGTGAAAGTACGGCCTCCCACAGTTTGAGTACTGTACACCAGACCTACATTCAATCCTATAATAATTAGTAATCACAAGTACTCAAACAATTATGAACATAGAGAGCAATTGCACCATTATGAGAGAAAAACCATGAAATTGCTTGATTGATTTTGGTGAGATATCATCACCTATATATACATGATCCATCACGGTTTTGGGCAGGTATGAGTAGCCCTAAACCTATCCCTAATGCTAATTTTGGTGGATCTTTCATCCCTACCAAGTTAGGGTTGGAATCTTGGAGATCCCTCAACAATGCAAAAATTACCAAAAATAGCTCCTATTTTTTCTCCCTTGTATCTAAGCATAATTTGGACTCATTCCAAAGGTTCTAACACTTAGGTCTACTTGAGAACATCCTTATGAATGGAATCCTATGCTATTTGGCACGTGTGACAAGCCACATCATGACCATCTAACTATTTACAAGTCATATGACCAAAACTAGTCAAGCTAGAATTGTGAATTTTTAACAATTTGGTGAAACACATTGATTCATTACATAATCCCAATTTGCTTTCGAGGGAGCTCATGTTAACCTTTTGCAAGACTTTGAGATGTATTGATGAAGATGAGTCCCTTTAACAAAATACTTGAATCTCATCAAATTTTATTGGAATCTATTGAAAGATTGCATTTTTCAAATGGTTAAAGAGTCTTTCTCCTTTAAATGTTTTTCTATTTTTACTGTGGAGGGTTGGTCAAATTCATACCAAAATGTTTGTTGTCATCTCCATTGTGACTACTTTCTTGTATTACTATCACCATATTTCGAATGGATTTATTTATGCGCTAGTTGATTCAATTATGTGTACCGAGTACAAATAATTCTAATGAACCTTATGGACTTTTGCTTTGATATATACTAGCATATGGAGTTCAAATATATTGCTAAATAACCTATGGATAGTTAAATCTTCAATATTTGTTTCAAAAGAAACCAATTTTCAAGTTTACTTGAATCATGTCAAAAAACTACCAAACTTTACTCGACATTATACAATGATATTTTGAGTTACTGAAAAACTTAATTTTGGGTAAATGTGTGTGTGAGTGTGAGTGTGTGTGTGTGGTGTGTGTGCGTGTGTATGTGCGCGTGCGCACGATGTCAAAAGTAACATGGTCTATGCGGTTCTTTAAATGTGCGATTTATTTATTGCAATTCGCATTCTTTTACAAATTCACTCATGCAATTAATTATGGCATGTTTTGTTTTGAGTCTGTTTAGTATGGTTTTGACTAGGTCACAAGCTAAGTTGCAACAAAGATGGACACTCAAGTTGTAGTGTATGTTTCTTCTAATGAGGGAGGACCTAGCTGACCCTGACTTGATAAAGGTATTCCTAACATTCCAATGTTGTTGTGTGAAAGTTTTCTTGTAGATGCAGCATGTGAAGTTGGTTGTTGTGAGATGGGTTGCTCAATCTACATACAATTAAAAAATCTGGGTAGTGAAGAAAACCCACTAGTACAAGATGTGGAATATGACTACAAGTTTTATTGTATGATTTTTATACAATTTTTTGAAAATAAATTATGTGCACTTTAAATAAATAGACACATTTAGATTTGTTGGATGTACTTGTATGCTTTTTTTAGATTCAATCAATTAGATTTAGATTTAATCTACAATAGGTCATTTCTATCAATTGATTCATTTCAAAACGCTAAAACATGGACAAAATAAATATAACATCACACTTGAAATAATTTTTTTCATATACCATTAAATAATTGTGATCGTCTCTTTAAATAGATTGGAGATCAAAATACAAAAAGCAGTGTATTTGGTTTACTTGTGAAGGAGACATTATGTGCAACTGGAATCTGTGGATCTCGTCTTTGATAAATGCAAAAATGTTTAGGAGAACATAGTTGATCACTAATTACGGATTGAAAACATGCTACAAGCAATCCAATGTGACCTATCGGTTTTTATATAAGATGCAGCAATTTAAGTATGATGTCAAACAACTGAGTTAAGATCAAAAGCATATGTGTGCATGATAGTGAATAGATCTTCTAACCATTTACAGCACCAATTGCCAGCTCCTCAGAACATAGCAAAAATGCATAAATATCAAGTCCTCAAACAAAAAAAATCTAAAAGAAAACTACTAGATGTTGTCTATAACAAATATACCACTGTACAAAGTCAAGGTTAACAGTAACTTAAAAGGGCCATCTCTAGTTAAAACACTTTACGTGAAACTCAGCTAAAAGGGCACACTAAGCAGGGAGGATGTGAAGAGTCAAGACCTCAAACAAAAAAAATCCAAAAGAAAACTACTAGATGTTATCTATAACAAATATACCACTGTACAAAGTCAAGGTTAGCAGTAACTTAAGAGGGCCATCCCTAGTTAAAATACTTTACGTGAAACTTAGCTAAAATGGCACACTAAGCAGGGAGGATGTAGAGAGCAACAGACGAGATATTGTCTCTTAAATGGCTAGTAAATTTTAAAACTTTCATAGAAAACGAGTGAATAGTTTAGAAATGTAAGAAATAAAAGTGGAAACAAATATTGTCATCCTCTTTCCCATAAATATTTATTCATTCACGGTGGCCTAGATTGCCCATAGTGAGTGAAATTTACAAAATGGAAGTCCAAAAGGAAAAAGACCTTTGTAAGAAAGGAAAACCTTTCACATTTGTTAAAAATAAAACCTATTGCATGACTATGAAGAGAGGGGCCAGGACGCAGATATGACCCATCAGGCAAATGCATAACCTAAGCATCTAGAATACTAGGTGTATTTCAAATTTGAATCTGCAAAAGTAAAGACAAGGCTACCTAAACTTAGTTTTTACTCTTGCAGGTTCCTTGTACACCCTATAATGTTTGCCTCTACATAGCCGCTGGTTGTTGCTCACAAGCCCACAAGCCCAGCGCAAACAGGATCATGCTAAGTGAAATTGATCTAAGCTCTACATTAATAGGCTATCATAAAGATGGGAGCAATTTTTTTTCCAAAATCAACTTTGTTCGTTCTGCACTAGGTCTGGAATTCCAAAAGAGGGTACATAAGTCATACAAAAGTATACTTTCTTGAATCAGTATGACTTGTGAACTTGCATTTGGCCGAGTATGGATGCAGCAGCTTGTTGTTGGCATGCATTGCTTTCCTCCAAGTGCTTCAGAAACTTACAAGGATATGGAGGAAGATCCCTTGGTAAGTAGGCATGTGATTTGATCAATTTCTCCTCGAGTACCTTAATGTGTGAAAGTACATTAATCAACTCATGTAGTCCACATGTAGGAAGACCCAATTATGTAGAAGGAGCTCAAATTTATTCTGGACAAGTTAAGATACTCTTTGGGGAAAGAATCACCATGCATTGCTGCCATGATCTTCAACTATGCAATGCCATGCCAAAAAGGAGCACCAATAAAAGTTCCACATACAAAACAAACAGTATGCACAGAAACAGAGAGTTTTGGCACATTGATAATTTGATCAATAAAGTCTTGCACATTCAACTAAAGACTTCATATTTAACACATTCATGAAGCTAGATCTGAATCGTTTCTGATGAGAATAGATTCTATACAGTATAGACCAGTTGTGAATCTCATAAACTTAACTGAACCAAGGAGATGTACATCAACCAATTTCTAAATGTTTATGCTTCAAAAATTCAAGAGAATCTATATGTAAGACAAAAAAAAATAGTCCTTAATGGCAGAAGCGGACTTAAGTGACGTGTTTTGCCCAGCCACGTATAACGTCATCTGCTGATGATTTTGTCTTTAGAAAGCTCTCACGATTGAACAGAGCCTGCCACAAAAAAAAGCAAAATAGTTTAGCCTTTATTCACGAGATCATTACAGACAAACAGAAAGCAGTGGTCAAGTTTCCAACTTGCTCTTGAGCTCCCATAGTCGAGCTATTAAAAAGTTGGTATGAACCTTAGTTGCCCGTTCCGGAACGGAACGCGTTCTCGTTCTGGAATGGGACTCCCAAAGAAAATAAAAAGAATGCGTTTTTTTAACAAGAAAAAAAAAACCATATGCTGAGAGTTGATAGACAGAACAAGCAACTAAGCGTTTGGCTTCCATTTAGGATTGCGTTCTGGTTCTATAGTTGATCGCAGTTCTATGCATTATGCTTCTACAGGTTATCTTGGTTGTAAAATTCCTTCCATCATAAAGGCTTCTGTGAGTAGTGGCTTTGTTCAGGCCCACGTCACGTCATCCATGGTTTTGAGACGTCTCAAATATAGCATGGCTCATACAGCAATTCTGGCTCGGATATAGATAACATGGTCTTTAACAAAGCATTGGAGATTAAGGAATAGAATCAAGATATATAGCGTGGCTCAGACAGCGATTCTAGCTCGGATTTTTGATAGATTGGATGGCGATGATATTGGTAAGGAATCCAGGGAGAATGGATGCCGTGCAAAAAAGAGATCAAGAATCAATTATGCTGATATGTTTGAGCAGGTTAAAGGAACGGTAGTGCTGCATATTAATTTCTCCGTGAAGCAAGATCCGCCTTTAGGACAGGAATTGTTGAACATAGTGCGAACCGCTTGCCAGCCAATGACAGCTTTTGAGATACTGGTATTGCTTTCTATAAGCCGCATTTAAAGGCTTGATCAAGCGTCCCTGGAACTTTTGAAGACTGCAGTGTTAATGTCATATCGAGACGCTCACTGTTGAAGGTATGAAGTTTTGCTGTTGGGGTTTCTCTGATCTCAGCTCATCCCCAAAGTGGATGTAGGTGCACTTTCCCTGCTCGCTATCTGTGAAATGCAGAATGCGCGGGCCAGCAGGGTCGTTTACCATTTTTTTTACCTTGAACTAACTCGTTCCGAGCCAGTAAGTTCCGGAACGTACGGAACGGGTGGAACGGAACGTTCCGACCCATTTTGCTCGGAATGGGCTTCTAAGGTATGACATAGTTTTAGCATGGAATAGAAAAACGTCTTGCCTAAGATGAATAAGAATCATGTACAATTAATAATGAGCTGGTATACATGAATAAGGTGGTCAACTCTTCACCTTCTGTGGTCACGCTATGGGAAGGTTGGTATGGAAGCAACATCAACACAATATATATTGCTTGTTGCATGCAAGAAAAGGTTTTGCCTAAGATAAGGAAGTATTGTTCAGAATTGATAATGAGTTGATACGCACGAATCAACATGCCCACTTTCAAATATCTCTTCTCCAGATGATGGGATTAAGTAAGCAAAAAGTCCTCTTTTTTGGATATTAATGAGCATCTCTACTTCCGAGTTGGAGCAGGTGACTGTGGAGAATAGAAGTGAAAGCTTGAAGTGGTCCAGACTCCAATATGCTTGTCTTGATGTTGATGATGCAATATTATCTCATCCTTGGAATTAGTGTTTTTAAAATCAGCTTTGATGCAACAAGAAGATTTTTTGCACAGCAGTTGAGGCTGATGGTATCACTTGAATTTCCTGTCATATCTGACTAAAATATGTATCAATTTGGCCCTAAGAAAAATGTACTAGCCAGACAAGATTTTGGTGTAGGAAAGTGTAACCACATCATTTATTCTGCTACAGGCAATCGTTACTTAAAAGCTTAGAAGCCCGTTCCGACCAAAATGGGTCGGAACGTTCCGTTCCAGCGTTCCGTATGTTCCGGAACGTTCCTGGTCGGAACGATATTGATGTACATTTAATTATTTTAATTATTTATCTTAATTAAATCCTTTGTTAAAAAAACGTATTTTTTTATTTGTTTTTTTTGGGCATCGTTCCGGAACGGAAGGCAAAAGTTCTTAAATTGCACCATAATCTTACCTTGGCGACTGGCCCTTGAATAATCTGGAACTTACTTGAACCTCTTGCCACATCCCATCAAAGTATGTATGGTTTGGCAGACACCTCTAATGTGGAAGTCAATTGAGATGTTAGTGAACGAAAAACCATTCATCAGTTCGTTAGTAGGACCCTTGACATAACAAATTTAAAAAATTGGACCTTGCATAAGTTCGGCCTGCCTAGGATTTCAAGCATGAAGATCAAATTGGTTAGAGAGATAAAAGTTCAGCTGTCAATACAAACCATAAACTTTCTTCCATGGAGGTAGTGTTTCCAAAACTTTATTATGTGTGAACACGTCAAACCTGTAAATTGTAAATTGTAAATATTAAAATGGCTCACACTAGCCTATGGTGGTTTGTAAGAAAATGTAAATAGCAGGTTTTTGATAACTTGTTGACCTGCTTATATTTGGTGTAGGGTACTAGGTCTTAATCTAGATTCTAGAGGCTATTGGATTGACCTCCTAAAAAGTAGGAAAGTTGACCGGTCAACAGGACAAGTGTCATATGCTCATTGGGACACTTGGTCCAGTGCATGAGTGACACGGGTCGGACGGTCCTACACGTTTGCCAATGTGTCAAGGTACTGTCAAGTGGCAAAAGTGTCGATTGTGCATGGGGCTCACCATGTGTCGACGTTAAGAAAGGGTCAGGGTTAAGTGGGTGCTTGAGGATTATGTATAAGTGAGCCTAGAGAGAGGCACTCCCCATCATATTCTATGCAGTGGGTGGCTGGGATGAGACTTTGCAGCAATGCTCTTATGTGTTTATGCTTGTAACTTGATACGTTCTTTCAAGAGAAATTAATAAAGAGGATATTTGGTGCCTGCTTTGGTGTGCTTTGGATTGAATTCAGATAGCTTTGTGATAGTTGTTGACTAGGCGACATTATGAGTTCCATTCTTCTTTATGCCAATGATGGGGTACTAGACTCTCCGACTAGAGAGGGGTTACAATGACAGTTGGATTAGGCCTTTTGTACCTTGTGAAGACCAAGGTTATGGTCTTCAATACTTCTAGGCTTTGATGCAGCGTCGAAAGCTTATTTTCAATGGACAGCACCTTTATGTGCTTTCTTCATACACTTGCAAATACTTTTCGCTGATCCTACAGTATGCGACAGGCAAGTACCACTCGACTTGGGAAGGGACACTCTTCACTTGTTCAATTAGAGAGGTTTTGTTTCAGGATGCCCTGAGTAAGTGTAGACATTTTGATACCATCGTCACCCCCACAGCCTTATATGCAGCGGAGGCATGGTGTATCGGCCTTTCCTCCTCACACTGGACCAGTATCTCGAGATCACAGACTACCAAATTAGCTCGTATGATTTGGAATGTACAGACATCAGCCCATTGACAACCATTGCTTGTTGCCAGCAATGGGAGATATATTGGGATATTTGCATTGCTTGATCACCTTCTGCTAGGTTGTAAATGATTATAGATTAACTAAATGTGACATGTTGATAACAACACCCCTCACTGATTGCTTTTCAACTTTAGAAACGTTTTTAAGGAAAAGTTCATTGAAATAGCTCACTCTGGCACCACTTTCTTAAATATATGCAGCGGAAACCTTTCTGATAGCCACAGGTGCAAAGAAGCTTTACTAGAAGATACTCATATTTGTGGTCAATATGTCAGCCTTATTTTGTGTCAAGGAAAGTATGGACGAGACTGATACAAGGTAACTTGTTTTAGAAATTCAGCGCACAACAAGGTGAATCCATAAGAGCATAACGAGGACCAAACCTTTGTATATGCTTGCAAAGCCACAAAATCTGAAGGAACTGTCCAGCCTTTATAATGCTGCAGTGCAACCTCGAGGTGATATAATTTTGGAGCCAAGCTCAAGTCGACAGCAGACACTCTATCGCCATCAACATAGGGACCCTGTAGTAGAAACAGCCAAGTGAGTTTTTGCAAGTAGGACTTTATTCTAGTCCTTAGTAAACTATGCAGCAAGAACCAGGAAAGAACAAAAAAATATAGCTATGATACATTATACATGCTAAATACCATTAGTCAACTAGAGACACTGCATGAGAGCTGCAAGGAAATAGACAGTTTAATGGTTGAAAGGAACAATCAAAAGATTATACAACTAGCTCAATGATTTTTGTTTGATACAATTTGCAATAAATCAGAACAAGCTGGAGGTTTTAAATAAGCATGCAGAGAGAGACAAGTTTGCCATAAGGCAGTTTTCAATGCACCTCAAAATCTTAGCATCACAGCAAGAAAGTAAAGTTTCTTGACAGTAATTTTGGTAGCAGGTCTTGGAGAAATCTTAAATTCTAGATTGTTCATATTTTTTGGATGATTGATGATAATTGCAAAAGTGGTATCCATACGATACTATTGCTATCCTGCTACTTAAAATGTATCTATATATGAAGTAATTCAAATCAGAAAAAAGCATTTTCAATGTTTCTCACAAACTCATTGTGCCAAAGGTACATGCTCCTGTTAATGTACATGTCCTTAGTATAAACTAAATCAAAGCACAAATAAGCATTTTCTACATGCCACAAACTCATTGGGTGCCAAAGGGACATGTTCCTCTTGATGGGTACATGTCCTTAGTATACACTAATTCAAAAGATTAATGGGCACATATGTAAACTTTTAGCACCGGTTGACAGCAAATACTGGCAAAATTGCATTCATACACTCACATTCTTCTGTAAGTGCTCATCCAAAGCCTTCAGCTCTGACAAAAGAGCCTGTTCTGAGCCATCACTCGGGTCCTTACTTTTCAAAAACTTGACGAAAGAAGGAAAAATCTTTGAGCCTCTGTACAAAATCATTCATTTTCACAAAAGGGTAAGCTATCACTGGACTGACAGGCACTTAACTGTTAAAACCTGTCTAGTGATTATATTTTCTAAAATACAAAAATAATAAGGCTGCAACTTAAACACTCTAGCCCAAATCTGTTCATTATTTAGAATGTTTATGCAACCTTTTACATTCAAAAATTGTGGTGATGTGCATCTACTTGTTCACTGTCAATGACTGAATGTAGAGAAGACAATAAGCTCATTATTTAAGAACTTACAGACCATCACTAAATAAGACAATGAACTCTAGCAATGAACTTTGATGAGCGGAATCCATACTCCTTAAGATTAGACAAACAGCATTTATTGATAAATCTGACAGATTCCATTGAGAACTGCTGGTAGTTCCAACGAACAATAAACATACATAGAAGCATTGTCTGGAGATGTCACAAGCGTAGGTTCAGGGTATTTCTCTTCCAAAAGGGCAGTTATTACATCCGAGTCTGCAACCCATTTTCCATCATCCTTGATGACTGGAACCTTTCCCTCTGGGTTCGCCTCCAAAAACCTGTTCCATAAATAATGAGGATAAGTAGCCTGGCAGTTAGTGGTTCATTGGCAGAGGCTCTCCTGCTTAAATTCCATTCTTTAACCCCAAAATGGAAAACCCTGCAATTCTTGACACAGTGCAAGTTCAACAAAAAAAATTACTTTTCAAGATTGTCCAAGTTGCAACAGATCAAGCCTAAGAATATGTCTAGAAGATTATTACTCATCACATTCTGATGCAAATATAGATATATTCTCGTATATGTTTGAAATACCTTATTATTCATAGACAGTTGATTACAATAAAAAGTGAGAACTTGCCCATTGGACCACTGTATCACCGAAGGTGCCAAGGCTTTAAATCTTTAAAAACACTGGGGTGAGACCGTAAAGTCTCACCCGAAACTGATGGAAGTGGAGAAGGGGATAACTGAGAAGTGGAGAGAAGGCTTCCTTTCGCGGAACTCAAAATCAAGTTTTTGAGTTCAGCGAACGAGTCGTCCACACTGGACTTGAAATTGGCTAATGCCAACTTCAGTTCATCCACTTCTGTTACCAATTGGAGGAACTGCTCCTTGGTAACCAGTTCGTCGAGTTCTTCGGCGAACTGTTCCTGTTCTTCTACTTCCATGGGTTCCTTCCCTTTTCTGTAAGCCAAGGCTTCTGTTTCAAGTTCGTCGAAGCCTCTCTCCGGGGGTTGATCAGGTCCCTGAGGAGTGGTCGTCTTCGGAACTGAAAGAGAGCTACCTTTAACTTCTGAAGGAAAAAAAGTCTAAAAGACTAATTTACAACTGTACAAGGAAAAGGAAAGATGACTTAGCTGTTTCTGAGGACTGTACTTCCACAGAGAGAATCAAGAAAAGCCCTTTCAGCTCTTCCTCCACTGATTTGAGGTTGGAAAATGTGCAACCAGATCTGAAAGTTTTGCTATCCCCCCTCGCTGGTCTGACAGCATGTCAATTTGTCCACAAAATGGCAAATCTGAAGTCCAAAAACCCTTCTGAATTCTGAAATTTCAGAAGTCTCCTACTCGCTGATCTGGTAGGAATCCTCTTGCTCCAAATCTCTGACGTTGGGGCCCAAAAACTTGTCCCAAAACCAGATTTTCAGAAGTACTGGCAGCGCTGGCCCTGCTCCTCTTTTTTGGCTTCAAACTCGCTGAGAACCAGTAAATTTTTCCCTGGAAATCAGATGCAGGTCTCTGGCTGTACAGCGATGGAGGTGCTGGCTTCTTCCTTCTCTAATTTCGCTGTGAAAACTACAAAGAATCCTCTGAACTCAGTGAGAAACAGCTGTTTTTCCAGCGAGTTGCCTACACTTGGAATCTGACTCCTTGCTACTGTGATTTCTCAGTGAAAATCAGAAGTTTGAAGGCTGCTCCTACAGCGATCCTCCTCCTCTATTCCTCTCTGAGAATCTGAGAAACACTTCCTATCTTCTGATAGCTTTCTCTACTGCTGCTCCTAACTCCCTAGGATGGAGATGGCTCTGATACCAGTGTAATATATCCTAACACCACAGTAGGGCAAACACTAACTGATCCACCCAACCTTGCCTACTCCCTGATATCGAGTAAGCCCCTCCTAGCCCAGTGTGAGGACTGGTAGCATGCAACTGCCAAGTGTCGGCCACGTGGCACTGTCGTGGTCGACTGCACGTCGGGACCCAACTGGGGGCCCTATCCTGCTGACAGGGTCCCTAGGCTGTGTTAGGCCCACCATGGCTATGGACCGTGCTGGGGCACACTACTCACACTGTCTTGCCCTGTTGGTCATGTACACTGGACACGACCCTGACTGTGGTATCTAACCTATCTGTGTTCCCTAGGGTTCGGCACTGGTTACGAGCTCGTAACAGACAGACCTGGTGTGATTTGTTGGAGGGGGGTTTCAAGGATCAAAAACCCTTGTTTGCTGATAATTTCGACCTCTAAGGAAGCGAACAGGTTTCCAACACTGTAAATATGGATCCGTTGGAGGGTTCCAGCACCGAGATACTGAGAATTGAGGAGGTGGCGGCCAAGGTTGCCATGGAGATAGTGCTACAGCAAATTCTCGAACAATTCAAGTCGACCAAATCCACACAGGAACCCGAGAGAGTCAGTGGCCGTTGAACATGTGACAGTTGAAAAAGAAGTCAAACATCCATCGAAGACGTGAAAATTACCCACAATCAGGGATTTGAAACCGCCAAAACATACGGGAGCAGTTGCTTTGCGGAATACTGATGTGGTGGAAAACTGGATACAAAAGTGGGAAAAGGCTTTTCAGATGTGTGGAACTGAGGATGATGATCAAAAGATTGCGGAAGCCACATATCGACTACAAGAGACTGCACAATGTTGGTGGCGCAAAATCGAGAAGGACAATCTGGTACCTACAACTTGGGAAGTGTTCAAGCATATGTTTACAGAGAATTGGGTACCGTTGGATGAGAAAAACCAGGCGATGCAAGCATGGTCAAGTCTCAAACAAGGCAATGCGTCCGTACAAGAATACGAGGACAAATATAGGGAGGCACTGATGCGGATACCTGAGGAGGTGCCGATGTTTTTACAGGTGTTTCAATTTGTGGAGGGCTTGCGTGAAAGCCTTCGGCCTTTTGTAAGGAAGGAGTAGGCTCCAAGCCTCCACAGGGCTTTGCAAATGGCCCTATGTTACAAAGATGGAAAAAAGGCTAAGGAGTTTGAGACACCTACCGCAGGAGAGTTTCAGCCTTGGGGGAAAAGAAAGTTTTAAAAATGGAAGGTTCAATCCCCGCAAGAGCAAATTCAGAGTGCGAAAAAGAGTAAAGGTGCGGGCGCCTCAAAAGGCAAAGGGCGGTATGGGACGTCCAATGCCCTAGGGGGCCAGCGCTTTTCTACACTATCGCTACAGCGGGCAAAGAAAGAGAACCTTTGCTTTGTCTGTCTAGGGCGGCATAAGTGGAAGGAGTGTCCTCGCAATCCCTCACGGACCACCTACAGTTTGCAAGTTGAGGAGGCAGATCCTATGAAAATTGAGGAATTGGAGCAGGAAGAACCTCAAGGTGTTCCACAGTTGATGAACGTGTCGGTGATTCGGAAGGTGGACTCGGTTCCTTTACCACAGTTGTCGAGAGCAGCACAACACGGGTATCAATTTCCTTGCACTTCTTTGTTATGCGTGGAAAGCTGTGTGGTAGAGATGTTTTGATTCTATTTGACACTAGGTCCTCACATAACGTCATTAACTCCGCTTTGATTAAACGGTTAAGAGTAAGCACACAACCATCCCTGTACCAGTACATAGTCGAAATGGTTGATGGAAAGGGTGCGGAAGTGTGGGATGCCAGGGTTTTGGGTACGCCTCTAACCATTTAGAGCTATACTGAGGAGTTAGATTCTAACCCTACATCGCTTGGGATACTCATGTGTATGAGTTCCAGCACGATGGTAGGATTCATTCCCTACGTGGAGAGCCTAATATGCCTCCAGAACCTTTGATCATGGCGACGCAGCTGCGTAAGGTTCAGTGTAAGTGCATGTATGTTTGTTTCTTGTATGATATGTCCATTTCCGCCAATGAGTCTAATGTATGTCAAGAACAAACTAACCTTACTAAGAACCTAAATCGCCAAATTAGGGAGGAGTTTCTAGATGTGTTCACGAATGAACTTCCATCTATTTTACCCCCTAAGAGAAATGTGGAGCATAGAATCAAGTTCAATCCTAGATCATCTCCTGTTAATAGACCACCTTATAGAATGAGTCTGAAAGAGGAGGAAGAGGTCAAAAGCATGATTGAGGACTATCTTGCCAAGGGGCAAGTAAGACCTAGCTTCTCCCCCTTTGCCTCTTCGACCATTTTGGTAAAAAAGAAGGATGGGTCTTGGAGAATGTGTGTGGACTATCGAGGCTTGAACAAGATTACTGTTAAGCATCGATATCCTATGCCACGTATAGATGATCTTTTGGATGCCCTCCATGATGCTACAATGTTTAGCAAAATTGACCTAAAGAGTGGTTACCACCAGGTGATAATTCGAGAAGAGGATGTGCATAAAATTGCTTTCCGAACTCGTTTTCCAAATCATGAGAAAGAGTTGTATGCCATTATCCACGCTTTGAAGGCATAGAGGCATTATTTGTATGGTGCGGAATTCTATGCGTACACCGACCATAACACTTTGAGATATTTCTAGAGCCAGCCGAACCTAAGAGGGCAGCAAGCCAGGTGGGCTAAGTTGATGCAAGAATTTCACATGAAAATTTGGTACAAGAAAGGTGCCGAAAATCGTGTGGCTAATGCATTGTCTCGTATATTGTATCAGATGTCTTTTGTGGTCATTGAAAATTACCTGATTGCTGAGATTAGACAGGCTCAGCAAGAGGATCCTCATTGTCAAGGAATTGTAATAGAGGCAAATCTTGCACAAGTAGAATCTCACGATGAGAGTTCTGGTCTCTTTGCTCACACTTACCTTAAATATACCATAGAAGATGGTATGATTAAAAGAAAGGGCAAACTTCTCGTTCCAGCTTGTGAGGAGCTACGTAGGAAGATTGTCCATTTATGTCAATAGCCCTACTGCAGGCAGGTCATCCTGGTGTGGATAGGACCTATGAGTTGATCTTACGTAACTTCCGGTGGCCTAAATTGAAAAACGATGTTTACCATTATGTGACACACTGTTTCAAGTGCCAGGTCAATAAAGCTGAAAGGATTAAAACTCCTGGAGTTTTACACCCACTACCTATGGCAGGTGGAAGCTGGGAGAGTATCTCCATGGATTTTATCACTAACTTGCCTCGCACACAGTCACAGCATGATTCTATCTTGGTGATAGTTGACAGACTCACTATGATGGCTCATTTTATTCAAAAGATTGATGCAGCTGGAGTAGCTAATTTGTTTATCGAGCATGTGTTCAGACTTCATGGATTACCGTCATCCATAGTGTCTGACAGGGATACTCGATTCACTGGAAACTTTTGGACTGCAGTTATGGCCAAACTTGAACTCCAATTAAGAATGAGCAGTACGGAGCATCCTGAAACGGATGGCCAAACTGAGAGAGTCAACCAAACCTTAGAGGATATGCTCAGGGCATTTGTTGGGGATAAGCAAACACAGTGGGAGAAGTACTTGCCACTGTTGGAGTTTGCTTACAATGACAAGAAAAATGTGAGTACTCAGATGAGTCCTTTCGAGCTTGATTATGGTTTTAGACCAGCTAGCCCTGTTACGGTAGGAATTCCTCAGAAAGTGCCTAGTGCAGCTAATTTCCTAACTCAAACGAATGAAATGCTTGAGTTAGCGAAGGTTAATATTAGGCAAGCGATGGATCGAGCTAAGTCTTACGCTGATCAGCATCGCACGCCTAGAGAGTTTGTGGTAGGAGACATGGTGTTTCTCCAAGTACCCAAGGACTCTAAGACCCTTAAGACGGGAAAATGTTACAAGTTGTCCCCGCATTATTCTGGACCCTGGAAAATTGTTAAGAGAATCAGTGATGTTTCTTATAAGTTAGATTTTCCTAAAACTTGTAAAGTGCATCCTGTATTTCATGTTTCTAGATTGAAACGAGTTTTACATAACGGTGATAACTTGTTGTCTGATGGTTTGTTTGCATTCCAGGAGCAGGGAGAAGTAACCCATGGGCAACGAGTGTATTGGATAGGCGGGAGAGGCGTTTACGCAACCGTCTGATCCGTGAGTACTTGGTTGCTTGGCATGGCAGGCCTCCTTCTGATGCTACATGGGAGACCGCGCACGATCTGCGTGCACAATACCCTAGCTTTGCCATCGCAGACGATGTTACCTGATGGGGGAAGGGATGTTACAGTTTTTACTCCTTGTCTCGGTTGTTTACTGTTTTGACTTATAGATGTACTTCTTGTAAATACAAAAATGGCTGTGTCATCGGCCTGTGGTGACCTTTGTAACAGAAATGTAAATAAAGCTGTTAATGAAGTTTCTGAGCCTCAAAGTCGCATGTTGCTTTGGGTATAGGGTACTCGGTCATTAATTAGGAGTGGCTGGACTGACCTCCTAAAAAGTAGGAGATTTGACTAGTCAACATAACACATGTCATATGCTCATTGGGATCACATGTCAGGGTTGACCGGTCAAACATGACACGTGTTACATGCTCACTGGGACACCTGGTCTAGTGGATGAGTGACATATGTCAGCCTACTCACTTGCCTATGTGTCAGGGTACTGCCAAGTGGCAAGTGTCGACTGTGCATGGGGTTGGCCATGTGTCGAGATTTAGGAAGGGTCAGGGGTGCTTGAGGATTGTGGATAAGTGAGCCTACAGAGAGGCATTCCTCATCACAAGGTTGAATCGCGGTTCGAACCACCGAACCATCAGGTACCGGTTCGAACCGAGAACCGGTTCTGCTGCATTTTTGGCCCTCATGGTTTTTGGCAGCCTTGGATCTAATCAAGAATGTATCATAGTGTTTTTTTGTTATCGCTATCTTATTTGAATCGTTAAACAAAAGACTAGAACCTTGTATTAAGCTCCTACCAAATGATTTGAAAAAACCCCTAATCTCTTTCAAATCTCACAAGAAAAGCATAAATAATAGGGGGGGAGATTTCAGATTTTCAGAGAATCGGCATGTTGGAATCGAGGTTCAAATTTATAATAAATTAAAAAAAATGTTCGAACTTTTTCCCGATCTGAACCGAGCTAGCCGGTTCGAATCGGTTCGAATCGCCCGATTCGAATCGGCGTGTAACCTTGCCTCATCATAATCTATGTAGCAAAGGCTGGGAGGAGACGATGCAGCCAGCTCCACTGTGTTTGTGTTTGATGCTATGTGCTTGCAGGGAATCAAAAAGGCTGGAAATTTGTGGCGATCAGTGCATGTTTAGACGGGTGTCAGTTGGAAGATCAAGGAGAGCCTGACATTTAGGGACCTTGTGAACCCATTGCATGGAGACTAGGACACCTCATGATGGCCCATATGATTAGAGCAGCTACATGAGAGTTCTAGGGAGGAGCACGCAGAGAGGGTGCCTACAAGGAGAGGTGGTTCTCCTTCTAAGGGCTCACTCTTGCTATTCAACTCTTGGTGAGAGTTAAAAGGGTACTCTTGTGGATTCCTGAGGAGAGCATGCCTCTTAGCATGAGGGTGATTGTGTTCTCCTCATAGTCCATGGTTGGGTGGTTACATGTTACAGGCTTCCTTGTTTTTTGTTGATCATTGCAGGTTGGATTATGGGGGTTGTTACAAATTCCAATGGTATTAGAGCCTAGGGTGTTTGGACTTGATCTTGGAGGCATGGAAGTGTTGCATCTCTTTTGCTTTGACGGGCGAACCACCTTGGAAGTATGGAAGTGTTGCATCTCTTTTGCTTCGACGGGCGAAGGATTCTCAAAGTTTCATGTCCAGTTTGAGGTAATAACATTGTGCGCAAGAGGAAAGAGGTATTAATTTTTTCTTTTGGCACTAACTTGTAGATTGAATCATTGGTTACGTTGTCAAATCTGAATGTTTCTTTGGGCCTTCAGATTCTTGCTTTGAGGTTGCTGGCAGCCCATAATTGTTCAATCCATAGTATTTTGATGAAGCAAATTTTTTAGCTTTTGTGAAGCTTTTCTATATGTGAATGATAGAGGATTACATGCATGTAACTTTTCCAACATGGTATGCTGGGATCTGAGGCCATTCTACATGGTTTATAGTAGCTAGATTGTTGTAGTTCAATTGGATACTTCTGAAAAACTTTTGGTTTTGAGTTACAACACACGTTTAAATTGTATATTTTTAAGCAAATTTGTGAACACTTTTTGAGAGAATGGTTCTCTTAGTAGAATCAATGGTTCTGGGCATGCTATAGCTTGTTGGTAATTGGAATCAGCTCCGTGAGGAGCTTATTTGACAGCAATATCAGGTGTTAATACTATATACCTGTGGTGTATCATGCATATAAACTTTTACACCTTTTTTTTTCCTTAAAAAAATAGCACGTCTAGTAACTGTAAATTTTGGTTAGGTTTCATTCACTGAGAATGGAGAATGATTGCTGCAAAGAGTTTGCACGTCATAAATTCATCAAATTTTGGACATTTCTAAAAAAAACGCCTAGTTCTGACTGATCGTTGAGTTAGGTTATGAAAATTTGGTGATGACTACTCATAACTAGGGCAAACAAGCCTCTAAAGTTTCATGAGGATTGGTTTAGTGGCAATGAGAATGAGCTTCCCAAAGTTCAATAAACACAATGAACTGGCTCTCTCTATTCTATAGTTTGCACAGTAGCTGCTATGGGTTAGGGCACCCCTGCTTGTCAATTTTTGTGACAATCGATTTGACTATCCGTTGAGAACAAAGTGTTCAGACTTTTTGACCATTTGTTTGCTTAAAAATTTCATATTTCACTTTATGGCTTGTTCTCTCTGAGGCTTTAGTGGATTAAGATAAATTTTGGCATTCAGCTATCATTGACAGGGCGAACTTGCTTGCATCTGTTTGCCTGCATCTGTTGGCCAACTTCTGATATTGCTTCGATCAGTTTCCATGAACTCCATTTCCGACTGCTACTTTCGCTTGGTTTTTGACGAAACTGAAAGTAAAGTGTGAATGCAGTTTCTCAATAGTTTCTTCTGACTCCTCACTGTGTAACGAAATAGATTGTCGATTTGGAACATCTTATACATGCATTAGATGGTAAAAGTTGGGTGGTTCTGAGTAAACGGACCATTTTGGTTAAACTGTAGCTAAAACTATGCTATTTCCCATTTGCATGTCAGTTTTGCTTCTGTTTCCTTATTTGGGCAGATAGAAACAAAGTACTGAGTGATTTTTGGTAAATCTTCTATTGTTTTTGGTGATGCATAGAATCTTAAGAGTAGTTTTTGTTAACTAGTACGGTCTAAATACCATCTATCCATATGATTATTTTGAACTTCTATCGTGAAAAAGGATGACAATAAATGTGAAAAAAAAAAATCTAGAGAGAGAAAAACGGCCAAAAAACTATCTAGAAAGAGAGAGCTGAAGATCCACCAAAAGATGAAGATCCAACTAGAGAGAGATGAAGAGAGAAAAGAGATAGCAGATCTTAGTCCTTCAATGAAGATACTTAAACCTGCAAAGAAAATCATAAAACGAAAAAACACTCTCAATTGCTCAAGAAAGTGCTTTGATACCATGTTATGAACAGATTCACAGGTATTAGTATCAATGATGCATAAAAAACAGCCAGGGGCATTCACATAGCATTCTCCAACTAAGAAACTATATGAATATCCATGGCCGCAAATAGCTCAAGCAGATCTCCAACTAAGATCTCCAAAATAGTACAACTCCCCTACAAGAAGCCCAAGACTCAAATGATTGAAACAAGCAAATGACCAGCCTTAGTGGCTATTTATAGTGGACAAACAAGCTAAGAAATGGTAGGAACTTTTACTACAACCTTGTAGTTGGATAAAATAGTTCTTACTATTGAGATTGTTGTTTCTAAATTTTCCTCTGAATATAAAATCCCATCCATTTTATGAGACGCCCATCAACGTCTTTGTCAACTATAAGAATAACTTTGATAAAATGTTTCCTAAATGCTTCCATTTCATATTGTCATCCCTTGATAGACCATTGTCACTCATATTCCACTTGATACAAACTTACAAGTAGTTGAGGTCCATCGCTTTACATTTGGAGAAAAGCTAGTGGATTCTAATCAGTTTCAATAAATTACAAGAATTACCCTAATCGCATCAACGAGGTACTCAGTTCATATGAGAACTTAAATTGACTTCATATAGAAGTCCTCAAAATTGTTGAGATTGTCGGCAAGGCTAGAAGTTCAAGTCAATTTGATAAGATGCACTCTCTAAGATTTCAACATAAGCTCCCACTAGTTTCTTCAACATGCTCATGGTTCATTATACTAAAGTGAAAGTCATTCTGAGCAAAAATATGCACATCATACAGGGTCTTTCAATTTTGTGTGATCATATGATGACCATGGTTAGGAGTCAAAACATGCAACCAAAGGGGCTCCACTTGTGTGGTTGCATACTTGTTTGACATCCATCAACTAAGAGTACTCTAGGCTACTCTAGAAGCGTGAACTTGTGTGTCGAGTTTTAATGTACTTTTGTTTCACGTGTATTTGAGCACCTGTTATTTAGCGACATGACAAGTTGTACTCAACGAAGTTAGACTTTCTTTTGCAATGTTGTCTTGTTATGCTATGTGTAGTAGTTGTCGGCTTATTTTTTTCCATTTGTATTGTGCTTTTTTGTGCATTGTTTGCATGTTTTGGCAACCAAGCTTCACCTAATTGTATGCATGTGCTTTTGAATGTGTAACCACTATTGCTATCATACTTCTTGTGGCCCACTATTGTCTGGCAGCTAGTCTGTCTGAAATATTGCTCTTGTTGTATCTTATAGGGTCAAGGCCAATTTTTTGTGCTTCTTGTGAATTTTTAAGGCTTGAGGGTTTAGGGTTGTCTATCAGTCAATAAGCATGCCTATAGAGGGGCCCGATTTGTGGCATGACATGGAGTTGATTGCTGATAAAGAGGACTCCATACGGAAATTCTAGTGCAAGCAGGTGCAATGTCTGTATTGTGGTTGATATTTTTGCACTACTCTTACCAAGTTCAATTCAGCGCCACCAAAGGAAGTCAACCTACTGGCATCTCTACTTGCCATAGCGCATCTAACCCCTCTAGCATCACACATGCAACAATATTACCTATACGAGCTTTTGGAGTAATGCAAAGGCCCATCTAAAAGCACACAAGCAGCAACAGGGGCCCCCACCTAGCATGCTTGACAGGCTTAGACAACCATCCCTCATCGCTACACCATCCATCCACCACCATCCTCAACCACACACTATCCACCACAGTGCCAACTCCTTTCAAGCCATCGACAAATCATGCAATACGTGCAAGATCTACACAGCCACTCACCACCACAAGTGCAAGACCTTCCATTGATGAGCCCTTGGAGCACTCTACAGACATTCAAGAGGCAATTACAGCAGATTGATGCCCACCCTGAACGAGACAATGAGATGGGGTCAGGTCCACATCACAGACTTTGGAAGAAGTATATATGTAGTCATAACATGAGGCATCCATTGTAGCCACCTCTGACATATTATATGAACTTAAAGCCATTTTTACAATCACAAACACTGCTATTGCCGGGGAGGCTATGGCCAACGTGGTTGCTTGTGACACTACCTAGAAGCCCCTAACAGTAGAGATATTGCACACCACACTTTAGGAAAGCAATGGAGAGAATCAATGACTAGCTACAAGTGTTCAGAGGAGTGCACAATCATCACAGATGGATGAATAGACATTCTATGGAGGCCCATGATTTAACGTTTTTATCTTCTACTACATGGGCACCATATTCTTCAGAGTTGTAGATGCATCGCATGGGGGTAGACCATAGCACATAGACTTTTCAGTCTACAATGAGGATATATACATTGCAATCTGGGAGGTTGGCTCGTGCAAATGGTTATGAACAATACCACCAACTACAAGTTGATGATCTGGATGTTGAGGGCCCCATGATTGTGTCTTGGCACCATGCGTAGCCAATTGCCCCATGATTGTGTCTTGGCACCATGCGTAGCCAATTGCCTCAATAGGTTCATGCATGACATAATCCACTTGACATAATGTCATTGATCACCACCTTAGCCAGGTCTATTCTTACTATCGGATCACAAAAGCAGTGAAGCACTTGCTGTATCCCACACTCAAAATAGCTTGAATCCACACCCACCAATTGCATATGACTTAGCGGTACTAGAGCACTTGTTGCTTGTGCATCTGTCACAGCATGCACGCATACCAAACATTGATGTAATTTAGGCCCCATATGTATGTACATGTGTATCTAAATATATAAATATATATATAGAGAGAGATATAAATATGTGTGTACACACAGACACATGGAGATATGTAGACCCTATTTCTACTAAATATTTAAATGAGATACATTTATGTACACCAACATAGTTTTATTTCTTTCGTTGAGTTAGTGGAAAGTTTTATACAAATGCAACACATTCTGATAGTTAAGATACATTTGCATACCATAATGTGTGTGTGTGTGGGTCTGTGTGTGTGCCGAGCGCATGCGCATTGTGCAAGCACGCACGCACGCACACACGCACGCACACACGCACGCACACGCGCGTGCGTGCATGCACACACACACATAATCCCTACTTTGTGAGTGTACGAAAACTTTATTGGCTATAGTAAATCAAAAACAATTGTGTGTTTGTGTCTATGTGGGGGCATAAACACCTAGAGGCTAGGAGTAATAGAGACAATTATCAACAGTGAAAAAACTTTGGAACTTCATTTTGTGCCTTTTTCAAATCATCAAGTAGCTTAGCTTCGATCTTCAAAATCTTTTTTAAAGCATTGTGAATAGACTACAAACTATGGTTCCAAAGTCCCCTATGTACGAACTACATGAGTTTCACAAGATCCAAAAATCAGTAAAAAAAAATGGAAACTTACCATGCCGGTTTGTTGTTCAAGTCAACAAGTTTGGCATCGTAAGGAATGCCTTTTTCTTCCAATGTCAACAAAACACGTTGTGAAAAGGGGCCTGCAAGTTAAGACCGAACAAAGTGAATTGCATGAATAAACGCAAACTATCGATACCTTAGTACTTTTGACATATGCAAAAAATAAATAGGCTGATAACCACAATACAAAGGTGAGATAAAAGATCAAGTGATGAAAATGTGAGCCTCCCTAAGTTTCATTGAAGAACCACAGCATAATTGACTCCAAAAGTGCTTGCTTGCAAAACAATCCTCAAGAAGTATATTACTTGGAAAAGATGCAAATTATCCCTACAAGTACATAAGAAAAATTAGTACTCTATATTGATAATTGATTTTGATGATTTGTTGTAAAAGTCTAGACAAAAAGTCAAGTCCTCTTTGATCTTATCCTTATATTCATTGTCTCAGCTATCACTATTGATACTTTGTTCATTATCTGCCACTCACGTTCAATAGACAAATCGATTTGGATCTTTTTTTAATTCTTTTCCTCCTTGCTTTGTGATGATCTCTAGAATTAGGATCTAATTCATAGATTTTGCATCATTGAAACATGAAAAGACAGCATGTAGGCTAATTTATCAATCTCCCATGAAGAATGGCTAACTATCATTACATGAAGTCACAAGACAATAGGTTCTCCCATGAAGAGCCCAAGCAATACCAATCAGTAAACTGAATAATCAATGTACAAAGTGCCCTATATATATCTAACTAATGAACCCTAATGTACGAATTCAAAAATGAAGGGAGGCAAAGTATATGGAGAGAAAATAGTGCCCCTCACTCCACATATGACTCAATATATAAAGGCACTTGGCTAGTCAATGTTAGAAATAAGGCCCAAGGCCAATCCTAAGCATAAAAAAGGCTCTCTAAGGGCCTATAAATAAATAATATAAAATGCGTAACTAGGAACAAAAGTATAAACAAAAGTAAATGTAAAAAGGCCCGCAAAATATATGCAGAGTAGCCTAGCAAGCCTATAGCCTATAGTCCATAACTCTCCCCAGCTATGAAGAACATTGCCCCCAATGTGGGCAAAGTAAGAAAGGAACCACTGTTGTAAAGCAGCCTCAAGATACTACATCTAGTAACGGAACGTCAGGGTGAGTAGGAGCATCCTGGGAAGCAATAGAAAATATTTGAGAGAGAGACTATCTACCTACCCTTGTGTCACACTACCTACCTAACCTGTGTCACAATACCTACCTACCTACGTTCCAATGTTAAAAAATAATGCATTAAAAAAGTCTCTCTCTCCCTCTCTCTCTCTCTCTCTCTCTCTCTCTCTCTCTCTCTCTCTCTCTCTCTCTCTCTCTCTCTCAAGAAAGATTTTATTAATGTCCTATGTACCTTAGGGTATTCAAGGACATTAATAAAATATCTCTCTCTCTCTCTCTCTCTCTCTCTCTCTCTCTCTCTCTCTCTCTCTCTCTCTCTCTCGTTGTAGAATAGCAGCTGGCAGGAGTGGAAAAAGCTTTGGATCAGTAGGAAAGGTAGAATCCCCAAGAGCATCATCCTCTATAGCAACACGCAGAAAGCTAACATGAAAGATATCACGAGCCCGAGTAGCAGCAGGTAACTCAAGGCGGTATGTAACTCATGAGTATCCTAACATCCAATATACGCATAAGCTTTGTGGCAAAGGTGGTGCTTTCGCAATAGGCTATACCAGCTGAATGGACAAAAGAACTGCACAATGGGCCTTAGGGATGCTCGCCATAAACTGTTTCCCCGAAATGAGGTGATAATCATGCCGATAATCAGTACCAAAAAGTAAATGTCGAGTACCATCATAAAAAAATGTCAAGGTCTGTCGTTGTAGATTCAAAGTAACTGCTCCCAAAGAGGTAAACCAATTGGCACCGAGGATGAGATCATAACATGTAAGTGAATGATGTGAAAATCTGCCTATTCAAGGAAATCTCCAACATTGTATGCAAGCTGCTGAAACATCTACGTGCTAGAAAAAAAATGTGCGCTAACAACCTCAACATGGAGGAGATAAGGAGTAGCAACTGGCGTAGCATGAATGAGACAAAGAAAGAGTGAGTACTGCCAGAAACAGTGAATACTGCCTGTGTCAACTAGGGCAATGAACTCACGGCCAATGATATAGAGGTGAAGGCAAATATGGCGGAACGACAACTGAGGGATCATCATCTAAAATATGAAGGCATATGGCGGAATCAAGACTATCATCAAGTGTGTCAGCCTCATGGAAATAAGATACAGTGGCAGAGGAAGGCTGGCAACAATCACGAGCCATATGATCAGGACTTTTACAATTGAAACATAAATGCTTCTCACGGATCTCATATATCTTGGTAGGTGAGTAGCAACGGGCAAAAACGGGCGAGGAAAAATGGAAGAGTGTGATCTGAGAGAAAAAGTGGAAGGAGAAGAACTGACAAAGATAGGACTAACAGAAGAGGTGCAGACAGAACGGGATGTGAAAAAGAAGATGACATGGGAAAATACTTATGCTACAAAGTGGTGGCAAGGAAGATGGCATGAGAGACAATGAGTGGAAAAAACAAAGAAATGTCATATTTGAGTGCTCCTCGTAAGCTGCAACATAGCGGGAAATGAGCTCCAATGTAGAAAAATCTGGAACCGGGTAGAAGAGCTTTATAAAGCGTGTTGTATGAGTAGCCAAATCAGCAGTGTGGGTGAGACTACAAAAAATATCACGCTGCTGAATAAGCCACTGAGGATCCATCATAGCAAGGCGGAGGGTCTGTCATCAACTCTGTACAACTAGAAAGGCCAAGATGTAAAGTTGTCTACCAAAACACATGCCACCAAGTAGCGACGCAGCCCTTCAAATGTAGAGGAGTTAAATGGATGTGCTGAACATCGATCTTGGGAAACATAAAGAAATAGGTTTCAAGCTTAGAATACCAATTCTCGAGCTCATTCACATCGGATGACCCAGAATATACAGTAAGCTGAACCTTATCCTTAAATTCCCGAGCAAGAAAAGTAGAACCATAACCAAAAAGAGGCGCTGGTGGTGTAGGAGATGTAGGGGAAAAAGGTGGAGCATTTGGCGTGGAAGAACTCAGTGGGAGGTGGAATAGATGATGGTGGAACGAAGATGGATTGTAAGGAAAGCAAAGCAATCTGGGTGGAGAGGCATTGAAAGTCTCTCGTAACTCAAGGTGCAAGGCAGAGCCAGCCAATCCAAGATAGTCTTGATCTTCTTAGGATCCATCCGAATTCGTCCGTAACCTCAAACTGGATCTGAAAATGTGCTAAGACATCACCAAAAAGATGATGTAGTGGGCACTAGACAGCCTCCAATAAAAGTTGTAAACACCCTGCAAAAAGGTTGGAAAATCTCCCAAAGAAGATGATGTAGACATGCAATGGACAGCCTCCAATAAAAGCTATAAACACCTGCAAAAAGGTTGGAAAATCTCCCAAAGAAGATGATGTAGATGTGCGATGGACAGCCTCCTATAACCACTCTGCAAAAAGGCTGGAAAATCCACCGAATAAGATGATGTAGATGGGCGCTCAATAAGATCTGAAAATGAGCTTCAAAAACCGACAAGACAAGTGCTCTGATACCAAGTTAGGATCTAATTCACAGATTTTGCATCATTGAAATATGAAAAGAAGGAATGTAGGCTAATTGATCAATCTTCCACGAAGAATGGTTAACTAGCATCACATGAAGTCACAAGACAATAGGTTCTCCCACGAAGAGCCCAAGCAATACCAATCAATAAGCTGAATAATCAACGTACAAGTGCCCTATATATACCCCACTATTGAACCCTAATATAGGAATTCAAAAATGAAGGAAGGCAAAGACTACGGAGGAAAAATAGTGCACCCTACTAAGGGCCTCCACTCCACATATGACTCAATAAATAAAGGCACTTGGCCAGTCAATATTAGAGATAAGGCCCAATCATAAGCATAAAAAAGGCTCTATGCGCAACTAGGACCAAAAGTATAAACAACAGTAAATGTAAAAGGCATACAGAATTTATGCAGAGTAGCCCGGTAAAGCTTGTAGCCTGTAGTCCATAGCTTCTAGCATCTTCTCCACATCACAATCCTCTTCTAATGAAGCCTTTGCTACCAAAGCACATTAGACTTTATTGATATGTGAACTTGTCTCTTCTAGGCTTTACAGTTCTTATTGTATAATGGCATTGCTTCCTCAAATCTACACATCATAAATGGTTAGCATGAGTTCCTCAAGTTAGTCAACTTAGAGACTAGAAAAAACCTCAATGAAGCATGGTTACTGAACAAGACAAGCTATTACAATTCTTGGCTTCAAGCTCTATTATATGTTATCATATTCTTGCCTCATTCAAAACATAGATTGTAATTGCATTGGAAAAATCTCAGTTGTAAAATGTATAAAAAATCTTTATTGGCAAATGGTTGTCTTTCATGTATAGTGATGTGCTTATATCTCTTACAAAAGAGTTGGGTATCAAAATCGATCTACTATAACACCTTCTTTAAAAGGAGTGGGCAAGTCAATAAGTCATGCTTCTTATGTCCTGTGGATCCTGTGAGAGTACTTACAAAGTGAAATGACTTCTTCATGGCTCATAACATTGACCGCATTTGAGCATGATGGAACAGATTCAAAATTAGCAAAGCATTAATCCCATTACTCAACCAACATAAAAGTTGTAGGCAACTCTAAAAAACTTGAATAAAAATAGTGCAAAGGTACATGAAGAAACTATGATTTGAATGCTACGTTAAGACAAATCCGCATGACCAATGCACGTAAATAGACAAACTTAAATCTGGGACTAAAGATGAACTATATGCCAGATCTCCGAAAATAGAGCAAGTCCAATCCTGTGTTTTGATTAATACACACAACAATAGAAGAACTTCCAAGATGCTATGATGACGATGATGTTGTATTTGAGTTCCTGTCCTACATTTGGCTCTGTGCAAGATGACAAGTATTTCGGCAAACTTGAATTGGGACTGGCTGCTTGTTCAAGACTGTTTTGCAAATCTTGACTTGCATTGGCTGCTTGTTCATGACTACTTGTATTTCTACAAGTTCGGGTCTGCTCGAGATTCTCATTCATTTTTGCAGGTCATCTGTTGCAAAAATTTGGCTATTCAAGAAACAGTTCAAATATACAAACTGTTCAAGAAACCGTGTAAATATGTTGACTGTTCAAAACATAGTGTGAATATGCAGGTCACAAATGTATGGAAAACAATGTGCAGATAAATTGTCTTGATCTGCGAATGCAAGTAAGATTTGTTTATTGTCCTTGAGGACTTCATAATTTGCTCAAGAATTTGGAGTGGGAATAAAATTCCAACACTTCCCCTTAACTACACTTCAAATTCTATTAAGAATATAAAACATCATGAAAACATGTATGAAAAAAGTGAAGATTATGCAGCAAATTGTCTGAGCCATACATATGGCCCATATTGCCCCAACTAACTCAGCTTCTCTTGAATTTTTGAAGTAGCCAAAATTAATAGAGTAAATAATTCCCATTGTGTCGGCAAATATTTGTTGTCTTATATATATAGATATATATATCATAGTTGCAGCGAATCGCGATTCGCCAGCTTCGCGATTCGGGAATCGCGATTCTGCGAATCACGATTCGCTGCAGCGAATCGTGGACATCGTTAAAAAAAAAAAACCAGAAACCCGAATTCGGCCTCCTCGCGCACAGAACCGCGCCAGCAGTGGAGGAGGCAAATCTTTTTTCTGAGAGCTGTGGGCGTCCAATCTTCGCAAGTGAATACTTGGCAAGCATCTACTCGACGATACGGAGTTGGTGTGCACGGTGCCGGGTGGGTCTGAGCTTCGTGGAGAGCGAAACGACCAATTTTCGATATTTGGTAAGTGTAGGCTTGATTTTTTGCAATTGTTGACATTGAGCTGTAGGCAACCAAATCGAGCGTAGTTTGGCTCTAGACCACCTTTCTTCACGCCCATAGTGATTCCTACAGCATCAGTTTCAGCCGTTACGAAACGCCTAGCGAGATTTGAACACCACATTCCAAATGCTTGTGTATTTTGGCCATTTTCACAGAATGGCTTGTTGGAAACTTAGTGAGGTGATGTCTGAGCCTAGAATGCATTTCCACATGCTTGCACAGAATCCTATGACCTCCGTTCCACCCGTCCAAGTCCGTATCACAAATTTCAATTTTCATGCCCTGATTCCATACTTTTTAGGGTTTAGGCGTGGACCATTGTGCAAACATCTGCTAGGGGCGCGGTTTAGGCCCACACTCCACTCCTTTATGCCTGCACGGACTCCGACGGTAAAGTCAGTCGCCTGTTATCCCTCATACAGAAATTATTCTATCCCACGCCCTAATCTCATGTTCTTCTTTGGTATAATGTGTGAACTGGAATCGTTCTGATGTATGCTCTGGTATTTTGAGCTCTATTTGAGCTCGGTAATGTTGTTCAATGCAATGTATTTTTTTTCTACTGAACGTTTGCCTGATTATTTGTTGTTTGCAGGTTTAGGGTCGTGTTGATATGATGCCAGTGCGGGACCGAGGCCTTTGGGCCGAGGTTGAGCTTACCGACGGGGATGTGGGCACACACCAGGGCTCAGGCACCCGCAGATGGAGATGCTTGCATTGCGGTGGTCACTTCACGGGATCACTCACCAGGGTTAGGGCTCACTTGCTGCGGGTCAGAGGGCCAGATGGGCGGACATTGGGCATATCTGATTGCCCCAGGATTTCTGATGAGGATCTGCAGAGGTTGTCTACGATGTACGGACCCGGTATTGTATCACAGGGTTCTAGACAGGGACAGGCAGCAGGAGCAGCTATAGGCAGGCATGCAGGAGGGCTCACAGGCAGACAGGCAGGGCCTACCATGGATATTGGGCCCAGTACATCACGGGCAGGGCATGGTATAGCTGCAGGGCGTAGTACATCATGGGTTGGGCATGGTACAGGTGCAGGGCCCAGTACATCACGAGCAGAGCATGGTACAGCTGCAGTACAACACGGGCAGAGCATGGTTCAGGTGCAAGGCCTAGTACAGCACCTTCAGTTCCATCCGCAGCAGCAGTAGGACCATCAGATGAGCATGTTGGTTCAGCAGCAGCGGGTGCTTCTCGACCCTCCTCCTCGGCAGCAGATGCACCACTTGCTTCAAAAGATGTTGCCAGAGAGAGTGACACACCCACGGATCAGCCATCCGTTGGGCATGCTAGACCACGAGCACCATATACACAACAGAGAGGGGTTAGGCCCAGGCAGCAGACCCTTGATCGATGCGGCTGGCAGAGAGAGCAGCAGGCCCATTGCACTCGACTGTGTGGCCAGTTCTTTTACGAGTGCGGCATTGCCTTTGCTGTTGCTGACACTTGGATGTTCAGGGAGTTCTGTGCACAGATGGCGGTCGTGGATGCTACATGGACACCTCCCAGGCGAGAGGCACTACGAGGGAGGTTGCTTCGTCAGGAGGAGGAGACCATCACGCGGGAGTTGAGTTCCATTCGCTCAGCTTGGCAGCAGTAAGTAACTTGTCTCTGTAATCTCTTTGCATGTGTTTAGGATTCACTGGTGCCGCAATTTTTGCATGTAGCTAATGGGTGTTTTGCGGCAGGTATGGATGCACGATATTGAGTGATGGATGGACCGACATTCGTCGGCGATCCGTCATCAATGTCTTGGTTTCTTGCCCGCTTGGCACAGTATTCCTACGTGGCGTGGATGCCACTCGAGGTGGTGACGCCATCACAGCCGATTTCATATGGGAGGTCATTAGAGATGTTATTGCTGACATCGGAGTTGAGCACGTGGTTCAGGTTGTCACCGACAACGCCTCGAACTGCAAGCAGATGGGCGAGATTATGATGAAGGAGCACCCCAGCATTGTGTGGACACCCTGTGCTGCACATTGCATAGACTTGCTCATCCTGTGTGCGCTTCCATGGATCAGAGAGGTATAGTTTGTTCTATTTGCTATGCTTTCTTCCTTCGATGCTGCTAACCACATCTCAACTACTGTCTAAACTTTTTTACTAGGTGTTTGTGTTACAGATCACTTCTACGGCCATGCGCCTGGTCACTTTTGTCACCAGGAAGAGGCGTGTGTTGGCCCTGTTCCGCACTTTCTCCACCCTAAACCTGAAGAAGCCCGCACCCACGCGCTTTGCGTTTTACTTCTTGGTGCTAGAGTGATTGGTGGTGGTGAAGGACGCATTGCGGCGGATGGTTTCCAGCGTGGCCTTCCGGGACTTAACAGACCTCCCCCATGCGGCATTTTTCCAATCCACTGTGTATGGCGACGAGTTCTGGAGAGCTGCTGAGGAGATTAGTGGGATCCTACTACCCATTTACAGAGTGCTGCGTCTGGTAGACCGTGAGGGGTGCACCCTCGGTCTCATTTACGAGTTCATGGAGCGCATCGGCGAGGGGATTCTGTTGTCAGCCTTGGACGAGCATAGGTATGACTTTTCAGTGTCACTCAAGTCAGATGCGTTTCTTTTATGCTCTGGTTTAGTGATTGTTGTAATTTGTCTGCTGCAGGAGGCGCGAGATCTCACGCATCTGGGAGGCCAGATGGGACTATTTCCACCGACCCATCCACGCCGTAGCCCACATGTTGCACCCCTTGTGGTGCTCTACACGAGAGAGGGACGATCCAGAGCTGCACCGGGGATGGGTGGAGTACACGGAGCGCGTATGGCCCGGACCAGGTACGTGTGAGAAATTGTTTGGTAGCAATGTTACTGCAGTATTGTACTCATTGGTAGTGTCTGAATTCGAGGGGTCTTACATGTGCCATGTTTTTCCTTTTGCCAACAGGTCCGATGCTGGCCAACATTGCAAGCTAGCTGCTCGCATTTGAGCGCTTCCAGTTTCCTTTCGATGGAGAGCAGAGTCGGTGGAGGGAGGATCAGCTGAGGCCCGTTACATGGTGGTGCATCCACGGGCGCAACACAGGTGACCTAAGGCGATTGGCTGAGAGAGTCCTTGCACAGGACTGTTCTGCAGGAGCTTGTGAGCGGAATTGGAGCACCTGGGCCTTGTATCACACGCAGAAGAGGAAAAGGTTGTCCATCGAGCAATGTAGGCGGTTGGTGTTTGTGAACACCAACGGCCGTATGCTGAGGCGCACACGAGGAGAGGGTCAGATGCTCGACGTGAGTCACATCATCACCCCTTTTTTCTTGGTATGCTTTGATGAATTGATTTGCTTTCAAAATATGCAGTGAGTTGCACAATACCTGCCTGACAACAATGTATTGTTTTTGGTTGCAGGTGGACCCTGACACTTGCTTGGTGGATTCGATAGCTGCTGCTCCTCGGGCACCACCCACACAGGAGGAGATGGATGATGAGATCAATAGAAAGCTCTACAGACAGGCACAGGCTGACGCACGGGCTTTACGGCGGCAGAGGAGGACAGAGAGGCAGAGGGAGAGGGCTGAGGAGGGAGATGACGAGGTCTCGGAGGGTGGAGAGATGCTCGGGGCAGACTATGTGGAGGGGGAGGAGTGGGTTGAGGGAGATACAGAGGAGGACGAGGAGATGTGGGCGGAGGCACAGGGGGATGACTTGGCTGACCTGCTGGTGGACCCTGATGCAGAGACAGAGGAGGAGCCAGCCATTCCTGCACGTAGGCCTAGGGGGAGACCTAGAGGTTCTAGGAGGGGGGGGCTGAGTACTCTTTTTGTAGACAAGAGTGGAGCATCACAGGCAGTCGTCGGCCAGGCATCATCACAGTGGATAGGGCCATCCCAGGGCGTAGGGTTACAGCCACCTGACACACAGGCACGACGGAGTAGACACAGGGCTGGGGGCAGCCAGATGGGGGCCAGAGGAGGGGAGAGAGGCAGAGGCAGAGGCAGAGGCAGAGGTAGAGGCAGGGAGAGGGGGGTGGTCCAGAGCCAGGGCACGCAGCAGGGATCCAAAGCACGCAGCAGAACCAGGGCCACACCACGGCATATGGCTCCCTCCAGTTCCGATTCATCTGCGGACCCATGGGACCTGCAGTCCACAGATTCGGATGATTTATCCTACCATGACTCTGACGAGCCTTAGTTATATAGTTTTCATTACGTTCATGGAACATCATTGTACCCCTTTTTGGTGCCATGTGGCCCGATATTATATATTATGATGATCCTATTCACAGCATTGTCGTGATTCAGTATTGTTCTTTGTGGTTTCAGTTCAATAACTTCGGTTTTATGGTTTATGATTTATGGTTGTAGAGAGAGAGAGAGAGAGAGAGAGAGAGAGTATGGTTGTTTTGTCAAAAATTGTTTCATTTAAGGCTAAAGTTCAGAATGATTCAGCTAGGTTTTTGTTCAGCATGGTTTTAGTTCCGTTTGTTGTCAATCGTGATCAGAGAGAGATAGAGAGAGGGAGAATCAGAGAAAGGGAGATTCCTGCTATGTTCACTGGGAATGCCCCAATGTGTTCTCTTTTTTTTTATATGGGATGAAACGTTAGCGTAAAGGGACCATCCTGCACCTGAAATAGTCGGCAAACTACACAATCATACTCCCCTCGATCAGAGCTTTCATCTGATACCCATATTGCACAAAAAAATTTCAAAAAAAAAAAAAAATTTGATTCTACACGATTCTGGGAAAATCCCGAATCGCGAATCGCGCTGCAACTATGATATATATATATATATATATATATATATATATATATATATATATATATCATAGTACCCCGTGGTACCGCCGGTACCATATCAGTGGTACCGCCGGTACGGTACCGCCCTTAGACCCGCGGTACCAGGGCGGTACCATTTTTAGTATTTTTTTTTTCTAAATATTTTTAATAATTTCTTTTGCATATTAACTACCAAAAAAGGACAAAAAAAAGTAAAAAAAAGGGGTTCTGGGTGTAAAAAAAGAGGGTACAGTACACGATGCAGGGGACTGGTGCAGTGGCACATGGGCACTGCGGGTGAGCACACCGAGGGGCCAATGGGAGACCAACACAGGGGGGTAGCAACACATGGGGGCAAGTACAGAGGCACATGGGCACTGTGGGTGAGCAGACCATGGGGCCAATGGGAGACCAACACAGAGGGGGAGCATCACATGGGGGCAGGTACAGAGGCACATGGGACAAATCCGAACAGGTACACCGTCACATGGGCACTGTGGGGGAGCAGACCACATACCCAATCGGAGTGCAGCATGTGGTACAGGTACATGGAGCAGGTACATCAACACAGCACAATTAATGGGGACAGGTACAAGGGCACATGGAGGGATCATCAACAACTGCACATGGGGGAACAGGCTGTGGGGTTAAATAGGCACTCACGAGGCTGTGAGAGCCAGTGAGAGGCTGTGAGAGAGAGGCTGTGAGAGGCATTGTGAGAGTTATTGTGAGAGGCATTGTGAGAGCTAGTGAGAGCCAGTTCGAGAAACAAGGTGTCGTGAGATGGCAGAGCGCATACCACCAAGGCCTGAGGGCGAAGCCAGGAGGAAGCTCGAGGAAGATGTCCGAAGGCACAACGAAAGGCATCGGAAGCAAGAGACAGACATTGCAGAGATGCTGCGACAAACTCGGGATACACACCCAGAGCTGCAGATCCCCGCCCCCACTGTGGCCCCTGCTCCCGCTGTCGAGCTGGATTTGGATGAGCAGATTGGAATAAACTTCACACGACGGCAGCTCATCATGGTCAGGGAAAGGGTTGCCCGCCGTCAGGTTGACCAGGAGGCAGCTCGGGGTAACCGGGAGGCAGAGCGAGAGCGACATAACGATGCTCCTAACGAGGGCAAGGAGTCAGTGGAGGATCCATAGGAATGTTTAGCATAGATGGGGTCTAGCCGTATGTGGCTGACTGTTGTTATGTAATGTTCATCAGTAGATGAGGCAACATTTAGTGTCTAGCATAGTGTAAAGAACAGCCCCAGCCGTATGTGGCGGGAATACGTATTGTTATTTTGATACATCTGATGAATTAATGTACGGTGTGTTTTTTGTGCAATGCGTACCTTGTGTATTGCAATCTGATGTATGTGTTTATGAAATGCTATCAGGGGGGTTGTATTTCTGTATTCTGCATATGCTCTCAATCTCTGTAGTGAAAACTAATTGAAAACACGCACACACCATTTGAAGTAAAACTGCAAGTAGAACATCACAATTACAAGTTGACAAATACACATTGTGCAGTGAATAGAATACGTCCAACACTGAATATAATATGGAAAATGGTCTGAATACAGTGTTCGACCATCTGGCCGCCAAACATGGAACATGATATGAAACTGCTAAAAATAAAACAACAGAGCCACAATCAATGCTCTGGCTCTGACTCAGACGAATGCTCTGGAGACAACTCAGGGCCCTGAGCTGACTCTCGCAGCCGATATCTGTGCCCGTCTGGAGCTGGCATGGGCTGTGTATCAGAAGAGGAGGACTGGTCACTAGCATCATCCCAATCTGCCTCCGCATCAGCCCCCAAGCAAGCCAAACCAGCAACACCTGCTCCAGCTCACTGTAATGCTGCACCTCTAGCTGTACCTGGAGCCCTGCGTGGTCGTCCTCTCCTCCCAGGCAGTTTCTGTGCCTTGCCTTTCTTGTTCGGGGCACCCTTGGGCCTTCCTGGTCTCTTGCGGACAAGAGGAGCTGTCAATGCCTCGTCACCCCCATGCAAATCACCTAGCTGGCTAGGCTAGGCCCAAGCTGAGGCCGGCTGGGATAGGGAAGCAAAAGAGGGAACTCCCTGTGCAGTTGAGCAAGGATGATGAGCTCCTGAAGTGTGTGCCCGTGGGGCTGCTGTTGGTGGAGGGACTGGCTGTGAAGGAGGCAAGTACAACGGCGATATGTACTGAAAGGGGCGCTGCGGTGGCCGGTACTGGTACATCCTGGGTGCTGCCAAAGGGGGAGCCAGTGGAGTGGGTGCTGCCAAAGGAGGAGGACGTGGAGTGGGTGTTGCCACTGGAGGAGCCACTGTGGATGTGGGCACTGCGAGAGAAAACCTGGGCACAGATGGTGGCCTGCCATGGAGACCTGTTGCTGCAGAAGTGGACGGCGATGGAGGGGCTGCAAGCCTGAATGGCATCGGTGGCACTGGAGGAGCTGTGCGGCGCACATATACCCTCTGAGGAGCTGGAGGAACTGTGGGCACCTCGTGCGGCTGCTCTGGCTGTGACTCTGTATATGGCATGCTGGCAAGAGATGAAGGGGTGCCCTGACACTCGGCATCTGCTGGGCCTCTGAATCAAATGTGGCAATCAGGTCGTCCAGCTGGGCATCTGAATACAAATGCTTTGGGCTCTGGGCCTCATCTTGTGCACCATCCACAAAATCATCCTGTGCACCAACCTCTGAATCATCCCGTGCCTCATCATGTGCACCCTGTAGACCCTGCATGGCCTCCCAATCTGTGCAATCAAAGTCATCTGGTGCCTCCTCTGGTGTGTTGTCGTAGTAACGGCCATGACTCTGTGCTGCACGCATCCAAACACTTGCGGGACCGGCATCTAAACCACTCTGCCCTCTATCAAGAGCCTCCTCCATCATGTCGACATAGGTAGGTATGCCACTGCCCCCCCCTGTGTGCCCTGCCTGTCTACCGGTATAACCTATGCCATGTGTCCCACCTCTGCCATGTGATGCACCTGTGACCCCTGCCCGTGGCGTGTGCCCTGCACCTGTATAATCTACCTCATCCCTCTCTAGTCTGGCAAACACAACCCGAATGGGCTCATCCTCGTCATGCTCATCCTCTGACACTGGCTCATCTGCCTCATACAATGGAGGCTCTCTGTGCTCAAGCCCAAGCTCTCTCTCTCATCTCGGCAAGCTCCCTCTCTCTCTCTGCCATCAACTGTGTGCCCAGGTCATCTACAGGCATGGGATGGGTGCTGTCCGTAGGCAAGTCGACCTGGTGCTCCAAATCTGATATCAAATGCTCATGGTGTGGAACTGGTTTACTGTCACATAGATTCCGTGGAGGCTGATATTTTCACTAAGGCATTGCCGAAGGGGAGTGTTGGAAATCAACAGTCCTCATCGATCTTGTACATATTCTAAATTGCTATATTTACTTTTCTATATTTAATTTTAATAACAAAGCAGAACACACTGCGGAAGTGTTTAATCTACATATTTTCATGGGTTTCTTGCACAACCATGAAACTTGCACTTTTACATGAGATTTTTGCACAATCCAAAGACCTGCAGAGCTATACATGACCGTGAGTACAGAGTATCAACTTAAGAAGAGCATTTGATTTCAATTGAATCACCTTGATTTTAACTTGGCATCCTTCGTGGGAGCTAACTCAAAGGGAGCTTTCAATGAAGTTGGACTCCAGTTAGGTTCCCAACTTTGCAGCTTAGTTTTATATGATAGCTCAAATACCAATTTTGAAAGATAATTGAATTTCAACGTGCTTAGTCCTAGAATTGAATCTAGGATTGGGAAGAAAGTGCTCTGCAGCTAGAATTGTCACAATAAATGGTAGTTGGATTATGATGCCTGAAGTCAAGACCTTGTAAGAACTATCATAGCCAGATTGCCTCCTTTGTTGTTTGTATTGCTGATACATACTCAGCCTCAATTGGGGATAACCAAATTAATTTTTCTTTTCTACTTTCCAAGAAACAGCTCAAGTAGAAAACAATATCCTTAATTGGACATTTTCAAGAACACCTCCCCAATCTAAATCAAAATAGCTGAACAAGGAAACAACAGCATCTTTGGTACCATTGTAGCATAATAGGTTATCTTTAGTACCTTGTACATATTTCAAAACCCTCCTTAACAGTTTTCCTTAACAATTTGGAAGCCCGAACTAGACACGAAATGGCTGAGTGTGCTTACCATGTAAATCAAGTTGGTCTTGTGCAGACCATTGCATACACCAGGGATCCTATCAATGAATCGTAAGGATATTGCTTCATGTCCAAAATCTCAATTGGTGTCTTAGGACACATCTCTTGACTGAGCTCAAGGCATGGATCCATTGGTGACTCAATGGGCTTAGAGTCAACCTTCTTGTACTTCTCAAGCATTGTGGGTTGATGTATATCAGCTTTTTGGATCTATCACAAATAGCTTGAATACCAAGAATACAATGTATTGGTCCAAGATCAAGCACATCAAACTATAAAACCTCCAGTCTAGTATTATTCAAAAGATCGATGTTAGTGTTCAATAATGCATCATCAACATATAACTCAATAATGCCAAAATGTCAAAACAATCATGCTTGATACATGCATTGGAATCTGCAGCACTGAGTGAAATTATATGCTAAGAGATAATTGTTAATCCTTTGAAACCAAGCTCTAGGAGCTTGCTTAAGCCCATAAAGAGCTTGTGCAACTTATAGACTTGATGTTTGTGGCCCTCCGGAACAAAATCTTCAGGCTAATACATATGGAATTTTCTTGAGCATAACCATTCAACAATGTCGTATGAACATCCATTTGATGATCTTCGTTGCAACTATAGCCAACAAGGTTCGAATAGATGATGACTCAATGATAGGATCAAAATTATCATCTATCTAGTCGATATTTGGGATCTAAGAGTAGCCTTTAGCTATTAATCTGACTTTTTATTTTGAGATAGAGCCGTCTGGATTGTACTTGCGCTTGCAAATCCATTTGCAAATAATTTTTCTTTTGGATAGTGACCGACAAGATTCCAAGTTTTGTTCTTGTGAATTATATTCACTATCCATAACAGCTTTTCACTAATCAGCATTAATGTTTGAGAGTGCATCTTGAACAGTCTGAGGCTACTTGACTGCTGTCCACAAAGCTTGAGGAGTATATCGCTTTGGCGGATGCCTCATCCTAGTAAAGCTCTTGAATTGTTGTGGCTGCTCAAGGTCTGAATCTGAAAATTCAGATTTGAAGTGGAAGGTGCATTGACTACAAGTATGACATAAGTACGTGTCAAACTCCAATCTGAAACTTTACTCTAATCCTAGCACATCAAGTACACATAGATCTGAAACTTCGATCCTTGTTGATTTTCCCCGCATGTACAAAACATCCGAAAGCATAAAACATGGTGGAGCTGGCTGCCTTGTCTCCTCCCAACCTTTGCTGCATAGATTATGATGAGGAATGCCTCTCCCTAGACTCACTTATGAGCAATCCTCAAGCACCCCTTAACCCTGAACCTTCCTAACGTCAACACATGGCCAATTCCATGCACAGTCGACACTTGCCACTTGGCACCCTACACATAGGCAAGTGAGTAGGCTTCTCTATACTTTTAGAAGACTCTGGGTATCACTGATCATGTTATCAGGTATGTTTGTTCACACAGACCCTAAAGAGCTCAAGTCTTCACATTCTTTGTATGTGATTTTTCGTATACATAATTTTTTACAACAAGGCTGCATCAAAGGAGGTCAGCCTAGCCACTCCTAATAAATGACCCAGTACCCCATGCCAAAGCTAAGCACGACTCTCTGAGGTCCAATGCCAACTAATTACAATTTATTTACAAATTACTTACAAAGGTCACAACAGGCCGATGAATTAGCCATTTCAGTAATTACAGAAATTACAAAATGTACATCTGTCACTGAATACTGTAAATAATCGGGACAGGGAGTATAAGCTCTAACATCCCTTCCCCCTCAAAAAAAGACATCGTCCGCGATGACAAAACTAGGGTACTGTGAACACAAACCGTGTGCGGTCTCCCAGAAAGCATCTGGTCTTCCATGCCAAGCAACTAAATATATCAAAGATCAAGCATTAACACAGACATTTCTCTTGCCTATCCAATATCCTTGTTGGCTCATGGATCTCCTCTACATGCTCTTGAATAGAGTCACAAGTAACTCACCTTCGTACATCGGAGTTGTCGACAACAACTGGCCTAATCAAGCCTCCTACAATGACCAACATCCCATACTACTGGCAATCACACTTGGCTCTCACTAGCACCACAATTGCTTGTCTTAATTTTTTTCAACTAATCAATCATTTCACCCATTGAGTTAGAAATCAGTTGTACTAGGCACTTTGAGGAATTCCCACCGTAAGAAGAGTAGTAGATCTAAAACCATATTGGGCCACCACAAGTTACATAGGATCATCTCATAAGTCCAATCCACACCAAGATGGTACTATCATGACATAAATGCAAAATCTCCCTACACAGCCCTTTACTAACTGGAATGGGGAGTTTGTCATTTCCTTTAACTATACCATTTGCCATTGTATACTTTAGGCAAGTGTGAGCAAAGAGATTAGAGTTCTCTTTCTGAAACTCTACTTGGCCAAGATTTACCTCTGTCACAACTTCCTTACAATAAACAACGAGGATCCTCTTGCTTAATCTATTTGATCTCAGCAACTAGGTCATTCTCTATGACCACAAGAGACATTTGATCCAATATACGAGATAATGCATCAGTCACACAACTTTCAACAACTTCCTTTACCGAATTTCCATGTGAACTTCCTACGTCAATTCAGCCCACCTGGCTAATTGCAGAAATACATAAAAACGTCATGGTCGGTAAATACGAACCCGCACCACACAAATAATGTCTCCATACTTTCAAAGCATGGACAATGGCATAGAATTCTTCTGAGCAAGGATGAGCTTCTCGCTCTCAAAAGCATATGGCCTACCCTCTTGCATCAAAATTGTTCCAACGACGACATCACTCGCATCCGTTACTTTGAAAAATGGTTTCTGAGGGTCTACCATCTTTAATGTGACAAAGTCAGCCACAGCTTGTTTCAAAGCGTCGAAACTTCGCTGCTGAACTTCCGTCCACTTATTATTCTATAGCATATCAGTCAAAGGTGCAGCCATGTGTGAACAACCCTTCACACCTTGCAATAAAATCAAACCAATCCAAGAGAGCCTCTCAGTACCGTCAAGTCTGTAGGTTAGGCCACGAAAGGAGAACAACAACTTTCCTTGGACTCGATTTTATGCCTTCAGCTAACACGATAAAACCCAAATATGCCAACTTTCATTATCATAAGAAAACAAGATGTTATCCCTCAGGGTTGACAAAACACTTCAAAGGTGAGTTACATGCAACATGTCTCCACAACTATAAACCAAAACATCATCCATGAACGATATGAGTACATCTTTCATCAACATCATACATGTTGATGGGGCGTACGTCAATCTGAAAGGCGTAACAAAAATTCAAAGTGACCGATACAAGTTCTAAAAGCAGCCTTATGTGCATGCCCTTCACGAACTCTGAGTTAGTGATATCCATTTTTCAAACAACTTTGCTAAAACAATAGCACCGTACAATACCAAATCATCAATATGCAGAATAGGATATTGATGCTTGGCAAACTCTTTGGACATTTTGCGTCCCATACCGTCTTTTGCTCCTGGGGAGTTTAAGCGTCGATAAGCCCACACAAATACACCATGACCTGTCTGTTGATCTAGGTTCCTAAGTAAGTGAATTTGTTCTTGCCATATGTTACTTTTGCAACCAGCAGTAAACATATCAAACAAAAACAAAAGCACATATACTCATAGCGAACCCCCACATACTAAGCTGCCATAATCAAAGGTCCTGGAGGCACATCGGGAAGTGAATGGATTCTACCATCACGCTGAAACTCATACACATGAGTACCCCAAGCGATGAAGAGCTTCTGTGCTACGTGCTAATATATCCCCAATACCACATCAAAACACACCAAACAATCGACTGTGTACTTCTACAGGGATGGTTGTGTGCTCACATTCAACCTTTCAATCAAAGTCAAGTATGTTATGGGACGACCTAGTGTCAAGTGGAACACAAATTCTTACCACACATCTATCCAGTCATAACAATCATACAATTGTGGCAAAAGAAATAACATCAACCTTACCTGATTATTGACACTCTCACAAGGTGAAGAGTACTTCCCTGCAGTTCATCCTGCTCCAGCTCTTCAATAGCCATAGGTGCTCGTGCCTACTTCACTAGAAAATTGCATGAAGTCCACATTGGATTCCGTGGACATTCCTTCCACATGCATCCTCCCAAGTAACCAAACCAAAATGAAACTTTCACATTTTGAACACTCTTGGTCGTGTGCATTAGCAACAAAGATCACGGGCCCCTTTTGAACATCAGATTGCCCATACAATCGCTGTTCCTAGAAGCTACAGCTACTTGTTGCACTATAAGACTTTGACCTCTTTGGACACTAGACCGCCCATACGATTCTCTGCCCTCAAAAGCCCTACTCCTCCTTTCAGGTCACCTTGAAACTTGCCTTTGCACAAATTGACTCTTAAACCTTTTGAGAATCTTCTTATCCCAAGGCCAAGGCTCATCACTAAGCTTATTACCGTATTTCAAACACAGAGCTATCTGAACTGCTCCTTGAAGGTTACGAGTCTTCTTTACAACGAAAGGTTTTGAGACTTCCATGCAAGCCCTCCACAAAATGAAACAATTGAACAATCCTGTGAGAATCTTGATGTCTTCAAAGTTCAAGGATTTGTTGAAAAATCACCATAGCATCCACCTTGGCTGCCACTTCCTCAACCCTTGTCAATCTTGCACTCGTACCTTCTTGTGGATCCATAATCACAATGTTGCAGACATGTCCACCCGATTAGAGGTCTAAAATGTGGGGAAAAAAGGGCTTCTGACTCACAAAACTATCTCCAATTAAACGCACCACGTCTGTCCTGGTTGGTACAGCATACTGTAGTCGATTCCTAGTTGTCCAATTGTCCAAATCAGCAAAGATAAGGCCCTTCCGCACTAAGCTAGTACACAGCCAACCACAAGTTACTTGCGCGATTTCGGCGAAGATTTGGGGTCAAAATCACAGATTCCAGTCCCTCGAGGCTCTATCAGCGCTGGACCTGCAGCCTAAAAATCAGAATTTTTACACTTCGCTTGATCCATTTTCCGGTTCAAAAATTGCTCACTTTCCTGCTATCCTTCAGCATTGTTGGCTCCAATTTCCGCAAAATTTCACAACCTGCAAAATTTCATGACCTTTTGATGCTTCCGATCAGCGATGGTCCATCTAGGGTATTTCTGAAAAATTTGCAGCTATCTTCTCAACACAAGCTTTGCTCTGCTACCAAATGTCAGACTGAAATCTGAAACTTTACTCTAAACCTAGCACATCAAGTACACAGATCTGAAACTTCGATCCTCATTAAATTCCCCGCATGTACAGAACATCAGAAAGCATGAAACACAGTGAAGCTGGCTGCCTTGTCTCCTCCTAACCTTTGCTGCATAGATTATGATGAGGAATGCCTCTCTCTAGGCTCACTTATGCACAATCCTCAAGCACCCCTTAACCTTGACCCTTCCAAACGTGCATAGATTATGATGAGGAATGCCTCTCTCTAGGCTCACTTATGCACAATCCTCAAGCACCCCTTAACCTTGACCCTTCCAAACGTCAACTCATGGCCAAACATGCACAGTCAACACTTGCCACTTGGCAGTACCCTGACACATAGGCAAGTGAGTAAGCTGACACTCATACATTGGACCGAGTGTCCCAATGAGCACGTGACATGTCACGTTTGACCAGTCAACCCTGACATGTGTCACTCATTCATTGGACCAAGTGTCCTAGTAAGCATATGGCACGTGTCTTGTTGACTAGTCAACTCTCCTACTTTTAGGAGATCAGTCTAGTCACTCCTAATAAATGAGACAGTACCCCCCCCATGCCAAAGCTAAGCACAACTCTTTGAGGTCCAATGCCAACTAATTATAGTTTATTTACAAATTACTTACAAAGGTCACCACAAGCCGATGACTTAGCCATTTCAATAATTACAAAAATTACAAAATGTACATCTATCACTGAAAATTGTAAATAACCAGGACAGGGAGTATAGGCTCTAACAGTATGTTGATCATGATTAGAGCTTGATGGAACAATCTATGATGGTCTGCCTTTGAAATCAAATAGTTTGTGTTTTAGGAAAACAACTACTTAATATATGAACACTTTGCCAAGAACAGAATCATACACTTTGTGTTGCATTGGATAACTGATAGATATGCACTTTGTACTCGTAGGATGTCATCGCTTTTTCAAAGATGTGTAGGGACTTGTGCATAACACACGATTCCAAACACTTTGAGGAGCTTGACAGAGGGCTTGGTACCTAACTGCGACTCCTCTAATGTCACGTCATCAATGACCTTGATACAACAATAATTTTCAACCTATGTCATCATCACTATCGCCTAAGCCAGACCTTCTTGGAAGATTGGAGTTTGATAGTTATGGTCGGTTGTGTTATAGCTTCTTGGCATAGACTAGTTTGGGCAACACTAGTTTGACTTAACCTCCCAGCTGTAGAGTTCAATCTAAGCTCACCCTCTAAGTGTGAGGGTCTACAATGACATCCGAGATCAATACCTTAGATAGTAGCTACTAGCTATGGTGACACGTATCACCATAGCCCAACCCCACTCATGGGTGGTGCGGTAAGACTTTGATTTAAAACTAAAGCGATCAATCTATCATTAGTTGATGAAATACACATAGCGTAGCCCTTAGCTACCCTCTTTTAATTTGGTGCAAGTTACTTTTAGGCATGACACCACAAATTGTCCTCTAGGTGCTACTTTTGCATGAACTCCAACTCATAATAGACTTATTTAGAGCTATCATGTGTTCCACCCTAGTGACCTCTTAACTTTAATTGGGCAGCTACACAACACACGACATTACATCGTGAATTTCTTCAAGGAGTTCTTTGTTTCGAGTCATTGCAGAATGATTTGCCCTGGTGACTCCAGTACACACAAGGTCGAGGGACAAGGAACAATACTTATCAGTTTTTATATCTCTGTTGTCCTATATGTTTCAAATTTGACATCTTCGAGCTTTCAACAATTCAAGCATATGACCGAGAACCATACTGGGCGAAATTTCAAGGCTCTGCTAACCAATGGACGGGGAGAGTTCATTCTCATAGAGATAAATGATTAGCTTGATGCAAGTGGCATCCAAAGATAGTTCACATCCAGCTACAATCCTCAGGAAAATGGTGTAGCCGAACGCAAGAGTCAAGACTCTTCTCGTGTTTGCAAGATCCTTGGCAGGTGACTGGCATAAGAAGTTGGGAAAGGTTGTCAGAATTGCAACCTATTCGAGTTTTATTTGTGTTTTAGCACAAAAGAAAATAAACAAAATCCTCCATTAATCTCATTGTGGTCAACCAAAATGAATGTCTATTGAAACTCTTTATTTCATTTATTCCAATGGTGCTTGACCATATTGACTTAAACTTGCTTGGGAAAAATTTCAAGTGTGACTCAGAAGAATGTTAAAACCATGCAACTTACTCCCTATACCCAAGCAACACAAATGTTGTAATGCATAGGCCATCCTCTTACAAAATTTATTGATGTTCCCCTACAAGTAGAAATCCTCTTTGTATTGAAGTGATTTTGCTGAAGGCCAAAAGTTAGAACTACCCCTGTTGTTTTTAATGACTGAGATTAACCCCTGCACATTGTGCAGTTTAAAGGCTCCCAGGCATATTTGATCTCCAAAGGTCATGCATGGTTTGTTAGGTTGAACTATTTGTCCAATTCAAGAATCCACTACTAAAACCACCAAACGGAGCTCTTGGTGAGAGCTATACAAAAAACTGAAATTTTTCTCCATGAAAACCCTGCTGCTTTCTGCCCTCTGACAAAGACGCATCTATTGTGACCACTTGATGTGATGTTTGCAAGCTGCTAGTAGCTAAATATGAAAGATGCACAACAAGAATCGGGGACACTGTGAAGGAGGAAATTAAGTCCAAACAATCGACACTCAAAATATTGTTTATATGAGAGTTTAGACTGACATGCAGTGCACTGACTGTTGTGTCCAAGCTAATTTCTTTATTTCAAAAGTTCAAAAGTTGCATTCATCAGAAAAAAGTCGTGCCCAGAAGGTTTTTCTTGAACCTGTAAGTCGATTGGGAATTTTGTCAGTTTGTCTTTTTCATGAATAATGCACTTCATCAAGGCATCTATGTCACGTGTCACTGCAAGCCAGGTCTTTGGAGCTGTATGTCTTCTAGTATAGATGATGAGTTAGTAATGCTACAAGTATTACTTATAAGACTACGTTTCATGAACCTGGCTAGTAGTACAAACAAAAATTTCTTGGAAAATAATGTCTGCCCTGAACAGAATGCCAATTACTAAACTCTAATGCACGTCACTGAAATACGTGAAAACAAGGCCTTGATTTATGCGAAGAGTTCATAACAACCTCACCAAGCAGAATCTCAGCGGCAATAACCCTACTCGTCTTACTCGACCTTCCCTGCGAGAAGTTGTCAAATCGGCCACATGTCAAAATCTCAAGCTCCCGATTCATGGTTTGGAAGGCCCTTCTACACACGGAAGGGGGAAGGACCTTAAACCGCTCCCTCACCCCACTCCCTTCAGCATTCATCAGAAAACAGTCATTATTGTCCAGAATGGTTTCTTTTGAACCTGTAAATTTATTGGGAATTTCGACAGTTTTTGTCTTTTCCAAGTTTCATGCCTTTCATCAAGGAATGTATGTCACGTGCCACTGCAAGTCATATTTTTGGAGCTATATGTCTTCGACTACTGATGAATCTCAGTGCTCTTAAATAACCGACAAGTACAAACAGGCCACATTTTCTCGCTTCATTATAGATTTGTAGGTGTTTCAAATTCAAATGTTCGAAATCAATTAGTTTTAATTATAATTTCAAATTTTAAGGTTTCAATTTAGCCTTTTACTGACTTCTTATAGATCTTCTGGTAGTCTTTTATAAGGTCGGCTTGAAACCTTTTTGCGAGCACTCCTGATGATAAGGAGTGAGTGCTTCTTCGAGTAACATCACTTTAGGGACTAAGTTTCATAAACCTGGCTAGTAGTACAAATAATATAACAAAATCCAAAGCATGTCACTGAAACATTGAAGGTTAAAGAGCGTCCGTGAAATCATAGCGTTGATGTTTGTGTAAAGTTTACATCAACCTCGCCAAGCAGAATTTCAGAGTAATAACGCTAATTGTGTTACTCAACCTTCCGTGCAAAAGGTTGTGTAATCTTCCACATAGGGCTGTAACCACTCCCTCATCCCCCTCCCTTCCCCGTAATTTAAATCACCTGAAGCGAAAGGCCTTTGTCCTCGGACAAAAAAGGACCTTCCCTCCTGCTTAAACTGCTCACGAAAGCCAAATAGCCTTAGGCGACATTGAAAGACGATGTCTGTAATATACAAAAGATTACAAGATTGAGCGACATTGTTAAGGCTTGAAGATGCAGCAAGAAGTGAAAAGGCCTTACAATCACCCAGCCGATTTGGGTCCTCAATAGCCGCCTTTACCAAAACCTCGACGACGTCCGTCGCAGTGGCAGCATCCATGCTTACAATTGTACCAAACCTTCCTCCAAGAACTCTTCCTCCTCCTGCTCTGGCTGCTGCTGCTGCTGACAAGCTTGGAAACCGCGACAACAAATGCTTATGAACAGATTCTTTAGATGCCAAATATAATAATGAGAGCGGATGACGATGCAAAGTAGTAGGAGATTTTGTGAGACAAAAGCGAGAAGGGCTGCTGATGCTGCTAGAGCTAGAGAAAGAGAAAGAGAAAGAGGAAGATGCAGCAGTGCAAACGTTACGTACAGTGGCGGGCGATGGAGATGGTAGGAGCATTGTTATTGATTCTTCTTCTAGTGCTCGTGCTGACTCTGAAAGTGCTCTTCCCGTGCGCCGATGCATATATGATGAGGGCACGGAACACGACAGGCATATTTGGGGAATCAGCTTTTGGAAGAGGCCAACCAATAAGCTACACATGGTCCGATATGAATGGCTTCCCCCGCACCCATGGCGACCTGCAAAAAGTTGTGGCCACATTCTTTCTCCACTTAAACTTAAAGTTGTCATGACGTTGTATAGCCTTGGGGTTTTACAACTCTGGTGCCAAATATATGTGAGAAGCCAAGTCTTGCAAGCGGAGGAACTTAACAACCCCTTGCACCCGATGGCACTCCTTTCTCTCACCTCAACTTCTCTCTCTTATCGCTTCATGCTCTCAGCCTCTCTCTCACCTCACCTTCTCTCTCTTATTCATTCATGCTCTCGGCCTCCCTCTCACCTCACCTTCTCTCTATATCGCTTCATGCTCTCAGCCTCTGCCATTGCTTTGTACGCACATCCTCAACCATTGCTTAACATTTGCAAGGCCATTTTGCTTTGAGTACATGTTTCATTCATTTATGCATTGCAAATCAATTTTAAAGGCATTGCAAGTCAAAGATACGCCTTCAAAGTATTTGATATGTTATTGGATATAATGTTGTAATAACATAATTCATTGTGAAATTTTAACTTGGTACAAGGGGTCTTAGAATAGCATTTGACTTCATTAACATCAAAATTGTCCATCTTAAGAGCAAAATTTTCATTGCCAAAGAGTCCTATAATTGACATTGGTTGCTAACTTCTTATCTTGTCCTATAACTTTTTCTTGATCTCATGCATTTTTTGGCTCAACAACATTTGGGAAAAATCTTCTTATGAAAAGCTCATCAAATGATCACACAAAAATTTTGTTGTTATACAATGAAAAAAAACAACTTTTCTCATCAAAAATCCAATGTTATAATTAGGCGTTCTTGTGAAAGATTCAACTAGTTTTCATCACATTTTGCAATATTTTCATATTTGGCATATTGAGGCCAAAACTTGTTTTAGACTTAGAGGTTGACTTTTCAAAGTTCATTAGTCTAAATTTCATTTGAATAAACACTTTTTGAAAGTGTGGGAAAGATAGAATGCGAGTTTGAGTAGATTTAATTTGAATAAGTTGGGTACATTGAATCTAGACCCAAAATTGGTAGGGTTAGCATTTTGGTGGGAAAGCCAAGTGGCCAAATAGGGTTTGGACCTGCTATAAAAGGATGTAACTCGTGGAGAGAGTCATCTTCTCTCTTCTCTATCTCATTTCATGCTTATACATGGTTCTCTTGGGTTCTACTATCCATTGGTGCACTATCTTGGTGATTGCTTGCAATTCTATGTGTAGAGATATTTGCTATTTTTGGATCCACACGTGTGAAATACAGTAGCTTGCTGGTTTTGTACGGATAGCAACAGTACATAATCATTTCATTCAAGTTTGATCAAGTTCTATTAGTGTTTGCATCTCAAATTGTGTGTAGATGCTGATTTTTCTACATTGGTGAAATTGGTAGTGTATTTCTCTTTCTAACCAAAGATCATTCAAGTAGATCGGATCTTAAGGATCTGAAATCTTTCACAGTTCTTTCCTCAAAATTGGTTGATGAGTGAAATGTGGAAGCAAGACTCTGATTAAATAAGAACCAAAGAATGACTTACAATAAGAATTGGTATTGTATCACTTCACATATTACTGGTTGGCTTAAAATTTTTGCAATAGAGTGCATGTTATAGTCTGCATTGCAATATGATCACAAATCTCATAAAAATTTGTAGTAGAGTGGATGTTGCAATCTACATTGCAATATGAACACAAATCTCATGAAAATTTGTAGTGTTGCTAATAAAAATTATCGTGTATACAATACAATTGTTGTGGAATGGCAGTTTATTTTTTATTATGACTTACCCATAGATCATGTTAGGTCTTGAATCACTACAACATGTCGCAAGGCTTAAAACATGCATTTTTAACACACAAAAAATAGTCCTAATTTGGAAAAAGACGTCTCATTTATAACCAAGAAAATCTCTAACCATTAAAGGTAGACATGCATTAGTTTATGACAAAAGATTGTCGAAGAACATCACCCTTCTTTGTTCAAAAAAAGATTCTTGTTCGTTTTCAATTCAATGACCTCATCGAAGTCATGTCATCACCTTTCAACATAGTATCATTTGTGCCTCAATCAGTGTCATACTACTTTCATCTATTTCAGTCATCTTTCAACAACTAATGAACCACATTCAAGGTTATGCACCCAACATTGAATGATGTACTAAAATTCGTTTATTTCATGTAGGTTTTTGAAAGACACAATAGGCCATCAACAGATGTCCGATGTGTTGGTACACCTTTCGAAAACCTTGAGTAAGCTCAGATTGAAGAAATGTTAAATGTCACATAAGCTTCAATCAGAGTTCGACAATACTTACTCTAACGTAATGCCTTGTGCTCAGGTGTCTTTTGTATTTTGGGACCACCTTCAGGAGCATAATGTCCATCCAATTTTCTCTCTCCTAGGAATCTGTCATTCTCTCTCCTCTCTCCGGTGGAATTCACTTTCTCTCTCCTCTCTCCGATGGAATGCACGTTCTCTCTCCGGTGGAATGCACATTCTCTCTCCTCTCTCCGGTGGAATGTGCATGTGCTATGTGGCAGCCCGTCATTAGCTGTCCACATCCACATTCCACCACAAACGTAAAAAAATTTGCGAAAAAAAAACGGCAAAAAATCGAAAAAAAAAAAAAAACAATGGCATTACGTAGGGGAAGGCCCGAAGCCCTCGGGCCTTCCTTGCTGGTCGGGGCCTGCCCTCGGGCTTCCCCCCCCCATACAGATTGCCGAATTGTGGACTGGCAGCAGATAGTGATTCATAGCATGAGAGGGCAGTTGAATTGGCTGGAATCAGAGGGTTTGACAGCCAAGGGTTTTCTTCAAAAAAACAAAAATAGTGAGACAGCTTTAAAAAAAGTGTCATAACTTCGCTTATTGGATGCAGTTTTCACAGTAGTAAAGCCAGGAATCATTCTGAGACAGGTCATTGCAAGGCCATTATTAATTTTATTAGCTTCTGACCAGATTTAGGTCACTATCATAAGAGAGAAGTGTATCTTTTATAGAGAGAAAAAAATCAATTTTTTTGAATGTCGGAAAAGGCTTGATTCTCCACCAAATTAGGCGAGTGAGGGGTCTAAACAATCAGTGATAGATGGGCGACTTCAGTTGTGATCTCTGATAGGAGTCAGAATGGCTCTGTTGGCTGCAGGATTGAACCAAAAATCTGGAGGTGGACTCATTTTGTGTGTGTGTGTGTTTGTGTGTGTCTCTCTCTCTCTCTGCTGTTCTCATGTGCTTAGTGTCTCCAGGGAGATCGTGCCTGCAAGTTCAGCGCCCGAACTTGCCCAGGATCGTTGGATCCTCTTGCCCGAGATCGACGACTAAGATTTTTGAAGTGTGGGCCGTCAGATTGTGCCCAACCATCAGATTTTTCAAAAGCTCACCTACACTCAATTGAACGGGCTCGAAGAGTAGGCCCTTCAATTTCATTAAAAAAAATCATTTTGAAAGCGGCTGAACTGCAGATTAAGTTAAAATGTGACTTTATTTCACTTTGAAGAAGCAATGTATTTTTTCCAAAAGCCCATAAATGATTGGATTTTGCTCGTTTAGGGCTGTCCAAAAGCCAATTTCCTTTAAATTACGGGCAGAAAATGCTTGTACCCTACAAGTACAACTTCTCCCAAATAGAGTGATTGCTGAATTGAGGGAATAAAATGCATTGGAGGGCAAACTACACCATTTCAAGGGCAAGGTAGTCAATGAAGAAGCATTGGAGTGATTCGCTAAAATTGCACCAATTTTGGCATGTTAAACCAAATTGAACAGTGGGAGGACCTGAAAAATTTTCATTCAAACCTTGAAGTTGACTTTTAGGACTTGCAATTTCATTAAGCCTCACTAAGGCTTCAAAGGAGCAATTTTTAGCATAATGGTAGGATTGGAAAAATTTGTGCTTAGAAAAGACATCAAATTGGACGGGGTGTCCAATTATAGCGTTTGAAAATCCAAATTGAAGAGTATTTTAATAGATAAGGAGCTGTGGGACATCTTCATTGGGTGGAGCAATGCCCAAACACAACCCCAAGCCAACATCCACTCATTCAACAAAAGGGCTCAAAAGGCCTTATCATTGATCAATTTATCATGTCATTACAACTTTATAAATGAGTTCCTAAGCATAGCCATGAATTGACTTACTACACTTACAACATAGCTTTTGTCAGGACGAGTAGTTGTAAGATAGATTAGGGAACCAACTAGTTGATGAAACAATGTAGCATCAATTAGTGTACTCTCATCCTGATTAGAAAGCTTCTTATCTCAACCTCCACAAGTGTAGAAATTGGTTTACTATCACACATCTTGAAACGTCTTAAAATTTCGTTTACGTACTTCATTTGAGTGAGTGCACATCGCGTCTTTGCCAGGTTTCCACTCCCCAATAATATCAAACTTGAGAATAAATCCTTTCCTCATCATTACTTGTGATTATGAGGTCATCAACATATAAAACAATCAATGGGATACTAAAGTCAGGAGCAAAGTAATAAAGGTTGAAATCAAAAGAAGTGTGTATCAAACCTCTAGATAGGAGATACTCATCAAAGTAGTTGTACTAAGCACATGGTGCTTGCTTTAGTCCATACAAGGCCTTCCTCAATTTGCATACTTTGTTTTACATGCCACTAGGTCGCTCCATATGCACTTCTTCTTCAAGTTTATCATTCAAGAAAACAGATTTTACGTTTATTTGATATAGATTCCATCCAAAAAATGTCACCAAAGCAATCACCATGTGAATTGTGTTTTACTTAGCCACAAGAGCGAAGGTCTCATCATAGTCAATGCCCTTACTCAATGCGTATCCTTTCACTACGGCATTGTACTTTCTCCTGTATACCCAATTGTTGCCAAAGAGTTCCTTGCCCTTTGGAAGATCCACTATCTCCCAAGTACCTTGTCATTCATGAGCTTTGTGTACCACTTAGATAGCTTACTTTGAGGTGATCCACTATGAGGCGAATACATGTCCAAAGGTGCATCCTTTTCCTTCCTCTTATCACCTACAACTTCTGGTTATATTTTTCATGTTGTAATGATGTATTTTTTAAGTCCATCAAGAAATATGGAATAGTTGCTCTTTTTACCACCTAAGCGGAGTACGAAGACCTATGTTCAGCTACGTAGGAGACAATGGAAGACATTGGCATCCAATAAAATAAGCCTACAAAGATCAGGCAAAGTGCTATTCAGCTAGCTAAGAATATTGTATATTCAGCTAGCTAAGAATATTGTATTTCATACACGCATGAAGCATATAGAAATTAAATATCATTTCATTAGAGAAAAGTTGGTATCTAATGAAATAGATGTAGTGCATTGTAAAATAGAGGATCATCTAGCATATATACTTACTAAAGCTCTAAAAGTTGATGAGTTTGAGTTTTTTAGAGAAAAGCTCTTTGTACATCAAATAAACTAGGACTCAAGGGAGAGTGTAAGCTTGTGTAAGTCTTGTCTATTTGGACACTCGACCCGTATTTCCATTTTTAATAGTTTTTTGCTTTACTCTTTACATGCAGTACGCGTCAATGCCATATTTAAGACGTAGTTAATAGTGAGTCGGGACACACGTCATGTAATGGGGTCTGACATGCCATGACTCCCGAAAAGTGATGTATATATGTATTGTGTTTTTCTCTCTTAGTTAATACAATTCACAGAGTGCTTCTCGGGCTGGCGTGTGCTCTTTCTTTTTGCTATTTTGTGAATCTGCTTGATGTTGAGCCTGTGAGTTAGCTAACATATATTGCACAAAAGATCCTTGACACAATCGACATGGCTCTTAGTTCAATCATTAGCTTGGTTCATGTTTTATTGGACTATCAACAAGATTATCTTCATATTGTCGAATAAATCACACCCAACAATTAACAAGACCCACCTAAACTAGAGCTCATGGCTTGAATGTATACATTATCATAAATGGACTTAGATTGAAGGCTAAATGTTTGTTGTTATTTATAAGCAAAATTCAAAACTGGAACATATTATATTTTATTAGTATGTTTTCAAACAAAAAAAATGCATGAAGCGTATCCTCAACCACTTGGTTCACCCAGTTAGTCTGCTTGTCTAAGTTGGGGAGGTCCTCACTACTCACTAGGCTTGTTTACAACAAATTGAAGACTACACTCAAAAAATTAATAGTAAAATTTGAACCACATTATCTCGGGATCGCATGTGTCAAATATATAACCAAAAAAGACTTTTAGAACGATATTTGCCAAGTCAAGAGTCTCAACCACAGTCTTTGTAAAAAAACAAAATGTGGCATCTTCGTGAGAGCCAACCAACTATTAACTACAAGGCATGTTATGGACATACATGTCCATATTAGAGGCATTACATGATACATTATAATAATGATGTCATTTATCTCTCTATTCCTTTCAATATCAACATGTTATTTGATATTATCATTAGTTGACATGGACTTTTATTTGTATTTGATTGGCCCAGGACCTATAGCTTGTTATTTAGGAGATCTCTCCTACTATTACTCGAGTAGAGTTTAGTCTCATACATTTGTGATGTTTAGGTTACATTTTGTTGTCATTTATGTCAATTGTCCATCATGTGATGTCGCACTTGTGATGTGTGTTCATAACTTGGTGTCAGAACGCTTTTCTAAGCAATATTAGTTTCTTCCAAATTCTTTCTGTCTATAGTCATATAGATTTCTGGAAAAAAAAAAATTTATCAAGCATCAGTTGAGTAACTGATATTGGAAACAGTTAGAAAAAGCTTAATCTTTTAATAGATTATATTTTTTTTTGCAGATCTATTAGAAATATGCCCAGGAGACAACACTTCTCAATAATTTAGCAAAAGACAAAGTTAACAAAACGAAGAAAAGAGGTCAACCTAATTCACCTATTCTATGAAATGAAGAACTGAATCAATGTTTTGAGAAATTCAAAAGCTTGAATTTTTTTGGTCCTTTGTTACAACATTAGAGAAAATTTGGCCTTGGAAAGGGCCCTATAAGGATTGCCACGTAGGATGACAATTTTGGGCAATGTAAAATACTAAAATAAATTTTTTTTCTGCCCGCAGTCCTATCCACACAGTCTGCGATGGTTAGCCATTATGTGCATAGTGTAGTCTGTGGCTGAAAAAATCTTAACTTTTGAACGATAGCTCTGATTGAGACGATTACAGTGCCATTAGAAAGCCCTCGACGAGAGCTTTTCAATGACATCCAACATGATCCAGTTCCGAGCTACGGTGAAGAAGTTATGGTCGATCAAAGTTTTGGTCGGTCAACGCTTGGTCAGCCCGATATCTATTTCAAGCGCAACTGACCAGTTTGAAATAGATATCGGGTAGACCAAACATTGACCGACCAAAACTTTGACCAACCATAACTTCTTCACTGTAGCTCAGAATTGGGTCATGTTGGGTGTCGTTGAAAAGCACTCGTCAAGGGCTTTCTAATGGCACCGTAATCGTCTCAATCTAAGCTGCTGTTCAAAAGTTACACTATTTTTTTTTTGAGTTGCATACTATACTACAAATAAAATGGCCCCTGACGCAAAATTACAATTCTTTTTAAAAGAAAAGAAAATCAATTTGAAGGAGCTACGCTATGTAGATTTCAAATTTGAGCGTTTTGATTGGTCCATGTAGAAGAAACTTTTGAGCAAAAAAAATAAAAAGTATGTTTTTGAAAGGCCTCTTTTGTGCTCAAATTTTCTCTAATGATTGCAAATAATTGAGAGTAAGATATTCACTAGATCTCAATTGTGTTACACAATTCAAAAGAATGAATCATTTGTTGTCATTCATGCACTAAAAATGAATTGTTAGAACATCCTTGTATTCCTATTATTGTGTTGATGCTCTATTTTAAACATTCGCTATGGAGACAACCATTTAAATTAAGACCATCTGTTAAAGGATTTTAAAAGTTGATCTACAAATGTTTTAACATTCGTGATCTACACTTAGAATATAAAAAGTCAGAATATTAGTACGCACATGTATGGTTGGTCATCTCTCAAACAATACCGCCATACATGCCAAAACCTCTGTGACTACCCGTGTTAATGTTTGTCAGCTCATCAACAAGGTACCACTTAGCTAAATCTAGTGTTTTAGTGGACTCATCGAGACTCCCCATGTGATGGTGATTTGGCCCATGATATTTGTCCTGAGCTGGTCTTGCTTGTAACCATGCCTCAGAGAAATTTTGGTTGCATATTAGTGCAGTCCACCGAGTTCCTCTCCATATTGCATACATGTGCATGGTGAATGACAACAATATCTAGATGTTGCTCATCGATCTCCCATTGGCAAACATTTATTTGCAATAGATTTGAGCTACCATGTATGGGTTCTAACAAGGAAAAGTAGACAAAGGCTTATTAACCTTAGAAAGTTGACCCTCATAGCTAATGAATAGAGATTAAGAAGTCAACCCTCATGATTAATAAAAAGAAACCCTATCTCACTCTAGAGAGCCTTTGGACCTTGTCCTAAGTCAAACCTAGACCTACAATACCATCTTGCTACCTAGTGGATATCCATGCACAAACAACTATTGGATCATCAATTATCGATAATCAAGATGCAATCATGACAATGGAGCCTATTCATTCAGACATATTTGGCCCAATGCAAACCTTATCTTTGATTGGTGCAAAGTACTTTATTACATTTATCGATGAATTTTTGAGAAGAACAGCTATTTATTTCATAAAGCAAAAATCAGAGGCTTTCAACCTCTTCAAATAATTCAAGGAGCGTGCAGATTTCGCAATTGGTAAAAGAATCAAAGCATTGAGGTCAAACAACGGTGGAGAATGTATCTCAACCGAATTCAAGGAGTATTGTATTAGCAAAGACATTCATCATCACTCCTTATTCACCTTTGTCTAATAGAGAAAGAATTGTACATTAGTTGAAGCGTCTAAGTGTATGCTCTCACACGACACTGCCTAAGTTTTTTCCGGATGAAGCTATTCCTACTACAACTTATATTCAAAATAGATGTTTGACTAAATGACTCTTAGACAAAACACCTTATGAAGTTTGGATAGGCTCCAAACCTTCATTATCAAACCTCAGAGCATTCGGATGTATTGCCTATTCGCATATACCATAGGAGATCAGAAAGAAGTTGATTTTTCACTATATCAAATCCATTTTCATTGGTTATGCTTATTTAGACCAGACTTATAAGATGTATGATCTCGTTGAATCAAAGATATTCTTTAGTATAGATATTATATATCTGTACATATATATATCTATAGATATATATGTATCATGTATGTGTGTGTATATATATAAGAATAAGAAATGAATTCAAGGGAATACTGCCCCACTGCATAAAAAAGAATATGCCTATAATGAACGAAAATGGATTACCACGCATCTATACATCAATGGAATTGACAAGGCTCAACATAATCCTTGCTTTATATGCATATACCTAGTACGTAAGCTTGCTATGGAAAGAATTGATAACCCATATTTCACACATTTTTCTGATCATACAAATAATCTGGTCTCAGGTTCTTTGGAATACGTTTACACGTCTATGTCTGAATAACTACCTGATGACTTCTTGTATTCTAGGGAGTTACCATACTTGCTATGCACATACAAAGCACACATGAATACTTTCAGATGGATCATGAATGCACATGATTGCTGGTTTTTTAGACTCACCAAATTCCTGACAGGTGCTCTTGGTATGCTATATTCTTTCATTATGAAAGATGCAGGCCTTAAGACAAGCACATACAAGAGCATCCTAAATGGGGATACTTCTTTATCATGGAAATGTGATTCATTTGTTGATTTCTATCTTAACTTACCAAAACTCATATATACAATGAAAGCTACCGATATTTCTAAATGTTACGAAAATATTCCTCTAGACAGAACTGACGGTCTAAAAACTATTATGACGAAAATGATCAGTTTGGCCTTTAATACTGCCAAAATCAAATTACTCAAATATAGACATATACCTGGGTCCAATGATCTTAAATGGTCTTCCAAAAGAGCAATATCGAGTGAATGGAATAGTATAGACAAGGATACCTTATGCGAGTGGAATTCCTACTTGATAGACAATTGCATTATCAAACTTGGAGATCATACCTGGAGACAGGTTCGAGGAATACCTATGGGTTTTTCCTACTCACCAATGTGGTGTAACTGGTACCTTTCATTTTTTGAAATGCACTTTATTAAAAGGCTTGCAAGATTAGGGCAAATTACATTTATGAACAACTTCAAATAGTCGTTTAGATACATTGACAACATTTGCTTTATCAATAATCATACGATTGGACTTTTCTTAGACAAATCTCAACCGAGAAATGCAAAAAATCCATTCTAGAGATCTATCCCCTAGAGTACCTTGAAATAGATGGACATGATACCAGTGGTAATTCGGTAAACTTTATGAATATTACTACTTCAGTCGACCAAAACACTGGCTGTACACAATTGTCCAAATATGATACAAGGAGAGACCTTTCTCTTCGCTTTTTGCAATATATACACCTCGCCTCAAATAGACCGGTGTTTAATTCATATAAGGTCATTATATTACAAACAATAGCAGCCATGTATTGTTATAATAAGTAGGAGACTTTTCTCAAAGGAAGTACGAACACTTGTAGATACCTTTTTGAATAATGGCTTCTCTTGAGCACTGGAGAAACGTCTCTTTGCTCCAACGGTAAGTGCTTTATACACTAATTTATTCTTTCTTTGAAAAAGTTTATCAGTAACGAGATCGCATATGTTGCTTACCCTCTGCTTAACGATGATTAGTTTATGGCTAAACCATATCTATCCTTGAGAGGTCATGCAAGCCATCGCTAACCAGATTTACCTTGAAGCCATCGCTGGCCAAAAGCTTTGGATAATGCATCTATGAGGCCATCGCTATCCAAGAATAATTTGTGATTGAAGGATGGATAGTAACACACTATCCATCGTTTCTCATAGTAGCTATAACATCTGCCAACACATATATTACCATGCTATCGATGACCAGAAGAGTGATAACTCTTGGCATACATTCTATCATGAAACTCATAAGCCTCACGTATGCTTTATGCATAACACGTACTACTGGTGTGTATATTTTTGAAGCAACTAATCAATGTTGTCTCAGCAGTATACGCACATACTAGCATGCATATCTAATGATGGGTTTACGTAACCACTATACGGAAATGAATCACTACTATCCAGCGATGATAAACTAAGCATTTTTTTATCACTAGCAAGCCAACGACACATATGATTTTTGTGTGTATGACTTCTATTATCATAATGACCGCTTTCTAAAACGTATATTCTTTGACGATACATGCTATCATCTCTGTCTATAACAGTATAGCAGCAACATAGCACAATTATAAAATACATACTTCTGGATTCCGACCTACTACAAAAGAAGGTATGAATACTGCTCTAGGTCTTCCTTCTCTAAAGCTACACAAGAGATATACTGTAGTATACTACTACGATAGCATGGATAATGATTTTTTCAGAAGTTCTGGATTGTGACCATAACATATATGTCTTGCATATGGATATGTAATGATATGTGTAAACTTGGACACGGATTTAGATGTTTCTCAAAGGCATTCAAAAGCAAAAAATGGCCTATTCACAAGAGTCAGTGGCGTCTACCATTCAGGTTGGTATTTCTCGCATATTTTAGTGGATTTCTTTTACAAGAAAATACGTCAACAGTATAAGAGATTGCTAATCACAATACTTGCGGGATGTTGCTTAAGTCCGTTTTTTGTATACCACTTTCTCTAGCATTTATTAACACGGCACACAGAATCACTTCGGGCTTTTTTAAAAAAAGTATATGATTACCCTCATTTATTCCATAAGTAAACGATTATGAACGCTATTGTCTTTATATACAAGTATTGTGTCTAATTGTAGTTTTTTGTCACGATCTTGATTCATAATGTTAAATAACGATAAGACTGCTTGTGGACTCTTGCATAGCATGGATATGCTCAAGAAGTCACGAGAACCGTACATTACTTGTTTACAAGTACAAAATTTGGTATGGCATGGATTTGTCCCAAACTCCATGTATCGGTCCAAGCTACTTATACGTTTGTAGTTGACTTTATATTACGCAGCTCACGTTTCATTTGTAAAAATTAAAGATAGAGACCAAAACCATCAAACTGATCAGTATGGCAATCGTCTTGATATGGTATCAATATGGTCTGGCCTATCGCTATAACCAACTTTCTATTAGGGAAGATCGGACTATAAAATTTTATCTACATCGCAAGCTGATTGGTTAAGTCAAACGTATTTTGTACATGGATAGCAACTGACATTCAGCGTTGACACCTGTCTTCCTCACTGTGCTAAGTTGCGCGATTTTGTGTGGTGGGATGGTGGCAGGTACCAGCTGGATGCCTTGAAATATGTTTTGCTTTATGGTGCTTTCTAGTACTGTATACTTTTCAGCTATGTTTTTCCTTGTTGGTTTATGAATAAAGGATTTGGTCTTGACTTGTCAAGACGAGATTTAATCTCTCTCTCTCTCTCTCTCTCTCTCTCTCTCTCTCTCTCTCTCTCTCTCTCTCTCTCTCTCTCTCTCTCTCTCTCTCTCTCTCTCTCTCTCTCTCTCTCTCTCTCTCTAGGGAGGGGGCGTGGGGAGTCTTGACAATAAGTGAGAATTAGCGGAAGCTGGGAACAAGCTAGATGCGTGGATCGAAAATGCCACAGTTAGCAGCAAAATAGTCCAAATGATGGATTCAAACAAATGCGCAATGACCAATAACATTAGTAGGACAAATCACACTCTGATTATTATCAACAATGAGTACAATTGTATGAAGTTATATCTTCAGCTTGTTGAGTGTGATAACGCTGATACAAATTAATAAATTATTAGACTCAGAATATCAGAAGAAATTTTCTGATGAAGATTCTAGAATTAGATATATTGAAAATATCTATGTTATACAAAGGATCGAAAAATTTACATTGGGTCAAAAAATATGTTGAGGGTCAAATTTTTTGGGGTCGAAAAAATTAGACCCGATCCGATCTGATCTAGGGTCAAACATGTCCGGATAATTTAATAAAAGGTCAAAAAATTCCGAACCAACCCAACCTGACCCAGGGTCTCGAAAAAATTTATGTTTTGGATGGCTTTTCAAGATGCTCATCCGAGCATTAAAATCCAACACTCCCTCTTAATGTGGATCTTGTAAAGTTTTGATTTTCAGATTTAACATGTCGTTGAATATGAGATGGTGCTCTTTTGATGGAGCCTTTGTGAAGTAATTTGTTGCCATTGATTCTGTTCTACAGTAGACGAATGATATCTCCTTGCTTTGCACATTCTCTCTCAAATAATGATACCTGATTGCGATATGCTTGCTTTGTGAATGAAATCTTAGATTGAGAGAGAGAGAGAGAGAGAGAGAGAGAGAGAGAGAGAGAGAGAGAGAGAGAGAGAGAGAGAGAGAGAGAGAGAGAGAGAGAGAGAGAGAGAGAGAGAGAGAGAGAGAGAGAGAGAGAGAGAGAGAGAGAGAGAGAGAGAGAGAGAGAGAGAGAGAGAGAGAGAGAGAGCAATGGTGCTTTGATTTTCACAGAAAATGGTTGTTGGATGTGACTGCGTAAAGTCGATTTCTGCTAGCAGGTGCCTCAAATTGTCTCCTTAGTAGCATTCATGGCATCAATGTATTTTGATTCGGTTGATGATAATGCTACTGAGGTTTACTTTCGGTTGTTCCAAGAGATTGAGTCTTGATTGTATAGAAACACAAATCTAGAAGTCGATCTTCTGGTATCAATGTCCCCTGTCCAATCTGCATCTGTGTTGGAATATTGACAGATTGGCTGCCTCCATAGCATATGCTGAGATGTTTGGTTGTTTGGATGTACTTCATGACCTTTGTAAGTGCTTTCCAATGGGCGAGGCTTGGATTTGATAGGAACTGGCTGAGTGAACTAATTGAATATGCAATGTCAGGTCAAGTGCAGATCATTGCATACATCAGTGAGCCGATGATGGAGTGAAATGGATATTTCTTCATTTTCTGCTTCTCTTCCACAGTCTGAGGAGATTGTTCCTTTGACAACTTTAGTCTAGGGTCAAGTGGAACGTCACTTGGTTTGCAATTTTCCATTCCATACTTTTGCAACACGTTTGTGAGATATCTCTACTGACTGATGAATATCAGTCTGTTGGGTCGGATTCAAATTTTTTTGATTTCGAGACAATAGTGAGCTGGACCCATATCACTCATTTTGTACTCCTTGGCCAGCATGCATTTGGTAAGGCTTCATCAGATTCAGATTATTACTGAATAATAGAGTATCATCAACATAGAGAGTGGTGATGATGAAAAAATTCGATACAGATTTGAAGTAGACATTCAAATCTGCTGAGTTTGGAATAAAACTATTTTCAATAAGAAATGCACTTATTCTCTGGAACCAAACTATGGGTGACTATTTCAGCCCATATAGTGCCTTGTGTATTTTACATACAAGGTGTTGCTTATCTCTCAGCTCGTATCCTTCTGGCTGTGACATGAAAATGTTCTCTTCAATGGTTCCATTGAGGAAAGCGGTCTGGACATCTATTTGATGGACTTCGAGATCTTCTGCAACTGCAAAGGAGAGAAGTAGTCTGATCGAAGCATGCTTGAAAACTGGGCTGAAGGTTTCGAAATAGTCCAGATATGGAATCTGGGAATAGTCTTTGGCGACCAGCCTAGCTTTGTATCGATTTAGCCTGCCTTCAACATCATACTTCGCCTTGAATATCCATTTGTATGGAATCAAATTTCTATCCTTTGACAGCTCAGTGACTGTTCACGTTTGATTCTCCATTAGAGAATCAAATATGTGTCCATTGCTGCTTTCCAATGTTGAGCATCAGGTGTAGACATTGCCTCTAAAATCGTATTTGGTTTTTGCACAAAGTAGCAGGCTGCATCACCCATAAATCTGGAGGAGGCTGTATGGGTCAGATTTTGAATGTTCGACCTTGGGGTCAGAAATTTGTGCAACCTTTCTCTTGGGGTCGAAAAACTTGTCCTCCAAAAAAATGATATCTCTGCTTGTGAATGCCTTTTCTGTGTCCAGATTGTAAATATCGTACATCACCTTTCTCAGATGATGCATCTCCACTCAAGAACATCCTCTGATGGCGCACCTACAGCTTGTATGCCTTGTGATTTGGAGAATCATTACAGAAAATATGGGCCCTATAAAAAATGCCATGTAGGAGAGAGAAAAAAATTATAAAGTAATTATAACTTCTTTACGCATCTGCTCACACTACTTTCCATGTAAATGAATGCACCTTAGTTTAGTCACATCAAACTTCACTAGTGCTTAACCATAGTTAAAATATAATTTTCAAAATGCTGAAATATTCCCTCCCAATAGTTGAAAACGCTAAAAAATTTGAACTAGGAGTGACATTTCTGAAACAAAGCCTACGCCATCTCTATCTCCAAGGTCAAACAAGTGTTTAGCGCCATCTCTATCTCCAACAGGGTCGAACAAGTGTTTAGCGTCATCTCCAGCTTTGTTGTTGTCATTGTGTTGTTTGTTACTATACTATTGTACTGATGTCAAAGCTTTATCATCTTCATGTGGATCTGTCACCATAATATGCTTCGCTTAGGACAAGAAATTCAAAGAAACTCAAACTGTCAACTTCTGATATGGTCCGATATAGGGAGAAAAAGCTAAAGCATGTAGATTTATGGTCATTAGGAACATTGTATCCTATTAATCCATGTTCATTGCAACATTTAGATCTTCATTCGGTGAGTCAGTTAATAATCTATATGTGTCATGGCAAAAATGGCCTTTTGAGTTACTGTGAGAATTTGATGCTCTATGGGAATGCACATTCAATGCAAAGAATATATTATTTGGAAAAGGAAGCAAGGAAAATGTCAAAGGAATGCGAAGAAAAATCTACAAAGTTGAAAACTTATTTGGATGAAAATGAGATGCTCAAGAAGGAGATCCAAAGATTGAAATCTTCTTTGCATCATTATACAACTAGTAATGATGAGATAAAAACTGCATTTCAATCCATGCATATCTCATATTTGTCTCTTGTTAAAGATATGGATGTGCTCAACAGAAAGGTCCGAAACAACAAGAGGAAAAGACTGGTAAACAAGGATATATGTGATATATCATCCAGAGGAGGTCATAGAAAAATATGAATCCGTGCATTCAAGTAAGTTATAGCTTATTTGATATTGAATATAGCTTGAACTTTTTGATTCATTCATAATCACTAGTTTTGTTATTTATTATTTCAACTTTCTGTTGATTTGTTTATTATGCTGCTGTTAATACTATGAGTGTCCTAATTTCTACTGACATTTTCATGAACATTATGTTTGCAATGCAGATCAGCATTGGTTGTTGAAGACCATTTGGCCGATGAGATTTCCATTGGAAACTCACTAGGTTCTATCTTGACTTCTAAATCTATGAAATCAATATTAAACAATAACAAAATGAAAAAGATTAAGGCTTCAGTTACTGATAGCATTATGAATGAAGTTGGAAAAATATTAGACACTACATTGGTTCAGGGGGCATGTGATTTTTCTAACATCAGTAGAGAAGCATATGCAACAATGTTTAAGATGATATAGGAGACATTTGCACAGGTAAGTATTAAGAAGTTTCCTATCCCACGACCATTTCATCTTTTAAAAAAAAGAAACATGTTAAACCAAAGTATGCAAACAATAGTTGGTAATAAAGAAACAAAACGTTTCTAATTACAAAGCTTTGCTAGCTTTCAGCCCTCAGCCCGATGAAGACATTCGCGAACTTGAAGATCTGGAGACACAAAACACGAAAAGTTTCGCGAACATAAAAGTCAAAGAAGACAAAGATGAACGGTTCGCGAACACAAAAGATTCACGAACGAGAATCTTTTGTGGTCCAGTACGAGAGAAGACAAATGACCAAAATGAAACCAATGAAGAAAACAAAACTTTGTCCTGCTTTCCACGCTCCAAAGAGTACCAGCGAAATCATGCAAGTACCCAGAAGTACAGATATCTGATATGATGGTATGATGTCAACAGATACATTTTAGGTCGTGGCTAATCTACCACTCTTGCAATTCTCTGATTAGTTGTAGATGCTTAATCACTCTAGTCTCAGATTTACATAGAGCGACCATACTTACTGGATGATACTTGACATATAGATCAACAGAATACACATACAGTGTAATATAGTAGTCTGATGCTAGTAATAAAAAAGGACCAAATATAGACAACAAGTTCGCCTGCGTGCGAGACGAGCTCTATGATCAAGATCCATAGAGATCCAACTGTCCGCCAGTAAAGCAAGATGATTACTCGTGAGATAACCGCGTTTCTCTCACGCCAACGCACTGCGTGGATTTGCATGCAGTGTTTGAAGAAATCAGAGGAAGATCATTATAGATGATTTTTCTTGTCGTGTCTGATCTCGAATGCAAATGCTTCTGTTGTTAATAGTGTGTCTGAGTTTTTTGTTCATTTTAATTCCGCACCTTGGTTGAAACTATGTTGAATGCTGCATTAATTTTATAAACGTAGATCAGTAGTGCCTGACTACATTCTGGAGGACTGTAGGAGTGATTCAGCTAGTAGTGTCCAACAATCTCATCTGAACTCCATCCGAATCCAAAGAGGATCATGGTTCAGTCACGCAAGCTTCGCAACTACAAAATTCGAATCACGATTTTGAACATTCATCGTGATTTCGAACATTCATCAGTGGTATTAGAGCAGGTCATCCTGTCATATTCTGACATAGCCAAGAAGCTAGCAGATCTAGAAGGCCAAGCATTCAAACAAACAACCATCAACAAGGGAACAGACTCCAAGAAGCAATGGCTTCAATCAACAGCATGCAGAGCAAGATTTGCACAATACTTGATTCCTCAAGATCTAACTTTCTAGCCTAAAAAATTAAGACATCTTTGATACTCAAGGGCAAAAGAATATTTCCTTGGGTGGATGGCACAGAAGAAATGCCTATGACAACAGGCAAGGAGCTACGCGAATGGAGAGAGAAAAATGACAAGGCAGTAGCCTTGCTATCATCTTCCATCGAAGATAGTCTCACACTTGACCTGGCTACACTCTCCAAAGTTAAAGAGATGTGGGACGCATTACTCACTAGATTTCAGACGAAATCAAAAAGTCAAATCATGATGCTGGAAGATCAGCTGATGAATTTGCAGTGGGATGGAAAAGACCACATTTCTTTCGTAAAAAAGACGAAGGATCTGTTTCTATCACTACATAACCCTGGAACAGAGAACGCTGTGTTAGCTAAGAAACAACTCACATACTTGTTGAGAGCCTTACCCAGATCATTCCAGATGACAAGAACCCTGCTCGCGAAAGATCCCGCCATGAACCTCAAAAAGGCCATTGTCAAGATTCGAGAGGAAGTCGAGTCCAGAGAACATCTTGATCACAAAGATGGTTCTGACCATGCCCTCTATGGCAACAAAGAAAAATCAAAGAAGCAATTTAAGCCTAAGAGGGAGTCCAATCAGAGGCAGAATCATGACCAACATGTAGAGGAAACAAGCAAAGGCAACTAGAAGACCAAAGGGAGGTCGAAAGAACAAGGTGCAGACAAGAAGACTTGTGTGAGATGCAAAAGAGACTGTATGCAAGATTGAGTGTATCTATAGCCACAAGAAGGGTCACGTAGCCATGGATTGCCGCCAGAACCTAAGAAACAAGGTAGCACAGAACAGACAGGAGAACAACAATAGTTCATCCTATGTCGAGGAGCCCGAGAGCTCAAAAATGGGCGAAGAAAGAACGAACAGAAATTGTTCGACCGCCTATATCTGTGAAGACATGTGTGCAACATCAACATCTGACACACATGAGGTGATCCTAGATTCAGGATCCACCTCACACTTCGTGACATTAAGACGAATCATGTATGATTTCAGAAGTGCAGATCCCTCAAGATTCATAGTTCTTGGAGATGGATCTAGACTTCAAGTGAACGGTATTGGTTCACTATGGCTCAACACCAATGGCAGAGACAGACGACTCGCAGACGTTCTATCCATGCCTACTCTGCAACAAGACTTGCTCTCTGTAGCAAGAATAGTAGATGCAGGGATGCGTGTGACATTATCTGACGAAGCATGCAATGTGATTGATGCCAATACCAGTACTCTCATCTCTTAAGGCAGAAGGAAAGAGAACCTATATCATATGAATGTATGCCTACCTACTGATCAGGTGCATCAAACTCATGATGACCAACTAGACACTTTGTGGCACATGAGACTCTACCACATGAACTCAATGGCACTTTATCAAGCAAGCCATCATGGAGCAATAACAGGGGCCAACATCTCGAATGCAACCAGTTCGACCACCTGTGATGCATGTTTGAAGGGTAGGATGTCATGCACACCATTCATCAAAGACTCCTACAGAACGACAAAGATTCTATAGCTAGTGCACTCTGACATCTGTGGACCATTCAACGTGATCTGGAGGTCCAAAGTATTACATAACCTTCATTGATGATTATAGCAAATTTGTCAAAGTGTATTGTATTCAGAATAAATCTGAAGCACTTGATAAATTCACAAAATATGTGAATTGGACAGAAAGATGCACGAGCAGCAAAGTCAAGCAGATCAGAACAGATCAAGGTGGCGAATACATCTCGAATTGCTTCACTGACTTCTACAATGATCGTGGCATCATTCACAGAAGAACTGTAGCCTACACACCACAGCACAATGGTGTCGTTGAACGAAAGAATAGGACTCTGATGGAAGCAGCCAGATGCATGATGGCCTACTCGAAAGCTCCAAGGGCACTGTGGGCCGAAGCAGTAGCTACAGCCACATACATCCAGCACAGAACAGGCAAGTCTAGTGTTCCTCACACGACACCACATGAGCTATGGTGGGTAGAAAGCCCAACCTGTCTCACGTCAGAATCTTTGGCTGTGCAACTTATGCACATATTCCTGATAAGCTTCAAAAGAAGCTTGATGAGAAAGCCAAGCATGGATTACTCGTAGGTTATGACAACAACTTGTCATACTACAAAGTCTACATGCCAAACACGAACACTGTGAAAACAGTGAGAGATGTCAGATTTGATGAGAGCAGGACAATGGCCAATGACAATCCTGTCAGTTACGAAGTTCTGGAGAGACAGTACTATGACCTGCCGCCAATGATAGAGGGAGCATAGTACAAACATGAAAACGAAAATTTTTGAGTCGTCTCCCATTCAAGCGACAAATCTGATGAAGAAAGATTTGAGAGGCAACCTGTTGTCGCAGTTCTTGTAAACCAAAATGGTTCCGGACCAAACAGAGCAGACAAGGGCAAAGGCATAGCTGTTCCAGGAGGATCTCCCATAAGGTCGACAAGACCATGAAGAGCGCCAGCAAGATATGTGCCAGGCAGTTCAACTTCCACATCAGAAGAGTTCTGCGGGTTCAGTGGCGAACCATAGACTTTTGAGGAGGTGATTGAAGGTCCAGAAAAGGACAGATGGATCCAAGCCATGAACAAAGAGATGGAGTAAATGAGGAATAACCAGATATGGACGTTGGAGCCATTACCACATAAGTGCAAGACTGTCAAATGCAAATGGGTCTTCAAGCTTAAATACGGATCAGATGGGAACATCGCGAAATACAAGACAAGACTGGTAGCAAAAGGTTTCTCTCAGAGATATGGTATTGACTACTCTGAAACCTTCTCTCCTGTTGTCAACCATTTGTCCCTACGGTTGTTATTTGCATATGCAGTAGCTTATGACCTCAAGATCCACATTGTGGATGAGAAGATAGCCTTCTTGCATGGCAAATTAGATGAAGAGGTCTATATGGATCAACTCCCAAGATATGTTTCAAATTCACTTCCTGACTATGCATGCAGAATGCATAGAAGCATCTACGTTATGAAACAATCAGTTCAACAATGGTACAAAAAGAAAGATCAAGCCCTGAAATCATTAGGATTCAGGCCTCTGTTGGCTGATTCCAATGTATATGTCAGAGCTATAGATGGGCAGATCATCATTGTGGCTATGTATGTGGACGATACTCTGATACTTTGTAGGAGTGAGTAGCTGATTGCTAAAGGAAAGACAGACATCTCGAAACATTTCGAGATCGTGGATCTGGGAGAAGCCAGGTGCTACCTAGGCTTGCAAATTGAAAGGGACTATGAGGGAGGTAAGTTATACCTTCACCAGTCCAAATACACCCAGAAGATCCTAGAGGACTTTGGGATGCTGAACTGCAAAGGAGTGAACACTCCAATGCTCGTAGGGATGGTGCTGATGAATGATGACTGTCAGTGAGAGAATAGATGCAGCTCACACCTTACAGGAAGCTGATAGGATCACTGATGTACCTTGTTGACAATACACGTCCTGATATTGCTTATGTAATATTTAGAATGAGCCAATTCTGTACGAATTCAGGCTCGACACATTGGAAGATTGCAAAACGAATTTTGCAATATCTTCAATTAACGAGGGATCATGGCTTGTGTTATTGTCATGGTGCAAGTTTCAGGATACTTTCCTACAGCGACGCTAGCTGGGCATCTCTCAAGGACGACTGTAAAAGCGTCTCAGGAGGATGCACCATCGCATCAGGAGCAGAAGTTCTCTGGGTCAGCAAGAAGCAGACCGTTTTAGCCCAGTCATCCTGTGAAGCAGAATATGTTGCAGCAGCAAAGATGGCCAATGAAATAATCTGGCTAAGGCAACTCCTGGACGAATTAGACGAAACAAGAAATGAGCCCCTGGTCTTGTAGATGGACAACACCTCTGCAATACACCTGACGAAAGATCTCGTATTCCATTCCAGAACGGAACACATTGCAATCAAGTACCACTTGATCAAGGATCTAATTGAGAAGAAGATGTTGCAGACCACCTTCATCAGAACGAGAGACATGGTTGCTGACATCTTCACTAAAGTCGTGGACAAAGGACTCTTTGAGAGACAAAGGAGCAGTCTTGGGATCGTAAAGCTATCATGCTTTGAGAGGGAGCTGAAGAAACAAAACGTTTCTAATAACCAAGCCTTGCTAGCTTTCAGCCCTCAGCCCAATGAAGACTTTTGCAAACTCGAAGATCTGGAGACACGAAGCACAAAAAGTTTTGTGAACACGAAAGTCAAAGCAGACGAAGACGAACGGTTCGCAAACACAAAGATTCACGAACGAGAATCTTTTGCGGTCCAGTACGAGAGAAGGCAAACAACCAAAACGAAATCAACGATGAAAACGAAACCTTCTCCTGCCCTCCACACTCCAAAGAGTACCAGCGAGATCATGCAAGTACCTAAAAGTACAGATATCTGATCTGATGGTATGACGTCAACAAATATATTTTAGGTCATGGCTAATCTGCCACTCTTGCAATTTCTTGATTAGTTGTAGATGCTTAATCACTCTAGTCTCAGATTTACATGGAGCGACCATACTTATTAGATGATACTTGACATATAGATCAACCGAATACACATACAATGTAACGTAGTAGTCTGATGCTAGTAAGCAAAAAGGACAAATTACAGACAACAAGTTTGCTTGCGTGCGAGACGAGCTCTGTGATCAGGATCCATAGAGATCCACCTATCCTCTGGTAAAGCGAGACGATTACTCGTGAGATAACCGCATTTCTCTCACGCCAATGCACTGCGTGGATTTGCATGCACTGCTTGAAGAAATCAGAGAGAAATCGATATAGATGATTTTTCTTATTGTGTTTGATCTCGAATGCAAATGCTTCTGCTGTTAATTGTGTGTCTGAGTTCTCTTGTTCATTTTACTTCTACACCTTGGTTGAAACTATGTTGAATGCTGCATTAAATTTATAAACGTAGATCAGCAATGCCTGACTACATTATGGAGGATTGTAGGACTGATTCAGCTGGCAGTGTCTAGCGATCACATCTGAACTCCATCCGAATCCAAAGAGGATTGTGGTTCAGTTGCGAGAGGTTCACGACTGCGAAATCCGAATCGCGATTCTGAACATTCATCAGGTAATCCATCTCATATCAGTGAAGTGTATTGCTCGAAAGGAGAATGTCTAAAACTATTCATAAAGAATTGAGTGTTTATAGTTACTTATGAGTTTACCATTGAAAATGAATCTGAAATCTGAAAGTATATCATCTTGTAGGGCAATAGTTTCCGCTTGATGTAATTTAGACTCCAATCCTCTTCCACCTCAACACATGTCAAAACTGCATCATTGTATACAATTTCAATATTTTTTTGTTTTAAATGTCCACTGGCTTCCAAGTCTTGATCGAGTGGCACCCATTTACCTTTATTTTTTTTTCCATCTTTGATAATGGAAGCATAAGTTCAGCATTTGTTTTTTAATTTGATAACAAAAGCAAATGGAAGACATTTTAATTCTGCATTCTATTTCTCCATCTGATCTTTTGTCTCAGCCTTCATCCATAAGTTCAGATAATAAACTATCTGATAAATTTTTGCATACAAACATCATTGGGGTTTTGTGTACATTGACACTTGAAAAGAAATCCACAAATATATTCAAAGAAATAAACCAATTGAATCTGACTGTTTTTTATCTCGTGCTTATTTTTAATGAATTTTTTACATCATTATATAGCTTGCAATAAAATGATTTTGAAATTGCAGCATCTGGAGCAACCCATTCATCACTTCCAAAACTAGGTAATGGAATTGGGACTATTTGTCCAAAACCTCCTTTTGTATTAGGAATGTACATTGATTCATAAAATAATATCCCACTATCAGCTAGGTCTTTTGCAGTTTTACCTCTATATTGCAACTGTCCAATATCAATGTGAATAACATCTAACACACTTGCTAGAGATCCACTAAGCTCCCAATCATTTATGTTGGATGGATATAAATCTGCAAGAGAAAAATAATCAGATTGGAAAGTTTACTAATAGATATAATGAATGATAAAAATCAAAGTATTGTAAAATATCAATACCACACACACTCTCTCTCTCCTCTTTTTTGTACACCCTAAACACACACCCACACTCTCTCTCTTCCCCCTCTCTCTCAACCCTAACACACCATCTCTATCTATCTATCTCTCTCTCCCCCTCCCTCCCTCTACCCCTCTCCATTTTTCTAAACTCTACACACACACACACACACACACACACCCTCCCTCTGCTCCTCGAGCCATTTGCTATGTCTTCTTTCTCCCTTTTTACTCTCTCTCTCTCTCTCTCTCTCTCTCTCTCTCTCTCTCTCTCTCTCACTCTCACACTCACACACACACACACACACACACACACACACACACACACACACACACACACACACACACACATTCTCTACTCTCTGTCGTCTCTCTCTCTCTCTCTCTCTCTCTCTCTCTCTCTCTCTCTCTCTCTCTCTCTCTCTCTCCATTTCTCCCTATTGACAAAATTTCCAGCAAGTTCACATGTGTGGAAATGATCCACAAATGTGATTGATCTTATTAAGCTTTATGATTAGCACAATAAACTGATTCTAGATTGAATAACAAGATCTAGTACAGAATTTAATGGCTTAACCACAATCTAGCATGCTAAGAATCAGAGAATGATAGCTTTGATTTTAAGAGAGTAAAAGTACAAGAATTTAGTGTATGAGCATAAGCCTCAACACGAGTTATAGAGAGAAAGAGAGAGATATATTCAAGCAAATATTGGTCTAGATCCAAAATGGCATGGAATAGCTTCAAAGCTTGGCTCTTCATCAAAGATTATGAGAATAGCTACACATATTTATGGAGTTTGAGGTAGCTCGAGGTAAAACCACATCCATCCACCTTTCAATCACATCTAATGTAAAAAACTAGAGTCTAAGTGACATTTGTCACACCTCATGCATGCATTTCTATCTACTTTTATCAAATGTCAACTTTCTATCTAGAATTGTACAAATCATCATGCATGTGTCCATTTCACTTTGTGCATGCCTTGCATGTTACTATGGATCACTTACAATAAATGCATGTGATATGCCACGAGTTTCTACAAGCATATTAATGCCATTTCTAAGTCTACAATCTATATGCAAGTTGTATACTACCAACTCGATAGGAGAAACCCATATAGCTCGAGTTCCATCTAGGCCAAATTTGGCATTTACATTATGAAACAACATACTTGCATAGTAAAAAAATTGTAGCAAGCCTAAAGTCAAGATAGATGATTTTTCATTTTCAACACCTATCTCTCTTCTTGCCTCCACCCAATTTGTTGAACTCCATCCAAAGCATTGATGCCCACCAAAACCATCGCCAATGTTGGCAAATCTAGTCATGTAGAATATTGTAAATTATGTACATGAGTGGGTCCCACATGTGTGAGGCCATGGAGCCATGTGAGAAACCTACCCTAGTGGAGTTAGATCAAGTCTAAAAGGTTGGTCAAGTCAATTTGGTAGTGATTCCTAGTTTGTAAGACATACATCCTAGATTTAAGGTGAAAACCAACTAGCCACCTACTTGACATGACTCTAGGAATGAGGCTAGAGTGGCAAATTAGGGCAAGAAAGCCAAGTTAACTTCCTTATTACATGCTGGAAATTCACCTAACTCTACAAAGGAAATGACTTTTGCTATGTATACCAACTTTCCATAGTGAGAAGATAGATTATTTTTGGAGGCTCATTGGCAATCTCGAGCAACTACACTTTTGTATTGAGTTTTCATGATCCAAATGGAACCAAAGTGATATTGCCCTCATTCTCTATTTGCAGGCTATACAACAGTCTGTTGTTCACATGTGTGAACTCGTATTTTATCTATGATCAATGTTTGATGATTGTTCTTGCTTGTTATATGTCAAATTTCAAATTGCCATTCTAGATCAATTTCTTGTGTCTAGTTTTTTAATAGATTGGTTAGCAAGCATCCAATCACTCTTGTGGATATTGTGTAAATTCATTTATGGTCCAAAAGTATAGTACTTTCAGATGGTATCAGAGCCAAGTACAAGATCTTAACCATTGATCAAAGGCAAATCCATATTTAGCAACTTTTGGTGCTAAAAACTATTAATGAGATGGCGAGTTTGAATCCTAACTTTGGTGATGGGATTCGATTCCAAACTTGGCAGGGATGTGGGCACCTCTGGACCTGAATTTAATGCTCAATATTCATTAGATCCATATAAATGAATTCTATGTGTTCTTGATGAGAATTTTGGTGCTTATCCTAGGAAAAGCTACCAAGATTGAGTGCCATTGATTAGATTTGATTAGTGTCATGAGATCTAATTAATCTAGGCTGAAAACAAGTCCTCTAAAAGTGTTTTACAGGTCTTGGAAGTCCATCACAAATTGTAAGGGAGATTTAGTCATTATATTGTCCAAAAATAACCAAGATTTGATTGTAGGTTGATTGTAACTCATCTAATCTTCATTTCATCTTTGTGAGGGAGTGCGAGAACTAAGATTATAAGTCCATTGGGTGGGCTAGAAATCAAATTTGAGTGAATCACTACAAGAGAGAGATTTGTGAATCACTACAAGAGAGAACTTTGTGAGTTTTTAGAATCAATCAAATCAATTTTCTTGTTTGTAAAAATCATATTTTAGTGAATCACTACAAGAGATACCTTTGTGAGTTTCTAGAATCAATTTATGCCATTTGGAAGGTTAGAATGAAGTTACTAATGGTGTTCCAAGATGTTTATGAATTCTTGATTGAAGAAGAAGAAGAACCTCTTGGTGCACAAGAGCTGATTAGATACAAGAAAAAAATCTAGACTAGCAACTTTGTGGGATATGGTGAGAATAGCAAAGGTTATAGAGTCTTCAATCCCATTACTAATAAATTTATAGTGAGTAGAAATGTTGTTTTTTATGAAGGACATGCTTGGGAAATGGATGATAATGCAGTAACCGCTTTTAAATTTACGAATCCATATTTGTGAAAAATTGGCAAAAAGCTAGCTTGGCAATTTCATGTCTTTTATGTTTGTGAGTACATTTCACATGTGTGGAGCATGTTCCCACATGTGTAAAATAGTTTATCATAGCTTTAGGAGTTTCATAAAGTTTTTATGTCAAGCTTCGTCGTGTAGAGTTGTGATAGGGCCAAAAATTGGCATAGATGGCAAATTGGCAAAATCCACATGTAATGCCTCTATTGAGCCAAAAGTGAGTCATGATGGAGGAGCCTCAAGTCCTTCAAGAAGTACAAAAGTACAAGAAGCATTAGAGGAGTTCTCAATATCAAAAAGACCCTTTAAGGAATGCCATGTAGGATATACAAAAATATCAAGATAAATAAAATAATATTGTTTATTTGCTTGCTCACACCACTCCCAAGGCCTCCCCAACTCCCAATGATCTAACCACAGTGTCTATAGTCACAGTTAAGAACTGTTAACAGTTCGCGGTATAACTTAGCTAAATTCAAAAATATTCCCTCCATTGGTTACGAAAAGGGCAATATTTTCACTGGATCTAGAATATGATCACCATCCCCAAATTCGAATCAGGAAAAATTGCAAAATGTTTACATATACATTCCTTCCACGAGAATGGAAATATGAGCGCCAACTACCTATTGGAATGAAAAAATGAGCGGCATTTCCAAATTTGAATCAAGCATACAAGCATGGAGATTGGATTGATCGTACATAGTATATAATATAATTAAAAGATGAGTATTTTGTTTTGCTTCATAGAATCTGGTCATAGTACTTTGATGCAACTGATTACTCTATTATTTTTTTGATGATGACATTATATCATCTACATGTGGATATCCCTGTTGATTTGGCACCTTTGCAGAGAAGAGGAGGCAAAGGAGTTCAAATATCTGCTGAAGATCGTCCTCGTTACAAGGCAGAAGGAAAGAAAAACGTGGATTTGTGGACAGATGGAACATTATACCCACAAGATCCAAGCACTTTGACGCATCCCACATTCTCTTCAATAACTCATTTAGTTACATGGATATGCAATGGGCATAGTGGATTACTAGGATATTGTGAAAGATTGCAAAACCATGGAAAACAACTTTATATGAATGAAGTTCACTTTTTAGAAGGTGAGTTAATTCGGATATCCTCTTATTAACAGAGTAGAGATTGTCATCTCCAAAAGACGTTAGAAGAAAATGAACAACTTAAAAAAAATAATGAATCATTACAAATAGCAATCAATATCAAATCAGAACTAGAGCAAATGCAATCAATCTTACAGTCTATTCGTATTGAAAACTTACAATTACTGAAGGATGTGGATTTGGTAAAGAAGAAGGCTGAAAGTAAGAAGCGAAAGCGACAAAGTTGCAAGGATATTCAAACGCTTTCAAAAGGAGGTTATCGAAATAGAAGGATCCGTGCATTCAAGTAACCATATTCTAAATTTTGTAAGTTTTTCAATGACATTTGGATTTAATTTCAGCTATGGTGATATTCTGTTAACTATCTGTTTTTTTTGCAGATCTGCATTAGTAGCTCCTCGGAATATTAAAGACAATGTTTCACTAGGAATGTCATTGGGCACAATATTGACTTGCAAATCCACTGAGCGTATCATGATGAACAATAGGATTTCAAATGTAAAGTGTAAAATAGCAGAGTCTTTGATGGTGGACATTCAAAATATTTTAGATAAGACTATAGTTCAGGGTGCTTGTGATTTTTCAGGTATTAGTAGGGAAGCATATGCAACAATATTTAAACTAATCAGAGAAACTTTTAAGCAAGTTCAAATTAGAAAAGTCCCAATCCCTAGGACATATCACTTGAAGAAAGAGAGGGATACATTAAACATAGGTATGCATAAGATCACTGGAACTCCATTTCATATTGAGGAGGTGTATGAAACTGATGGAAGATCGATATTCTATAATTCATCAAACAATTTATTTGTTGATCTAAATTACTTGCTGAGATACATCGTCACATTCTATGATATAACCTATGAAAAGGTGAATGGCAAAATAATCGTCAAAATTCAAAAAGATGAAAAGCTTTCAAGAAAGAATGGGAACATGCCAACTAAGCCAAGCATAGGGGGAGCAAAAGCACGTCGTTTTCTATCAAATCATACTGGTAAGGCTTCTAATATTCAACACTCAGTCTGGACAGATATTATTGCTGCCACTCAGGACTTCGAGAAAGACGGCAAAACCAGATTACTAAAAGTTGATGTATGGAAAAAGCTTGATAGTATGATTGCTATTTTAAGAAAAAAAAATACTCTGATATTGATAAGAAAGTTGTCCAAATGACTTGTGTCGAGTTTGTTAATGCAATATCAAAAGCATGGAGAGAAGATCACATCACTCATTACATGGTTAGTATACAATTTTCAACATGCTTTCAAATTTTCATATATATTTAGATCCAAACATAAGATTAACATTATGATTTTGACATATGCAGCACATACTAAGAGATTATACAACATGCATTTCATCGAAATACACAACATGGAGGAACCAATGAAAAACAAAACTACATTTGTCAATTGTTTCAATGGTTCTACCGCAGAGTTCAGATTCGACATATAACAAATTCCACACAATACAACAAGTTTAGAAAAGCATGCAAGTTTATACAGGAAGAGAAAATTAGATGATTGCTGAGTAGAAGGTCATCATGACATGTTCAGAATTGCTTTGCAAAGTCATTGAACAAGAGAGGAGCAATACCCAATGTAAATGTATTGATTGTATTATACAAAGTGTCAACTATTCATCATCAGATCTTGTATCAGATTCTATGGTAGTATTGTCATGAAGAAATTCTCTGCTAGCGTATGCATCTAATAGATGTGCATTATCCTTATTTCCACTAAGCTCAATATAAGTGGAATACAATGAATAATGGGAGCTCCTTAAAGGAACATTCCCATTAGTAAAGCCTAAAATGTTCAAAACATAAGATCTTTTGACAAAAATGATCTTATTTTTCTTAACAAATTTATGTCCTCCTAGATAAAATGATAGAGCTTTAACTGCCATTATAAGACTCTCCCCGACTGGGCTCAGCTTGGAATGAGCAATACAGATCTCATTCTTCAAGAAATGTCGAAGATAGTGGCCCAGTCCACTGTCCCTCTGGAACGAGGATGCGTGTTGTCTGAAACCACCTCGTCTCGCAGCAAAATCATCTATTATGAGAGCATCCTGCAATAGGAAATATGCTAGCAAAAACACATTCAGTGATTGAAAACATTCAAATGCAAGGAAGATTAAACACTTACACATTCTTTATCATCAGCATCAACTAGATCATAATGATCAATATAATGACCACGTACTGAAGTGGAATCATCAGTGAAATGTATTAATGATGGACGAGGGAAGCCCATCTGGGATTGAAATGCCGTGAATTCTTCATCGGATGGTCTGCCTCACCCATCCTCAGCTATATTTGATAAAGTCTTATTCAGGCATTCTTCACCGGTCATAAGACCCTCCTCATCATCAAAATCAATACCAGCAACAAGGTCATCTGTCTCAAAATCTACAAAGTCGGAGAATTCAAAAATTGTGCCGAATAATAAACATAGAACCTCGTCCTCACGATAGTCAAAAAATTTACATAAATCAGCAGTAGTGAAATATACATCGTCATTAATATAATATACAGACAAATTGAAAAGACATTTCAAATCCTCCATAGATTTGGATTCATCATCAGATGTATTTTAGCCAATGAAAGAATCCTAGAGAACATCAGTATTTAAATCAATGAAGTCACTTTCTTTATCAAGAGTGCCGATAAGAAAGTGACCGATATCGCTAATGGCTGACTGAACAGAGGACAAAAGGAGGGTCAGCAACAGGAACTTCATCATCATCTGAGATCTGAACTAAAAGAAAAAGTACGAAACCACTTTGATATTCAACCAATCGACATTTCTTGTTGCAATACGGACACAGAGAACTACTTTTGAAAAGATCAAACAATTTGGTGAACATTCTATCTAGTCTATGTCTAAAAGCGGGGAAGAAATGAACAAGATCAGTATAATGCATGTACTGGAGTTGACCTATGGAGAAAACAGACTTGCTAAGTATATCTCTGAATCTGACATAATGTTCATAAAATACGTTAGAATTTGGTTGTGCAGTCCTGAAAACATGTAGATATGGCCTGAATAGACTGTGGAAGTAGTCTAGGTTTTCAGTAATCCCATATTCACTCAGAAATGAACTCAAGCCTGATTCTCGTGAGGATGATGAAGAAGAGGCCATGGCAGTAGCGTGAATATCGCACTTGTGCACGCAAGAGAACTGAACCAAAACTAACTATCAAAATGGTGCAGAAGATGGATATGTACGGCAGACAGATACAGAATATTGCACTTGTGTGCGAGTAGGTATACTTGCAAGCAAACAGACAACAATGAGCACGCACAAAAGCGATATGTTGCGAATTTCGAGAACGCAAAAGGTAAAAAATATTCGGTTTCCATGCCATTTATACTAATTTTTTGCACGTGTGGTCAATGGACTTACGACACGTCTACTTTCAAATAACAAGCGCAGGCACGTGTGAGATGACACCTACACACATGTGAAATGACACCTGAACACGTGTTGCGTGTTTATTCGATTGCTCATAAACACGTGTCGCTCTGGCATTCGATCGTACAAATCCCACACGTGTAATGTGACAAGGTGACATGTGTCGCTTGCTCATTTGTCCGTACAACTCCCACACGTGTGACAGGACGTTCTTTCGCACGTGAGAACCCCGATATAAAATCACAAATTTCGATGAATTTTTTTCACTTTTTTTTTTTCGCTCCGCAAATCGCATTTGTACGCGCCCTTCACAATCGAAATTCCTCCTACTGCCTTCCATGCGCACAGGTCCGATACGTCTGCCTACGTGTCACCTCATATCGCACTTGTGCATCTTTCCTCAAATCGAATCGTTCTCTCTGATATTCGGCTCGCATAGGTCCGATATACCGTACATTTTGTCCGTACATAGCGGTCCTTTGTGAGTTCTTTATCATCCCTTCCTTCTCATCCTAACCTTCACGCACAAGTCCGCTATCACATAGTTCACGCCCATGGATAGGAGAAAGCAGACAAGGAGAGACTTCTTCTCTCTTGGCTCATCCTCATCTCCTACGGTTGCCATCACACCACCTGCTAGACCTAGAACGCGCAACCGCAGCAGGTGGCTCTCTGAGATACGCAAGTATCAGAGGTCAAAAGCTCTGTTGATCCCAAGAGCTCCATTCTACCGTGCTGTTCGGAACATAACAAGAAATGATCTCGGACAGCACGTTAGATTCACACCGAGTGCTCTTCAGTGCCTTCAGGAGGCTGCTAAAGATTATATTAGCCTTTTTTTTTGAGGATTTTTTTTTGCTTGCCATCCATACCAAGAGGGTTACCATAATGCCCAATGATTTTCAGCTTCTGATGAGAATGAGGGATAGGTACTGTAGGTTACATGTATCTCAACCTACTACTCCTAGACCAACTCCTGTAAATAGGACCCATCTTCCTACAAAGCATCCTAGGAAGCAGATAGCCCCTAAGCGTGCTCCTAAGAAAGTGAAGCCTATCCCAGAATCCATTGTAGATAATGCTGTTGTTGATAATGCTGTAAATATAGCTACCTCTATTTTGGATACTCCTATAATTGCTGTAGATACTACACATCCACCTCCTCCTCCTCCTCCTCCTCCTCCCAATTTCTATACATATATAGATTCAGATGATTATCTTAGATTTGAGAAAGACATATCGGATGCTATAGATACAATTGGTACTCCTTTTTGTTTTAGACTAGAAGAACTTGATTTTAGTATTAATTATAGAGTTCTAGATTGCCTGGATCTCAAAGACAGACGGGCTTCAATCAGTGATCCTGTGATAGAGTCTGAGCTGACACTCTTGCAATTTGACATTGCAAGAGATTCATCAAACGAGTTGTTGGTGTTGAGTAACTTTCTGCTCCAAGCCTTCAAGGAGAATAATGACACATTGTCACAGTGTCTGACAAGTGGATTCACACCAGCAACAAAGTATCTGGTCATTCCTTATCATACCAAGTAAGATATATTAAGTGGTTCTTTTTGTTTTATGCATTAACATTGATATTTTCAATTTAAATAGTTCTCAGAATTGTCGCTAAAGTACTTTCAATCTTATTTTGCAGTGACCACTAGAGTTTAAACCTGATCTCTATTAAGAGATCTGTAAATAATATCATTAAATGTTCTTGTGTCAAGATGAATTCGACGAGAAATACGCATAAGGATGTAGATATATTCATTCCATATCTAAGTAAATATATTCCTACAAACATTCCCCATTCCGTGGACTGGCAGATCGTCAGCTTGGAGGTAAACTCTGTCTTTCTTAATAGCATTTTGAAATCAGTATTCTAATGAAATATTTTCAATCTAATTCATTCTGTTTCATAATTGATTTCTTGTGTGCTGAATTATTTTGCAGTCACCCCAGCAAAATGATTCATTCAACTGTGGGTGGTACATATTGTACAATGCCAAGTTGTTTTTTGAGTGGTTCATCCTTTAACAAGATGTTGATATTTCTAAGGTAATAAATTCTGTTTATTCTTATTTTGGAATCATGATTAGTTTTCTATTCTGGTGATGTTATTGGCCATTACTAATACATGAATGTTCTATTTTGCAGTTTACACTTCCTGAGTACACATCAAGCCAGCTGTACAGATTTAGACAAGAAATTATCCTGAGTATACTGGCTAGGGCAAGGCTTTAGCCTTCCGTTATTGATGATGGTGCAAAGGATGATGTAGTTGTACTAATTTAAGATCAGAAAAAATATAGATAGCATAGAACAAAAATACATGTATAGACTTCATAGAAAAATATACATTGATATATCAAATGCTGCTCCAGTTTATGAATTTGGGAGCACAAAATACATGTATAGATGCCCAACTTGGGCTTTCATTTATTGAATGAAAGGGTGTATACACAGATTTTTACTAAAGTTTATTTGAAACTATTGTTCTCCCACAATGGTGATTGTTGTAGGTAGATCTTTGCAGCACGTTATCAGCTCCTATCTTTTTCGCATCTGTGAGATGGCAAATATTAGTGAATGTGCAATTGTAAATGATGACATTTTCTAATATTTTGTTCTATTTTGAAATGGCAATAAACATAAAGTACTTACGAGTATTCCGTTGATGATAAATCTGAAATATGTTGGTAGATTGGTTTGTAATAGCATGAGCTCTGTTCTGATAAAATCAAGCTTCCAGTGCTCTTCCACCTCAACCATAGTCAAATATTCCTCATTGTAGATAATGCTTATCTCCATTTGGTTTGTGTGACCATTTAGTTCAAAGTCTTGATCCAGTGGTAGCCATGTACCTTCAATTTTCTTGTATCTCTGGTAGCTAAATGTGAGACCGAGCATTTGCTTTTCGATATGATAATGAAAGATCATTGAGGACTTTTTAATCCTGCATTCTATGTCATTATTTGTTTTACTATCCCAGCCTTGATCCATGAGATCTGACAAAGTCTCATCTGATAAATCCTTGCAAATAAATAAAGTTGGTGTCCTACGAATACTAGCACTCGAGAAAAAATCAACAAATGTATGCAATGAGATAAACCAACTTAGGTGAACAATTTTGGAGCCTGTGCTTATCTTCATAGCATTTTTAATATCAATAAGTAGCTTGCATCTCAAGGATTTAGAAACAATGCTGTCATCACTCTGAAAACTAGGCAATGGAATTGCTTCGAGCTTGCCAAAACCTCCATCTGTTTGTGGCGTATATAAAGATTCATAAAAATAGATACCACAATCTGCAAGTTCCTTTGGCTTCTTCCTCTATATTGTAGCTTTCCAACATCAGAGTGAATCACGTCTAATATCCCTGCAAGTGATTGTGCAGGCTCTCATTCACTTATGCATGATGGATATAAATCTGAAAGAAAAAAACAATGGTGAAGCATTTAAATCATAATCTGAAGAGCATCAATAAAGGAAATCACCTATGATTGTTGTAGAGTGCATATGTTTTGATATACTTACAATTACATTTTTGATGATCATGAGGATTGATATCATGTACTTTGATTTCTGAATGCATATATACATGTTGCACTAAGACTTCTGATATCGATTGACCTCTCGGGGTAGTCTTAAACTCCAAAATTTTTACTTTCCAATAAGATTTGTAGGTCATTTTTGCTCTTTTCTTTTGTCGAAAATTGCCCTTTGATGATGGATGCAACAATACCCATGAGTTCTTCGTATATTTTGTTGGCTTCCAGTTATCAGCTTCATCTTTCTCATTGTAAAGAATCACGGAATCGATTGTAGATCCGGGTCTCTTCGCCATTGCTATTTTCAAAGCTTGGGCGCCAAAAATCTCTCTGATATGTTACTTGATTTTAATTTTTCGTATCACATTTAATCTAATGTGAATGCCAACATAGTCATAGTTACTGCGTATACCATATTTTATATAACTGTACATACTATATTTCTATAACTGTAACTAGTATAGTTAGAAAATTTCATTATACTAACCAGCATAGTAAAGTAAATTTAACTTGAGATATTGACGTCGGGCAGATTAGCACGTGTCGGGCAGGAAGAAGAAACCAATGGGATACGTCCATGCTGCCCGGACAGAAATTTCAAAGTTTTCTATATTGCATTTTTATTTTTTAGTTAATTTGAACTACGTTACGTAGATTTCAAATCTGTGCATTTTGATTGGGCCTGGTGACGGTCGAAACTAAAGAAAAAAAATAAAAGTATCTTTACAAAGGGTCTTTTTGATATTGAGAACTCCTCTAATGAGAGCTAGGATGGCTCTCCACTTTATCAAGATGAATCTCTCTAATGAGATTTTGGGAGAGATTGGTGGTTGCAACTCGGCCAAGCAAGCTTGGGATACTCTCAAAGCTATTTATGAAGCCAAAAATACCTCTAGGCTCCTCACTCTTAGAAATCAAATCTTCCAAAGTTCTGAAAAGAGTGATGAGAGTGTCGCTAATTATGTGTTGAGAGTGAAAGATACTCATAGGGAGCTTGCTTGCATTGGAGAATCTTTTAATCAAAGTGAGCTAGTCCAAGTCATACTTAATGGCTTGAGAGATGAGTATGAGAACCTTGTCCAATCCTATGCCATCGAGGAGGAGTCTTTGCAAGGAGTGCTAATGGCTGAAGAATCAAGGCATGAGAACAAGCTATTAAGGATGGACAAATTATCACTCAATCACAATGGTGAAGACAAAGCTTTATTTGCCAAGCACAAAGAGAGGAGCAAAAAGCAACACCAACACTTCTCTAAGGACAAAGCAAAAGACCAAGATGAAGAGGATGATGATTCCTCTCAATATTCTAATTCAAAGAAGAAGAAAAAAGATGTTAAGTGCTTCTTTTGTGGCAAGAAAGGCCACTATGCCACCAATTGCTTCGAGAAGAAAAACCAATTCAAGCAAGCCAACATCTCTCATGAGAAAGAAGACTTTATTGCAAGTGATGGAGAATGCTCACTTATGACATCAAAATTCTCCTCTTCCACCTTCAAGATGGATGACTCTTGGTATATTGATAGTGGAGCATCTTCACATATGTGTAGCTCCAAGGATTCTTTTCCAACTATTATGCCTTATGAAGTAATCAAGAAGACCATATATATTGCAAGTGATCAAGAGTGCAAAATTGAAGGAGTAGGGACTATTCCATTGAAGCTTGCATCATCAAAAGTTCTATCTCTTCAAGAGGCTATTTTTGTTACCAAGATTACAAAGAATCTTATAAGTGTTGGCAAATTACTTGATGGTGGCCTTGATGTCAATTTCCATATTGACAATTGTGTGATCAAAGAAGGATGGTGAGATCCTTGCATAAATCGATATCTTTCTTATTAACTAGCTACGCAATTTACATGCGATTGGCACTGACCTAGTCATAGAACTAGAGTGCTATCTGTTCTCTCTTGCATGTTCTCGGACGCTAGTGAGGCAGCCAGTGCGAGATGAAGGCGAGAGCAGCAGGAAATTTCATATTGAAAAATTCACATACAACACACATCTAGTTTCTATTTTCAAACTTCAAATCAAAACCTTTCATTTCAATTTCACATCTACGATTTACATTCTGCCAGAAGCCTTTCTTATTGAACATATTTGTCTTGTATTTCTAATTGTATGAAAAGCAAATTGAAATTGCAATTAACATAATCTTGTACATATATTGACATAAATATTTAACTTGCCATTGATACAAAGTTCCTATTCTAATTTTTTGAATTAATTTTATAAAGTATCACTTTAAAAAATATAGAATGTTATTTATAAATAATAATAGTAAATACCAAATACTAATATATAACTTCGCAACTTTTATTAGTCAACAAATTGGTCTATGATTATGTATTCAAGAAAACATGAGATAATAATAATAAGTAGCTACAATATTACTTCTATACTAAAAAAGAAGATAAATGAAAAAGATGCATTTTCTTTATCTAAGTCTAATATAGTATGCTATACTAGTTTGTTTGCTACTAGAAGAGTATGCGCAAGACAAGCAATGTGTTTGAAGTTGAATAGAAATACGTCTTGACTTAAGAATTGACAAACTAGTTAAAACAACGATGTAGAAAAAAAATAGCATACGATAATATGATTTGCTGGAGAGCATCAGAAATAAAAAAGAAAATTTTCCAAAGAAATTTGCACAATTCTCAATATGAAATCAAGGTCTAATAGACTGTAGCAAAAAGCACGACCGAACACACAGAAGACATCAAACCTGGCCACAACAAAATGTAGTGTAACACCAGGACCGTCATATATTAATTTGTTTGGTACAAGTGTATAAAAAATTCTAAAGAGTTCTAATGAGCAACATAACTCCAAATGTACTTAGTTGACAAATATAAACTAATCTATTTACAATCAAAAGTGTCAATCAATTTGCAAACAATTAGAAACAAAGAGCTACAAGACAACTCCATAAATGAAGCCGCATTGAAAAACCCATTTTGTTGCTAAGTCATCTAGCAAGTGACTGAGTTAAGCGGACACCCTAGTCACCATCGCCTGACATCGTTCGCCTTAATATATCATAAATAACATATATATATATATATATATATATATATATATATATATATATATATATTATTTATGATATATTAAGGAGATTTAAATTTAGAAACACATGTACATGTGTGTGACATATGTTGCATATGTGGACTTTTCGATTCATGAAAATAAAATAGATTTAATATTAATAAGAAACTAGAATCTTTTTGTTTTCTGGGCATTATCTAATGATATAAATGACATCTAAAATGGGATTTTTGAATTTGGATCTATTTCAATTTGACTGATAGAGATACATAAAAATATTGTTGATGTCAATTACTAACTCTAATCCTTTGTTCTTCCACATGGTAATTATTCAAATTGGCAAGGATTGATCCTGAAATAAACAAAGATTTTTTGGAAGCTAGCTCGATGGTTCAAATGATAGAAAGAGACAATTCCTTGGAATACTTGTAATCACTTTGTTTTCGTCAAAAAATGATTATTTATTGTTTTGAAAATTGTCGTACTAAATCTAAAACCAAGTTAGGAAATTATTCTTTTCATAGACATTTTACAAAAAATCTTTTGAAAGAACACTGAGCAAGCTTTGTAGAGTATTTGAGATGTTTCCACAATGTTAATATCTGTTAGAAAAAGTTAGTTGTTGATCAAATGTAAGATGGCAAAAAGAGAGGGGGCGATTTCCTCTCGATTTTATAAACTAGGAACTAGGAGATTCGCCTTTATCCCAAACGCCAATGCAATATGAAAAATTAAATTTGAAATTGCGATCTACAAATTGCCATGAAACATCCCAAATAGTCTACAAAGCTTGCAAACTGTTCTTTCAAACAATAATTCTTTACTCTATATTTTTTATAATCCAAATCATGAAAATAGATTTTGTTACTTAGCGTTTGGAATTTAAATTTCCAAATTCATGGCTACAATTTACGATTGATAATTGATTCATTATCCGAAGTTACTATTTTCAGAAAGTAAACATTGTAAAAATAAAAAATAAAAAGTGTAAAAAAAAATGTGCAGTTAATTTACGCAAGGGAGGCGCCCTCAGGCTGCCGCACTCGGGCGCCTCAAAACCCAAAAGGTCCCCACCGTGGAACCTTCCCCCTTCCTTAATTTTTAAATTATCCCTTCATTGCATGAATAGAACTCATCTTTAAATTTGATCAGCCTCCTATTCAGCACTTGATACAAAGGATGTTGACACACAATTAACTCTTTCTTAGCTATTGCTTCTTGGAAACAATTTTGTTCACAATTGAGAGAGAGAGAGAGAGAGAGAGAGAGAGAGAGTGAGTGAGTGAGTGAGTGAGTGACTGACTGATTTGGAAAATGCCGACTGTTAGTCATAACTCCGATCTGTCTTTTTCTGGTTCAATATTCTGCACTGTAGTTTTTATTCTGATGTTGAAATGCTTTTGATCTGAATTTCGGGTCAGAATTGTGATAATGCTCCTGTCACTGACAATATGATCTACAAAACAATTGTACCTCTTTACTACTTTGTTTTAACAGGCATGCAAAGCAGACAACAGACAGACCTCATCTCATGCAATTTGTAGCAGAATTCAGACAAAGACAAGATCGTTGCAATCTGCATGCACTAAAACATACAAAATTTGAGATGAAGCCATTAGAACACGCCAGTCCATAAATTCATGAAAATACCTGAAAATTTTTCAGAGTCCTAATCTGAACACTACAAGCTGGTCGCTGAACTTCGTAGATCTTTTGAAGACAGAGCCACGGAAATCTAACTCCAAACTAATCAGTACTCTGTTTTAAACTAATTGCTACTTTGCTATTTGCTACTGTGTTACAAATTCAACTCGAAACTAGTCGTTACTCTAGAAAGAAAAAAGCTACTCTCAAAACTGCTTGCTACTCTTGTTCAGTGTCAGTTCCTTGCCTGCAAGATGCTACTCAGATCGCATCTGACAGGCAGCTGATCGCTAACCAGATGCAGGTGAAACGATGATGAGAACTGTGGTCTCTAAGACACATCAATCGCCTTGCAACACACTACTCAGATCGCATCTAACAGCAGTTGATCGCTGATCAGATGCAGATGAAACGATGATGAGAAACTATGATCTCTAAGACACATGAATCGCTGATACGAGGTCTGAACTCCAATGCTTGCACTACTCGAACTCCAACGATCGCGACCAAAGAGACAGCCTGCAAAACTAATCGCTGGGAAGGAACTTTTTCCTACTGGCTTGTTTGGTAAGCGCTGAGAAGAACCTTTTTTCTTTCTAAGACAAATCACTGCGTTCACAACTTCAAGAGAGATTGCCCACAAGTTTGTTGAAAAACCTTTTCACTCCGCTCGATTTTCAGAACCTGATCGCTGAACATGCTGTTCTCATATGTGTACTTCATGTAAACAAGCAGAAACGATCGAACACAGAAACTGCGGTTTTGACAGATCTGGACACCTTTTTGTACATCTTGAGCGGATACATGCAGTTAGACAATACTTTTGCATTGCTACTAGTCATGAGAGCTTTGTGGATGTATACCACGCTACCTTGAGTTGCATAAGCAAGCGCTTGGAGAGCTGAATACGCGAGTTGGAGACACATGCCAATACCTAGCTGAAGCTCAGGTTCTAACTTTTGTGTCATTCAGTTTACCGATCTAGGCTACATCTAACATCAGAAACACCATACATCATTTTTCTCAGACAGGACCTGAAGGCTTGGGCAGCATTGATAGAAGCTCCTACAGACAAAGCCGATTCATAGGAAGCAGTCTCATGTGCGGCTAAGCAGTTTTTATGAAGTTTGTCTTAAGGTCTCTGAATGATGTCAGCTAATCTCTCCTTGTGGAAGAGAGCTTTGCTCTGAATTAGTTTCTCGCGCAACAGCGACTGGCACCGCAACAAATTGTCCATGCTAATTCATCCATTAAATCCAGCGAACAAGAGGATAGAGACAGATTCTGTTCCAGTTTGGGCATGCCTTTCAAACCCAACTTATCACTGACAAACCGTTGTATGAGAAACATGAAACGGTAAGGAAATATTTCCATTGCTTAGAAAGCTAAAATCTAGTGTACAAAATCGATCTTGGATGACATCTTAGTTCAAAATCGCATACTAAAATGTTAGTTCAAAATTCTTGGATGACATCTTAGTTCAAAATCTTAGTTCATTATGTTGTAGGTTGATGACGGAGAAAAAGACTTGAGTTTAAAAAAAACTAGTAGTTATTTGTCGGTGACTTTTCAAGGGCGTATTGTCGATAGAATTAGTACAATTCTATATCTTGTTAATAGAACAAAACTATCTTCTCAGGTTGTCAGACAAATTCATGGGTGTTTGAAGATTATTAAATATCATATTGTTTTGGAAAATGTGGCTGGAAAATACCTGGAAAATACTAGAAGTTGTGAAATTCTGAGTCTCTCAGATGCGCGTTGATGCTACCAATCACACAAGTCCACTTGCAAATTACTGCTGCGATCCCTGCAAGTGTAGCTAAAAAACATGCGTAGAGCAGACCTCCAAACTGATCGCTGATGAGAGAAAGACAGAAACTCTACGTCTGCATAGAATACATCACTAAATGGATCACTGGTCAGAGAGACGAGTTTGGCAAGAAACTGATTGTTGATGAAAGACAAACAAAGAAATTTCTGATTTGTTAGTTCGTTGGTTAGACAGATTCCAAATGAGCAAATTTCAGTTTCCACATTCATGGTGCATGCAAAAACAACTCCACTTCAACGCTGGTGTGGCAGCAAACTGGTCGATGAGCACATGCACTTCAATGCTGATCTTTTAAATGCAGAGATAGTAGATTGTTGTGGCAGCAAACTGGATCTCTGGTGTGGCAACAAACTGATCGCTGAGCACATGCACTCAAACGATCATCAAAAACATGAAAAGTTTGCTAGTTTCATGCAACCATGAGACACAGTACATGCAAAACACAATAATCGCTCCTCTGCCAAAACGAGAGACGGAGACGGAGATTTTCAATTTAAAATTCAACGAGAGACAGAGACGGAGATTTTCAATTTAGAAATTCACATGTGGGCTTTCTATTTATGATAGATGAAATCATAGCCTTTGATTTTTATAGATACCTACTCTCCAGAAACTGCCACGTGGCTCGCTCTCTAAGCAGATAGCTGAAACTTGGCTATAGGACAAAATTGTAAACAAGGATTCGAACCAAGCTCTGTAGACTGAAATGTATACTTCAAAGCCATTCGACAATCATCTATCATCATCACACTCTATGTGGATGATCCGTTGTTCAGCAACAATATCGAATTGGTAAAAGATACCAAAAGGATGCTATCTTGAGAATTCAATATAGCAGACTTAGGGAAAGCTCATTATTATCTCGAGATTCAAATCCACAAAGACAAACAAGAAGCTACTCTACTTGACTCAGCAGAGATATATCTTTAACATCATGTCTAAATTCAATTTTATGAATTGCAAGCTTGTACATTCTCCTTTGGATCCAAGACTTAAGTTATCTAAAGAGCAATGTCCTCAATCTAAAAAGGAGAAGGATGAAATGAAGAGATATCCATAGCCTATGGATCCAAGACTTAAGTTATCTAAAGAGCAATGTCCTTAATCTGAAAAGGAGAAAGACGAAATAAAGGGATATCTATATTAGTCAATCGGATCTCTTATGTATGCAATGATCTCCACCAGACCCGATTCTTCATATGTTGTCAATTCTTTGAGCCAATACATGGCAAATCTTGAAATGATCCTCTAGAAAGCTCTATTTAGAATCATCAGATATGTACGAGCTACTATTGATCTCTAAATCTGCTATGGAAAGACTGATCCGTCCAACATCCATACATCACTTGAATTTATAGATGCAAATTGGGCAGGCAACATCGACACACACAAGAATCCACTTCTGGATTTGTCTTCCTGCTCAATAATGATCCGATATCTTGGAATAGTCGAAAGCTGACCTCCATTGCAATGTCTTCAACAGAATCATAGTACATTGCAACTTCTCAGGCTACCGAAGAGGCAGTCTGGTTGAGAAACTTATTGTTTAACATTGGTCTCAGACAATCTGCTCCTACAATTATTTAATGCGACAATCAAAGTGCTATTGCATTATTGATCGATCCTAGATTTCATTCTACGAGCAAGCACATTGAGATTAAGTACCACTACACCAAGAGCAAAATACTCAACAAGGAGGCAAGTCCGAAATTTTGCAAAATCCAATACATAACAGCTGACATATTTACAAAAGGATAAAGTCAAATAGCACAAAAGAACTTTGGTGCTATTTTGAATTTGAAAATCAAGACATTCAAGGATTAAAAGGAGGTGTTGAATTCCTATCCTCTCCATCCCTAATCTCATAGCCAATCTAGATCCATTCATTTGCTATAAATACTTGTACAGTCACACAACCTACTGAAATACAAAGAAATCAATAATAGGTGTCAACACTATCGCGTTGAACCATCCATTTACAATGACTTCACAAAAATCATCATTGGTAACAACACACCAAAAAGTCTTATTCTGACATCTAACAACTACATCGAGGATCATACGTCTTAGAGGTAGGAGACCGTGTTCTAATAATCCTTGAGGCTAACAAACCAAGACGGTTGATTCTAAAATATCAATTTAGATTGATCAAAACCTAAAGGAAACAAAACATAACCCATAACCATAATTAGGTGGCTCAATGGATTCACCATCATTGGAACCAAATTACTTAAAACTGTTAACAATACAATTCCTATTCAAAAAAATGAAGATACAACTTACTTTCCAAAACTTTGAAAAATGATAGACAACTTGTCGATGAAAAGGGAGGTGGCTTCTCATTAGAAAATATATATATACATTTTGCACATCGCAACAAAGACACCACAATTCTAATTGTGAACTATGTATTCAAACATCTAGTAATCAATCATCATTGAATATCGAGTACTCACATGTTTCTAATGATTTATAAATATTCCATTTTCTTAAAAGGCGATCTATAGCTCAACCTATGAGACAAACCATTATCTTTGCTCTTCTTCATTGCATTTCATCCAATTTAAAAAAGAGTGTCATAGACAAGAGTTTGCTTTGACGTTTGTGGTTGAGTGGTGGGCTAGTTTTTTATCCTACATATTAATCTTCAACATTCCAAAGTCAATTACAAAAAAAAACAATCATATCTTTAAAGCCACTTCTACAAAGAATTGTAACATTGTTGACATCTCTAACAATACTAGTCAATCATAAGTCATATATATTCAATATTCATAAATAGATCCTTCTCTACCAATTCAAAAATGTTGAGGACACAGACAGATTCAAAATCATTGTGTACAAAAAAGTAGCCAACAAAAGAGACAACATAATTTTGAAAGCAAAATTCTTGATCCCCACTTGACAAATTACAATCGTTCATGTGCAATTCATTGTCAATTGTGTCCCTAAAATGTACCCAACATGCATTGAATAACAGAATGGGTAATTATTTTATGATACTAGGACCTACATGAAATTGAATACAAAACTTCAAAATTTCAAAATCAAAACATTGACAACAACCTTTTGAGGAACCCTACATGAATTTGCCACTTATTTGGCAATAAATTTGGTACATGCATGACGAAGAGCACAATTGTACCAACAAATCTCTCACTTCATGTATATTGTTGCATCCATGTCTTTTGCATAGTTGAAACTCAACCTTGCATGCTCTTTCAAATGTTGGTCAATGGTCAAACTCGTATGAGCAATCATACTCAATCCATGGTTCTTCTATAACGTTGCAACCATGTCCTTTGTAGAGCTACAATGCATCCCGACATGCCTTTTTAGATAATGGCCAATCATCAAAGTCAGTGTCATGTACTAGCATCAAACATTTAACCACTAAATCATACCAAAAACAATCTCTCTCTCTCTCTCTCTCTCTCTCTCTCTCTCTCTCTCTCTCTCTCTCTCTCTCTCTCTCTCTCTCTCTCTCAAATCAGTCCAATGATATAATCAAAGAAAACCACAATCTCAAATGGCAAACCAAAACAGAACGGGTCGTCTTCTTTTTTCTCTCCCTGAAACGTACATGTATTTTTTTTTTATCTGATTTCGATCGTCCTTTTGGGCTTCATGTGCTAAGCTAGGCCTTGGTTTTTCATGTAGTTTCATCTGATTGTAGGTTTTTGTGAACAAACTAGGCAGAAACTTTAAAATTGCTGTTGCTGTGCCGCTTTCCCAATTTCTGGGTTCGAGTTATTCTGGAGCAAGAATTAAGTTTGAGTTGATGAATGGAAAGCCTGGATAGTCTTAAATAAGAATTGCAAGTCCAAAGATTAAGCTCCTCGGTTCACTTTTTACCTCCTTTAGTAACTGTAAAATTATTCTGCTTTTGAGCTTTTTAGCTATGGCTGCTAAGCTAGTTTCAGTGACTATAGCAGCTGCTGTACTGGTCCTAGAGCAAAATATGCCAGCATTGAGGAAGGAAAGGTTACAGAAGACAAAGCAACTTCGCTTGTTGAAGGTAAGTCTGCCAAAGGTGAGCAACGAGAGCCTGCTCCAGATATGGAACCCTTCCTCAGCATCAGCTGCTACATGCAAGCAACAGAAAACTGCACCCCGGAAGATTGTGAAAGCGTCCTCGACATGTGCTGCTGCATGCAAGCAACAAAAGCCTCCCCGGAAGAATGTGAAAGCATCCTCAACACCAGCCGCTGCACGCAAGCAACAGCCCAGAAGAATGTAAAAGCCTCATTGACACCAGCTGCTGCAGACAAGCAACCGAAGGCTCCCTGGAGGAATGTAAAAACATCTTCGGAAGGTCCAGGTAAAAAGAAGCCCAAGGAACCAAAAGCTCCTCTCATCCTCCATATCTGCAGGTAAGCAACAGATGCATCTGCCTCCACAATTTCTCATAATCAGAATTAACATGTTTTCAATCTTACATTCTTTGAAGAGAGTATGTATACGAAATGGCTTTTCCGATAATTTTGCCATTGCAGATAATTGTGGAGGCAATTGTAGCTTTGAAGGAAACGGCTCGAGCCAGTATACCACAAAAAAATATAAAAATATAGCTCATTCTGTGCATACGGAACACGCTCTGTTTCATGCGTACGCAACACGCTCCGTTCCATGCGTATGGAACGGGCATCTATGTTACATACGCATCCTTACATCAGTTATTAGAAATTGCTAGTTGAAAAATGTGTGGCCTAAATAAAGGTAATGGGCACTTGAAGGATTAGTTTGCATAGTTTTGCAAGCTTTCACAATAAGTCTCATTCTCTTAGAAACTCTATGGATGCTTCTTGCACCATACCATAAGGCAACAATTCAAATAAGTTTGACATTGTCATAATGGAAATTCTTAAAACGTTTTGCTAAAATTTCAAGCAAAGCAAGGGCAATCGTAATAAGTTCCTTCCTTATGAAGAGTGAGCTTCATTCAATAAAAATTTCCATAACAAGTTATATTTGAGCATTCATCAAGGATGATTGGATTTGAATTTTAGCTTTTCATCTAGATTATAGCCCATTGACTCCAAAGAGTCTTCAAAAGGTGCAACATTTGAGTTTCTACCACTTTTTCCGAAGGTGAAGGAAATCATCAAGAACCAACCCATACAATGAAGTTTCAACTTTCTCATAAAATGCACGAGAAATTATACTTTTCATTGCTTTTTGCTCTATGCTGGCCCAGCTAAAATGCACCAATAAAGATAGAAGAAAATTTCCAAGAAGTTGGCCACAATTTCAACAAACATTGTAAATGAAAACTGAAGGTTAGCTAATGCGATAGATATAGTTGTCAATGTTAGGTGTAGGGAAGCACCCGACATAACTAAGGGGACATGCCATAGTCAAATTTAAAGAGTCCACCCCCAGCATATTGGAACATCAATCTTAACTTGCATAGCACTAACCAAATGTTATGACAACTCTAGTCGAGTCAGGCTCTAGTCACATGGCAAAACATATCTCCAAATTAGGTTTCGTACATTTACAACACACCTATTTCGCCTATTTACATGTCTACTTTTCTATTTCCGTATTTCAACCTATCATTACATTTTCTACAGCCCGAAACTATTTCGCACTGAATTTGCATCTAGTACGAGCAATTTCCATAGGTCGCATTGAGTACGATTTTGGATGTTGAAGCCTTAACAGTGAGAATAACTAGCCTCTAGGGGTTATTGCTTTTTCTCATTTTCCTTGCCATCTCTAGCCATCTGCATGCTTATGCGAATACATCACCGATGTAACTAGATTTAATACATTCACCAAATATCTTTTACAACTCCATCTAGACAAAAGGTTCACAATGCTAAAGACACATAAACAAATGGGTATCTATGTCTAGTTTTTTGATAATTTAGTTATTTAGCTAATTGTTTGACAGCTTCTCTAAGAAGATTTCAACAAAAAGTTTTGAAAAGAATCAAATAAAAAAAAATTGTTTTGGGAAGCCTTGACCCTGATTTATTGGTTGCATTCTAAAACATGTTCTAGAACATTGGCTGCAGCTATGGTAGGTACCGAAACATGGAGGAATCAGCGCCACTTTTAATCAAAGTCCAACGACAAAACTATTATTTGGTCAAACGGACTGTTAAAATCTTGATAGAAACAAGAAGTCAAGTAATCTATGATGTATGTATTGCCTGACTTATTATCTACTTTAGAGATTACATTAAGAGGACTTTCCTTCCTCTCCAATATCAGGATTCTCCTAGATATGAGTGAATTGGAAAGTTCATTCTCTTACATGTGCAAATCTTTGTACTACGCAGAGATTAAATCAAGAGGACTACCCTCTCTCTAGATCAAAATTCTGGTTGTCCATGGTGTGGCAGGCTTGTGCTTCTACATCACCACGTTCCCTCCTACTCCTTGCCTATCAAGCTTTGCTTGTTGATCATGTCATTGTAGATTCTTGCTAGCAATGATGCTTTCATGTACAATGATGCTTTTGTGTACGCACAAAGTGATTTATTTGTGATAGCTCCTCTTAATTATCTCTATGTTTGCAAGATGAGGCTTGATAGACAATGATCTTTCATCTCCAAGTGATCATTTTATTTTTGTGATGCAATTGCGAGGAAGTGAGTCATGTGGCTACGTAAGATTTTGGTCAACAATGATCTTCTATCTAACATAATCTTGTTGTTCCAAGATGAAACTGATAGGAAGCATGTCATAATCTAAGTATGAATTATCACAAGCTCCTCTAAGATGGCACCTTTTGAAGATTGATGGAAATCACTCTAGCTTAATCTAGCGAGCCAAATAAGCCAACTTAAAAATACTATAAGTCGTTATGTCCTCCAAAATTTCAAAATTCATGAAGACTTTGAAAGGAGAGGACTTTCCCTATAAGAATTGGGTAAGGAGCCAGTCTAAAGAATTTAAGGGCACAAGGAGCTACACAAACGCATATACCAAGTACCAAAAAACCCTAGGTTTCACAGACCATAGTTGGAGACATCCACACTAGCCAAAAGAGAGTTCTTCAACCGTAACAACTCCACAAATTTGGTGAAGAAGGAATTACTTAACGTTGCCTATAACACCCTATGTTCAAAAATTAGAAAAAATAACCTTTTATCCTTAAGTGCAGCCTTACATGTACAGAGAATCTTCTAGAAATTGGCTTTCATTTTTGGTAACACTCTTGGCAGAGGGTTGATAAGGTGATTGGGAGTAGAACAATCTTGTACCAATACATAACCTTCATATAAAGACTCCATATTAAAATGTAAATTAAGCCATATTCCAATGCCCTAAAAACTTTGACTATAAAAAATTTCCAAACTTTGAAATATATCAAACTTTCAAAAGTTGGAGCCTGTTATTCCCTTCCAAAAATGTTATTTGATGAAACAAGCCCATGCTTGTGCTGCTCATCTAGATATGAAAATTAAATTATGTCACACAATGATCATAGATGACAGAAGAACTGCTTGACTTCAATAGTCCATTCAAAGTGTGCCATAAAGACATGTCTAAGTTTCCAGCTCAAAAAATACATTTTGTTGCTTTCAAGAAATTGATCACTCGAGCTGCACAAACTAATCAATCTGTGAAAGAAATTTAGGTAAGAGGATTGAACTTTGAGCTATAACATGCAAAAAAAAGAAGCTACAAAATAGTGAAGGCATCCCAGCTAGATCTGATCCTAAATAACTCATATTGTACTCACTTGTCCTTCGCAGTTAACTGGGCCCAGGCTCTTGCCCTGGCTGCTCCTTCTTTCCACCGCTTCTTGCGAGCGACTTTAAGCTCTGCTTTTACTGCTTTTTTATTTGCAATCTGTGTATGAACTTGAATCTGTTGAAGATATCAAAAACATATAAACGGTCAATTTCATTCTCCTACAGGAATTGCTAAGTATCAATTAGCAATACTTGCATAATATTGAAGATAAAACTATCGGATAGAAAATGTATGCTATTTCGTAATTGCTTGGCACTTCAGAACAAGGAACCCTAAACCCTAAAACCAATGAGTCATTCAATCATCATGTTTTTTAAGTTGCACTTGCTGTGATTTGGCAATTTTCAAGAAAAAACAAGTCGGAAATAAGTATCAGTATCACAGAGTCCAAGAAAAATAGTCATGTCACAACCTTCGCAAAGGCCTGTCGTTGCGCCATTTTCTTCTTCCGTTTCCTATTTTTAACACTACCCTCGTTTGGTTGAGAGGATGGACATGGTGCATCAGGTGCTACATCTATGAATGCATATGGACCTACCAAAAACAAGAGCAAAGCAAAGTTAGATGTGAGAAAGTTCTACGGCGAAATTATTCAATGTAACCAAGGAGAAGTGGTTCAACGGATTTTGGTTGAAGGTCTCAATCAGCTCTCTTTTAACTCTGCAGTATGGAAACCCACTCATAAGCATTTGCAACTCTGGTTACATTTTTTTTTTTAAGTAACAGCACTAGACTTGCTCTCAATTGACGTTCATTCAGGATTTCACACAATGAATGTCATTTATCGTCTCCATGAGATAAACCCTTGAAATCTATTTTCAAAAACAACAAGTGATCACTCTTTGTAGACAGTTGACATTTCCGCAACATAAAGCCACTATGATAGATTTGTGACTGTGGTAATACTTATTTTAGCCTATAGAGTCCAGTCGAGTTCGGATGAATTTCAAGAGTTATTAAAATGAGCTCCGAGCTTCTATAGCAAAGTCACTTCAAAAGGTGATCCTAGTGTGAATTCGCAGTTACTCATCTATTGAAAAAATGAAAACCCTAATCTCTGACTGTAGACTCAAGAAAATAAAACCCAGTTACAGAGCGTTGGACCTATATTTGTGCTGACAAAGTTCCAATCTGTTCCTGGCCTGTTATTAAACACGCAGATGTTGGCTGAACAAATACTGCATTATGGTCTGTTTCCAAATTTTAAAATAGTTCTGTTTTCACTATTTCATTCTAAAGAAAAGCATCGGTTCCAGGCCTGCAGGCCTTTATCAACAATCAAATTAGCTCATGAAGCCAGACATTATAGATAGAGAGATTTCGGATCTACCCCGTTGCCACTTCTTGGGCCTCTTTGCAAAATGCTGCACTCTAATGACATTATATGGCGATTTCAAATATCCCAATGTCATCCTGCCGTCGTTTGAATGGAAAAGCCCGCCACTTTGCAGCAACCAAGGCCTCAAGGCTGCTCCTGCTGCTGCTGCTGCTGACAAATTATCATAAGTTGCACAGAACGAAGAATAAGCTGAAGACGAGCAGCACTGAAGCATCGAAGTGGCATCAACACGCGAACTCGTGATAACCTTTAAACGGTTTGGGTTGGAAGGGCATCCAAGTCCCTTCCCAAGAAACGCTACTGCGCTTCGCCATGCCCTGCCCATCTCTATATCTCTCTGTCTTCCCTTCTCTCTCACTTTCTGGCTAGCCCCCGGTTCCCCGGTTCTCTCTCTCTTGTTGGAGCTGTTGGCTACAATAGCCATGTGGCATATTGTGAACGCTACATGTGCATTAAAATTGAGGGCTAAGATTAAATAAACATTTGTAATAGGTGATATGTGTATCTCTCTCTCTCAACTCACATTATTGCTATTTTATGTCCCTAAACCCTAAAAACATTAACCCTAACCCTAGAACCCCATTGCCAAAGCTTGCCCGCTCTACCCTCTTCTCTTCTCTTCTCTTCTCTCTCTCTCTCTCTCTCTCTCTCTCTCTCTCTCTCTCTCTCACACACACACACACACACACACACACCCCGCTCACCTCCCATCTCTCTCAACACACACATAGTCTCCCTCTCTACACCCATTGCCTCTCTCTCCACCATCGATGTTGCAGCCATCCCGCCATAGCTCGCACTCTCGCCCCCCTCCCTCTCTCTTTCTCTATCCAACACGTCACATGATCTCCATTGTCGTCTCCTCCCATCCACAACAGCGCCCTCTCAAAACCTCTCTCTCCAATGGTCTCTCTCTCTCTCTATCTCTCTCTCTCTCCACCATCGCAGTCTCTCTATAACCTCTCTCTCTCTCTCTCTCTCTCTCTCTCTCTCTCTCTCTCTCTCTGGAAAGTTCTCTTTCTCGAACTTTTTAAAAGCACGTTTCTTTTTGTAAAATCAATGGGTTTGCCCTTCAACCAAACTTCAACTGCACTTCAAATATGATTTAGGGTAGACGTGGACCAATGAAAAGCTCCGAATCGCGTTTTCTCCATAACTGCTGACATTCTTGCTATTTTTCCTCTAAAACCTACAAAAACCCTACAATAAAAAAAACAGTGCCTCTCTCTCTTTATCATGATACAAGCCTCTCCTTTTCTCTCTTGCCCTTTTATACCTTTCTCTTTCTAGAAACTTCTCTTTCCATGAATTTCTAAAGTCACATGTTCTCTCTAGAAATTTCTAAATGCACATGTCATTTTCAAGCATTTCAAATGCACTTCAAATGCCCTTCAAATAAATTTTAGGGCAAATGTGGACCAATGAGGATAGACAAAACCCTTTTTGTATATCATTGCCCACATTCTCTCTCTCTCTCTCTCTCTCTCTCTCTCTCTCTCTCTCTCTCTCTCTCTCTCTCTCTCTCTCTCTCTCTCTCTCTTATTGCATCATCCCATGTTGACATCATTCAAAAAACTAGAATAGTGGCAAGGAGCAAGAGCATGTCTTCTCAAAAGGACAACAAGTCGTCGATTGCAAATGGAAATACATTTATGGCTGCTTGAGGTTCTACCCTCCGCAACTATTATTCTATTCTTGCTTCTTCTTGTTCCTCACAAACGCTGCCTATTCCCTCATGATTTCCTCTCCTACATTCTTCTTTCTTCGAGATTCAGGCTCACATCGCTCAATCGCAGCTTCGTTCCTACTGTTGTTGCCAGGTCTTTGGTTGTGGTTGCTGAGACTAAGAAAGCAGTGGTTGTATTGAAGGGGAAGCTCTTTTGTGGAGGGCATCGTATATCTGACATAGGAAGATGATGGTAATATGCCCTATTTATAATGAATGCTTATGTTGGCTACAATGTCTTTTCATGCTTTTCATGTTAATTAGATCTATGTTGTCATTTTTACTTCTTGTCTAATGTGCAGGATGCGCTGCTAAGGATCACCAAATCTGCATTTCACTCACTTCAATTCACACTTGGCTTAATGTTTGTAGTATGTGCTCAAATTATCGAAGAAATCGATCTGCTTATGAGCATTAGTGTGCAAATAAGTAGCATCGGGAATGGTCCCTCTTTGCTTGATAGGTATTTCCTTTAGGAAGATTAGTCATGTGTGTATTCTCCTAAAACTAACGCATTTCTCATCTTTATGAGAGTTCATAAAAAATGTAAGGACAGGAGAATACAGGAAGCTTACGCAATTAGATACATGTATTATTCTTAATCTTATTGGATTTTTCTTTGGAATTGTTGCATAGATTTTAATGACATTTTATCATTCTTATCTAGATGTCGTCTTCTAATCTAACTTGCAACACCTTGTTAGTAAATAAGTGGTTGCATGTAAAGCTTGAGTTGCTTGCATGTCTTTTGAATCTTTTATGAGATTACCAATTCCTGAATACAAATTATATGTCTGGTTGAGTATAATCCTTATACATTATGGGGCTCTTTTCTGTAACAATAACTTTTATTAGCCCTACAGTTAACCTGCTATGTACTAGATAAGAAAGACACTTTTGCATGACAAAAATGGATCATCGTTAGAAAATGTCTCTACCATTTCTCTCTCTCTCTCTCTCTCTCTCTCTCTCTCTCTCTCTCTCTCTCTCTCTCTCTCTCTCTCTCTCTCTCTCTCTCTCTCCCTCCCTCCCTCCCTCCCTCCTCCCTCTCTCTCTCTCTCTCTCTCTCTCTCTCTCTCTCTCTCTCTCTCTCTCTCACACACACACACACACACACACACACACACACACACACAAGAAGTCAACAATGGTCTGTTCCGTATCTCCATCGCTCCAGCACTCTGCTGCCTCCAACCAGTGGACAGACAACCTAGCTCCGTGTCTCCATCACTCTAGCTCCAACGCTCTGTTGCCTCCATGGACCTCCAGTCAGTGGACATGGAAAAATGAGCCTGCCGCGAAATCTCAACACTGTCACATTTTTGTGACAATGTCGCCTGTGGCTGTTTTAGTTCATTTCTGCAAAAGTGACAGTTCTAGTTCATTTATGCAGACAGACTGTTTACGGCCAATTTCCACTGCTTATCAGCAATCAATGACAAGGGACCAAATGAGTGCCAACGGACACCAGCCAACTGGAAATCGCAATTGATGACCTAATTGCTTAGTATATATAGCTATTCATATTCATACATCACTCAAGTATCAAGAAGAAGTTCTGAAGCGACGCATCAACATTGTGAATTGTGAAGGGGCTGAGTGTTATTACACGACGCTTCCTACGCTCTTATCAAGCAGATCATTCACAATCAGAAAGTATTGTAGTTAGCTCTCTATCAAGCTTTCAAGCTTGAACTCTCTTGAGCATTCTAGCTCAGTCTTTTAGAGATTTATTTTAGAGTTGCTATTGCGCTACTGCTTATTAACATAGCTGCTTATTATCAGAGTGCGCGGTTTCTATCCGCTATTGTCTTGCGCTCATTAGCATCTGATTTGTTTTCTGAATCGATACTATCTTCTTATTGCGCTCAGTATATGTCAGAATGCATGCATCTCTGTATTGTTTTTGTAACTGATAGAAATTGTCTGAGAATTCAATATTTCATATTTGGCTACGTAATCACTTAGTATCTAGCGATTTCAAAGTTAGTTGCTAAAGATTGAACATGATTTCCATTACTACTGCTTTGTTCAATTTTTGCTAGGCGTAGTCATGCTTGGAAGTAGGGAGTTTCCGCTGCAATTTATCTATCCTATTTTTGACATGGTATCAGAGCATTATATCATGGTATCATAGTATACCTACATGATATCAAAGCTTTGATTCTTCTTCAGAACCTAATACTATCTCAATATAAGAAAGAAAGCTCTAATACTTGATATCTTTCATGATATCAAATTGATATCAAACTCTTCAGTTCCTTTTAACCTTTCAGTATCAGAGAATTGATTTCTTGTTGTTGGCATTACTACATCTTAGCGTCATCGATACAATCGACAGACTAAGTTCCAGATGGATTCTCAAAGTAAAGCTGGTCTTATTGCAGACAAGCTGAATGAATCCAATTATCATTTGTGGAAATTCAAGATGAAGACCTTGCTAATCGCCAATGAGTTATGGGATGTTGTTACAGGTATAGAAGTAAAACCTAAAGACGACACAAAGTGGAAATCAAAGGATGGTAAAGCTTACACGCTTATTATCCTCAATATATCAGATACACAAATTGGACACATAGTTGAAGCTAGAACGTCAAAAGACGTTTGGGACATCCTGAACTCAGTATATGACGTGAGGGATGTAACTACTAAGTTACATCTACAAAGAAAATTCTTCACATTCAAGATGTTTGTTGGTGATTCACTTCAAAGTCACATTAACCAGTTTAAGAATCTCTTGCAATAGATGGCCATTGTCGGATCAGTCATAGACGATCAAGACACAATTATGACATTGCTTTCAAGCTTGCTCTCTGCATATGAGAACTGGGTGATGATCATATATACACCCTCAGATTTAACTCTTACTAGAGTTATCACTATGTTGTTGCAAGAAGACAATAGAAGAAGTCAAGACACTCTGTCTACTTTCTCCTCTCATGTTCTATATGTCAACAAAGGCTCTAAGTGACAGAAGCAAAAAATCTCCAAGAAGGCTGCAAAGAATCAGAAACAGACTCAAAGTCAATCATCAGATCCATAGTTGAAGAACAAGATGTTTTGCAGGTATTGCAAGCGCAATAACCATGAGATCAAGGATTGCCTAATTCTCCAAACGAAGAACGCAGCCAAGCAGCTTGATCAACAAGCAAACATCACATGCGACACTTACGAAGTGCTTCTGGCCTGAAGATGTTTCAATAGGAACCTATATTCAGAACAGATTTCCTACTAAAGGTCTCTCAGACAAAACACCATTCGAAGTTTGGACAGGTACCAAACCTTCTTTATCAAATTTACGAGTTTTTGGATGTATTGCTTTTGCGCAGATACCTCGTGATCTCAAAAAGAAGCTCGACTTCCAGAGTATCAAATGTGTTTTCATCAGCTACACTACTTCAGATCAAGCTTACAAGTTGTTTGATCCCATCGAGTCGAAGATATTCACTAGTCGGGATGTCATCTTCATCGAAGATCAGTTTCAAGACCTCAAGGGAAAAGACAATCCCCATGTAGCCAACCTTTCAGATTCTCTTGACACATTGCACTTTCCAGTTCCTCAGTCGACTACTCCCATTGAAGGTCCAAGCTCTTCTACTTTTGACAATCAACGACAAATCAGAAGATGATGATGTTGCAGTTCAGCAACTATAGTATCATGAAAATAATCAACTTCCTCTATTACCCAGAAGATCATCAAGGACTAGCAGACCACCTGAGAGGTATATCAATGTGTCTGCAACCTATCTTGTTCAAGAACTGATGTCTGTCCAAGAGGCGCTTAGTCAGCCTGATTCAAATCTCTAGAAAGAAGCTATGGATAAAGAGTATTCATCTCTTATCAAAAACTAGACATGGACAATTGTCGAATTACCTGCCAGTAGAAACATAGTTGATTGCAAATGGATTTTCAATACAATGCAAATGGAAGCATCAACAGGAGAAAAGCACAACTTGTCGCCAAAGGATTTTCTCAGACATACAACGTCGATTACATTGAGACCTTCAGTCCAGTAGTCAAGCATTCTACTATTTGACTTTTGCTATCATTTGCCGCTGCAGCAGATTTGGAAATACATCAAATGGATGTACATACAACATATCTCAATGGAGTTATCGAAGAAGACATTTACATGGTGCAACCCCAAGGTTATATTATCGAGGTGTGTGTAAATTCCATAAGGCACTTTATGGCTTGAATCAATCTGCTCGAGCATGGTTTCAAAGGATCAGTACTTTCCTTATTGATCACGGCTACACACTAGCTCTTCAGATTCAAATGTTTACTTGAAAGCAGTGCAACAGTCTTTTATCATTATCACTTTATACGTAAATGATACATTGCTTTTCAGCAGTAGTACCGATGATAAAAGAGGCCAAGACAATGCTATCTTCATTCAACATGATCGATCTGGGTGAAGCTCATTTCTGCCTTGGTATACAAATCCACAGAGACAAAAAACAGAAGTAGGTTTACATTACACAACAGAGGTACATCTACAACATGTTAGTCAGATATAATCTAATCAATTGCAAGTTAGCTCTCTCACCAATGGAACCAGGAATCAAATTGTCAAAGGACCAGTGTCCCCAAACAATTCATGAGAAGCAGCAGATGTGTGAGTATCCTTACCATTCTATTATAGGATCTCTTATGTATGCCATGATCTGTACCAGGCCAGACATAGCTTTTGCAATCAGCTCTCTCAATCAGTTTATGACTAATCCTGGTGTAACACATTGGAAGGCTCTTATTAGAGTCATGAGATATCTTCGAGCTACTATGGACTTTTGCATTTGTTATGGAGCAGTCAACAATGACAAACTCAATTTACTCAATTGTTACACACATGCAAGTTGGGCAAAAGATGTAGACACTCGTAAATCCACTTCCAAATTTACATTCTTCCTCAATAATGGCCTGATTTCTTGGAAAAGTCGCAAGCAATCTTCGGTAGCTCTATCTTCCACTGAATCAGAGTATATCGCAGCCTCTCAAGCTACAAAGGAAAAAATTTGGTTGAGAAACTTACTCTCAGATATCGGTCTGAATCAATATGTTCCAACGACATTATTTTGTGATAATCAAAGTTCCATTGCTTTATCAGCCAACTCTAGATTTCATTTTAGGAGTAAGCACACTGAACTAAAGTATCATTTCGTCAGAAGCAAAGTTCTCAATGAAGAGGCCAGATTGTAGTACTGTAGAATGCAAGATATGACAGCAGATATTTTTACCAAAGCATTAAGTTTGGAAGCACATAGAAGATTATGTGTAGGACTAAGTTTGAAGGTCAAGGCATTCAAGAATTCAGATTAAGACGGAGTGCTGGATTATTTTCCTTCTTACCAATCGACTAATTGGTTTTAATCTTCATCCATTGTTTATCCAGTTTCGTGGATTTTCCCATGTCTTTTTACAGTCTGTAGAATTACAAGTGTTTTTACACAGTCTTTAGAAATACATGGAGTTTGAAACAGTGTCGCATTTTTCACCTGTTAAGAATCCCTTGTAAAAATGCAGTGTCGCCTTTTTTGCATTTTTTGCCTGACAAGAATCACGAGTAAAAATGTAGTGTCGCATTTTTTGCTTTTTCAAAAGTGCCTCAAATGTTAAGGAAATGACTCTGGTAAAGTGTGGGGCAATCCTAAATCAAATTTAAGGGCACCTTTGGATTTTTCGCATTTTTTGCAAAATCTCGACACTGTCGCATTTTTGTGACAGTTTAGCTCATTTTTGCATAAGTGATATTTCTAGTTCATTTATGCAGATAGACTGTTTACGGCCAATTTCCACCGCTTATCAGCAATCAATGACAAAGAACCATCGGATGAATGCCAGCGGACACCAGCAAACTGGCAATCACAATTGATGACCTGATTGCTCAATATATATATAGCTGTTCATATTCATACATCAATCAGGTATCAAGAAGAAGTTCTGAAGTGACGCATCAACATTGTGAATTGTGAAGGAACTGAGTGTTACTACATGACGCTTCTTGCGCTCTTATCAAGCAGATCATTCATAATTAGAAAGTATTGTAGTTAGCTCTCTATCAAGCTATCAAACTTGAACTCTCTTGAGTATTCTAGCTCAGTATTTTAGAGATTTATTTTAGAGTTGCTATTGTGTTATTGCTTATTAGCATATTATTTATTATTATCAGACTTATTCTCAGTTACTCAGAGACAACTTAGAGTGCGTGGTTTCTATCCGCTATTGTCTTGCGCTCATTAGCATCTGATTTGTTTTTTTGAATCAATACTATCTCTTATTGTGTTCAATACATGTCAGAATGCATGCATCTCTATATTGCTTTTCATATGATAGAAATTGTCCGAGAATTCAATACTTCATGTTTGGCTACGTAATCACTTAGCATCTAGCGATTTCAAAGTTAGTTGCTAAAGATTGAATGTGATTTCCATCACTACTACTTTGTTCAATTTTTGATAGGCGTAGTCATGCTTGGAAGTAGGGAGTTTCCGCTACAATTTATCTATCCCATTTCCGATAGGAAGGAGTTATACGAATCTCAATCCAATTGTCTCGTATTTAAGAAATTTCTAAAAAGTAGAGGTTTAAAGGAAAAGAGAGATAAATTTAAGGGCCTCCAGATTTTGTAAATAATGAGATACCATTTGGGATCAATCTATATCTCATAATTTTCCAAAATACTCAAACAAAAAGCCACTGGATTTCTCTGTTAGTAATCCCATTACAACAATCACTAACCATCGGTCTACTGATCATTCTCGCACAAGAAATCTCCTTTGGAATCACGGATGTCCCATATCACCAGCTCTTCCTCCAAAAATTCTCTGCTTACCCAAAAAGTCAAAAAGACTATTTGGCTATCCTATATCCAGATATAGGATCAAAATCACAACCAATTTAGGAGATACTTCTAGCCATTGAATTCTCTCATGTCCCTTAAGCGTTCCTCAAAGAATACCACTCTGCATTGTACCCAGGCATGGACGAGATGTATCGTTCAAGTACTGTTGAAATGTCGCAAGTGTATTCACAGAACCAAAAGGAACATTTACAATCTCAATCTAACCGAATACCATATTGTCCTAGATATCCAATATCTATTTCAAAATCAATAAAAAGAGCTTAATTCTTTTACAAATTAGAATTTCTCTTGGTTGTCTCAATCATTATAGAAAAACACTCTATAATGTCTCAAAAAAAAATCCAGATTATTAGATTCCTATATGGAACACCTTTCATCTGCTTTCACTTGCAAGATCCAAATCCAATTTCAAAACAGAGATGGTTCCATAAGTGGACTATATGACCGCCAATGCTAAATTCCCAATTGTATTCTCACTTGCTATCACTAATAATTCAGGATTTGAAGTCGATAAACAAGATTGACCAGCTCGGTCAACCAATCAACTACCCCTCAGGCTTCATCTCTTTCCTCCCTTCCAAATATGGTTAAGATTGAAAGCCTCAAATTTGGCAAGGAAAAAGACCAATTTGGAATCAGTAGTGCCTTTAACTACTAATCAACCAGACAGTTTGATTGTGCAATATTTAATCGTTGCACTCAATTACTGGCAAATTCTCTTATGGATCAGCATAGAAACTGTTCCAATAAGATTTGCATTATTCTTGGTCTTTATTGATCCCAAAAAACAAGAAATGCTTCCATTAGTTGACAGATTCCAAAATCTTCAACTAAAAGTGAAAGGTACTATGACTTACCAACCTGATTGATTTTAATTCAGTAAGTTCATTCACTTGCCAAGCACAAAATCCAAGGTATAGGAGAGCGAACCTGTAGGATCTTGCAGTTGTCCCTGCGAACCAGAAGCCAAGCCAATCTTTCCGAAATGTCAAAGGTTATTCAAACTTGAACAAAAAGTTTTAACCCATAACCCCATTTCTTTTAACCATTGAAATTAAAAGAAACAATAACTAACGAATTTGAACAAATTCAGAACATCCATGGCTCTTCCAAAACTTTACTTAGCCGGGATTTTCAAATTCTATTCGATATGGACCTAGACTATGAAAATCGATCTAAAGCATCGACTTGGCAGTTTCACAGTTACCATCACATTCCGAAAGGATTCCAAAACATCCGGCATGCAGTGATTTCTAAAAAAATCAAATTTTTACGTAAATTGCCTTGTAGCTGGGAAATCAGCTTTTTGAACTAGAGATTTCAAAAACAGCTTCATGCATGAAATTGTCTCTGATCAATCTACTGAACATCCATCCAACATGCATCCAAGCATGCAAATAGGTCTATCCATACATTTCCATCAACAGAAAGGCACTTAACTAAGCTGTATGCATGCATGCATACACCCGATCCTCCATCTACTACAACAGCTTCTTCTCCGAAGAGTTTGTGCTTGATAGAAAGAGTTATGGTTCTTCGAAAGGTATGTCCGGCAACCAATCTGACAAGACACCCTTTGCTTGAGGTGCAAGTCGAAGGAAATCTCCAATAGAGATGTTCATTCTGCTGAATAAGATGCTCGTCAGCAGTTCCGTCCTTTGAGCTTCAGGTTCTACCATATGGAATGGTTCTTCTTGATGGTGTAGTCGCATGTTCACATCTGATCTATGTGGTGAATCTTGCGGTGCGGTCGCTTGTTGATCCCTTTTTGGTGTAGTGTCTTGAGGGGCTGTCGGTTGTTGTGCAGCTTGAGCAGCTTCGTCGACCTGAGCTTCTTGTATCCAATGCTTGATCTTTTGATATCGTCTTTGTTCATCCTTCACATTCGGATAAGGTAATCCCACTCCTCCTGATGTTGAAGGTTGATCAGTTGGCATTGATACAGAGTGTGGTGATGATGGAACTACCTCCTTGTGCTTTTGTGCTTGCGTAATAGCTAACATTGGAATGTTAGGATAGGGTGGTCTCCTTGGTACAGTTGAGTGTGGAGTTGTGCTTGTGCCTGATTGCAATCCAATTTAATGGCACGCTAGTGTTGGCTCTCAATGGACAATTCTTGTAGCAGTGTCCATATCCACACTCACGACATAAGGGCGTATAAATTCCTTTGTTTGGACATTCGACAATCCTATGTCCTTCTCCACATCCATAACATCCATATAATATGCCCCCTTGGCATTGTGGTTGTGCAGCGTATGTGGCATAATACTAATTAATAGCAAGATCGACGAAAGGTTCATCATGTCCATACCATTGTTGCATTTCCTATTGGAAAAATGTTTCAGCTTCCGCTGCCGTGAGATTCACCTGGGCTGCTTGTGGATTATTTGGCCCTAGTATTGTTGGTAGTGCCATTTTTTGTTGTTGAGGGTCTGGTCCAAGCCTTGGTGTTGCGTTAGGTGCTCCTTGATGGAAGCATAAGAGGTCTAGGATTGAGCTCTCTTTTGGAGTATGATCTGTGGGTTGTAGGGGCAATACACAATGTCATGCGAGGATGCATTGCATAGATGACAATATTTGCGCATCAGCTTCAAATTCTGCTTCAATATCAGACACTCGTTGGAAGTGTGATTCTGAGTACAAATGGGACACCAAACATTGTCTTGTCGAGGATACTGCTGTTGATAAGAATTTGGTTGTGGTGTTGCATTATTCTGAAGAGCCTTTAGTTTTTAATCAAATTGGGTTGTGTGCTGCTCCATCTACTGCCTGTGTAACTTCGTGATCTATTCCATCAGTGATTTGTTGGACAAGCTCATAGAGGCTGAGGCCGATGCAATTGAAGGAGTCGAAACATGAAGAGTTGTAGTTCTTGGTATAGAATCATCATTTGATCCTTCATCTTCTTCTCTCATTGCGTCTTCCATAGCTTCGTGCAATGTGGCATATTGCTCCCGTCTTTTCAGCTCTCATTGGATGCTTCTAGGTAGTCCCACTAAGAACCACATAATGACTGCATGATTAGAGTAAGCTCTGCATTACACTCGGATCTCAAGTGTTTGATCCATTCGATGTAGTGTCTGACCCTTTTTCTTTTTCCCATCTTGATTTTGCTAAGCAAGAGGAATGGATCTTCAAAGAACTTACGTGGCTTGAATCTGGTGATCGAAGTTGCTTTTACCACTTCCCAGTATGTTCATTCTTGTGCCATCTGATTGAAAAACTAGTCTAAAGCTGCTCCTATCAGAGACATTGGAAGCAACTTCAGCTTTTCTACCAGGGTGGTTTCACCGTAGATCTCGCATGCTTGCCCATAGATTTGCAAGAATCTAATAGGATCGGTGGATCCATCAAATTTGGGCAATTCCAATCTGAGAGATCTTCTGATTGCTTGGAGAGGTACCACTAGCATAGGAATATCTTGATCCATTGGATTTGGCTGATTTGGTCGGATCTCTTCCGTTGTTGCTTGACGTAGTTCTCGATTCTCTATAAGTAGTATTCTATCGGATTTTAATCTCATTCACTGTGCAGATTTAATATAGAGTAGAAGATTTTGATAATAGTGGATATGAGTGGATCTTGTTCGAGTGGTGATCAGTGATTGATGTTATGAACGGGCGAAAGGAACACGATAACAAATTTTACTAGACGACAATTGAAATGATTATTGAGAGAGATGGATGGATGGTGACATAGATTTGAATGGAGTTGATTACACAAAAAATGGATGTTGTAACAACACAGTTGGTAATAGTGGTGAGTGACAAATGGCCACAATAGTGCCGGGTCAGGTGGGCCCCCAGTACTAAACGGTATGACTTGTATAAGATTGAACAGATATATCGCAAGTCGTCACTAGTAGTTTCAACAAAAAGAATTTGGATTTTTTTTTCAAATTTTCTTAACAGGAACCTTCGCCTGACTGATATATGATTTAGGGAGCTTGGCAAGGGTTCTTGTTGGCGAAGGATGGTTCAGCGAGGGTTCTGAAAGCAATTTGGGGGCGATTAGCACTGGGAACCTTCGCGACTATTCTTTTGATGGAGACTAATCTTCGCTGACTTGTAGAGAAGTACAAATTGATGATCAAAGGGCTAGCGAGGGTTAGGCAAAGATTCTCATTGGTGAGAGATAGTCAGAAGGTAATTTGGCACTTTTGAGCACTGAGAACGTTCATCGAACTAGTAATTGGTACTACTAACCTTCGTTGACTTCACAGATACTACAAAACAATGTTTTATGACTATTCTGAGTTTGATGAAGATTGATGATACACAGGCGAGGCTTTATGAAGGTTGGTGAAGGTTCAAAAGACTTAGATTTTACTCTGAGCACTTGAAATATTTGCCTGACCACTTTTTCTCAATATTTATGGTCGCCGACTTCACCGATGCTAGAAAATATGGAAAAGTAGCTACTGGCAAATTGGCGAAGGTTGGCAGTATGTACTTTTGTAGATATTGAAGTTGGCGAGGGTTCTAATGGCAAATTCCTATTTTTAGTCCATAAAGACTCTTCTTCAAGAGACACACCTTGTCTTCTTCTCCATCTTTGATGAAGCCCTCGGGTTGGCACATGTAGATTTCCTCTTCCAAGAATCCATTCAAGAAAGCATTTGTCACATCAAGTTGTAAGAGCTCCCATTTGAAAGAAGTCGCAAGACATATGATTAATCTAATGGTCACAAGCTTTGCAGTAGGTGCAAAGGTTTCATCATAATCTATGACTTTGACTTACAAAAAACCTTTTGCTACAAGTCTAGCTTTGTACTTATGAATGGAACCATCTTGATTATATTTCAATCTATCTATCCATTTACAAGTAAGAGGCTTCTTTCCATAAGGTAAATTAACAAGTTTCCAAGTTTGATTTTCCAACAATGCATCAAACTCTACTTGCATAGCTTTCCTCCAATATTAAGACTTATTTGCTTCCTCAAAACTAGTTGGTTCTTCAAGCATAGTAGTCAAGAAAGTATAAGAGTTGAGTAGTTGAGAATCTTCCCTTTGCTCCCCTTTGTCACTATAAGTGAGCCTTGATGGCTCAATCTTTGTCCTTGTTGATCTTCTTGGCACCCTTGGACTTGGAGTAGGTTCCACTTGGTCTTCATCTTCATGAAGCTCCTCCTCGGCCATAGCATGATCTTTGAAAAGTTGAGTGTTGTTGGAAGTCACCTTTCCTTTGGCTTGAAGAGATTCACCAAAAAGTACATCTCTACTAGCAACAACTTTTTTTGTAATAGGATTATATATCCTATAAGCTTTCTTACTTTCACTATAACCAACAAAGATGCCTTTGAAAGAAGTCGCATCTTCCTTTTTCCTTGTTTCTAAAGGAATATGTACATAACAAGTACATCCAAAAACTTTCAAATCACTAAGATTTGGCTTTTTGCCAAACAATACTTCATAAGGTGTAAGTCCTTTAATGGCACTATTAGTCATTCTATTACAAACAAAGTTTGCACATAAAATAGCTTCTCCCCAAAATGAAATAGGAAGAGATGCATCTAATCTCATAGCTTTAGCACACTCACATAGTGTCCTATTCTTTCTCTCAACTACTCCATTTTGTTGTGGAGTATATGTACAAGTAAACTCTCTCTTTATGCCATTAGTTTCATAAAACTCTTTCATCCTATTGGAGATGTACTCCCCTGCATTATCACTTCTTAATACTTTCAAGCTAATATTAAGTTGCTTTTCCACAAGTGTTTTGAACTTTACAAAGGACTCAAAAATTCCACTTTTCTTAGACAAGAGATAAACCCAAGAGTATCTTGATTTATCATCAATAAAAGTGACATACATAAGAGCTCCACCATTTGATTCATGTGAAAATGAATGAACATCCGAGTGTATAAGGTCAAGAGGAGAGTTAGATCTTATCAAAGATCTCTTGAAAGGAAGCTTATGAGATTTGGAGAGTCCACAAGCTTCACAAAGCTTGCCACACTTGGATATGGTTTTGGGAAGTCCTCTTGCTAGCTCCTTTGTCACCATGGTCTCCATATCTTTGTAGTTAGGATGGCCTAACCTTTTGTGCCATAATTCCACTTGAGTGAGCTCCTCCCTTGCCATGTTCACACTTCCAACCATCACATTAGCATCCAATTTGAATAACCTCCCTTGCTTGAAACCACTAGCAATACATTTTCCATTTTTCAAGATAGAACATGCTCCATGCTTGAAATGTACATCTAATCCACTATCCATAAGTTGTCCTACACTCAACAAGTTCTTTGTAATTGAAGGTACATAAGGAACATTGTCTAGATCTACTTTTTTAGATGATCCTAGACATAAAGGAATGGATACAACACCTACAATCTCACATTCTTGATCACTTGCAGTGAAGATAAATCTCTTAGAACTATTGTAAGAAAGTAGATTAGAAAAGTAGTCTTTTTGGTGAGTCATGTGAGAGCTTGCCCCACTACCAATCCACCAAGTGTCTTGATTAGATGTTTGTGGTGAGGATACCATCAAAGATAGATTGCCTTCTTCCTCCTCCTTAAGCACAAGATTGCCTTGATTGTCCTTCTCTTGGGCATTCTTCTTCTTGTAGCACTCAGATGCAAAATGTCCCTTTTTTCCACAAAAAAAACATTTTAGCTTCTTCTTGTCCTTCTTGCTCTTGCCTTTAGAACTTGATGCTCCATCTTTGTTCTCCATCTCCATGTCTTGAGTCTTCTTGGATGGAAACTTCTTCTTCTTGCCTTTCAAAGAAAAGTTAGCTTTTTCATCACCATCATTCAAAGATAAGGAACTCATCCTACTTTTGATATGAAACATTCTACTCTCCTCACTAACAAGCACACTTTGAAGTTTTTCAATACTAGAAAGTGAATCTTGAATAGCAAAGGTTTGAACAATATTGGAATAATCATCTCCTAATCCATCCAAAATGATTTGAACTAATTCATCATCTTTGATTTTATCATCTATAGAAGACAACTCCTTATTCAAACATTTGATCCTAAAGACATAATTTTGGGCACTTTCAATACTTCCTTTCATGCTTTGAAGGATTTGATTCCTAAGCATGAGTATCCTTGAAGTGTTCTTGGATCCATAAATGGCTTTAATGAATCCCATGCCTCTTTGGATGTGGTACAAGATGAGATTTCTTTCAAAAGTTCATTACTTACATTTATTTTTATGCAATGTGATGCAACTCTACATCTCTTTTTGTACTTAACAAACTCAACTCCTCCTTGAGGTTCTACTTCCACCTCAAGTACTATTTCATAAAGATCATGAAGTACAAGCAAAGACTCCATTTGAACTATCCAAGTAGCATAATTAGTGGATGTAAGTCTTTCACTAGCTTCAAGCAAAAGACCACCCATTGATGCCATTTTTTAATGTGAAAAAGCACTAGAAACTCTTATGGTTTCTCTAAGAGATCTGAACCTAAGGTCTTCTAGCAATTTAGAAAGCTTATAGACCCAATCCTATCACTCATGAACCAATCTAGAATGATGGGAATTTAGATTTTAGTCTCAAAACTTGCAAAATCACTCCTTAATCTATGATTTTTAGCAATTTCTCTCTTCAACCTCAACATACACTCAAAAAATCAGAGAAGATCAATTAGTGCACCTAATTCAAGCTTCAATTTAAATTTTTTTGGCTGATCTAATCCAAGAACTATTCAAAGGATTAGATTTACTATAGAAAATGCTTGATTTTGCACCAAAAATCACTCAAATTGGGTATGTGAGTCAAATTCTACAAATTTTTGAAATTTCTTAGTCAAAACCGGAGTTGTACAGCCTGACACTTGTGAAAAGGGTTCCTACAGCCCACAACAAGATCTGGACCAAAATTTTTGAGGATAGTTATCAAATCCAACTCGCTACACAAAATTTGACTAGTTTTCAAAAAACTGCTAATTTTGGCTTTGATTTGGATTAACCCTATCAATTTCAACAAAACCTCTTGTACTAGGCTCTGATACCATGTGCAAAAAGTACAAAAAGGACCAAGAGTGGATCCTAATCTGATCCTCAAGAGGGATTGGTTGTCAGATTACTTGATCTATTAATCTACTTGAGATTAAGATCAATCTAGATCAATTCTAGACACAAAATCCTAACAAGAACAATTATTAATTGAAGGTAGGTGTACTTTCTGGTTTCACACATGTGAAACACTGTCTGAGTATGGACTCCAACCTGAAAATCAAGTACACATTGATAGAACCTCAAAACAATCAAAACAAATGTAGACAAATGGAGAGAATCACTCAAAATTGCTTCCAAAACCAAGATTGGTGTCTCACATTGATTATGGCCAAATAAGCCTCTATATATACACTTTTGGAGCTCGAGGTACTGATCATGCATCAGATCTCACACATGTGAGGATGCCTTGTCACCATCATGCAATTTGACACTTGGATCAAAACTTTCCATTTTGGGCATTTTTGGTCTATTTTCCTACTATATGGAGATCTTCATGGAAATCTTCTAGAAGCAAAAACTCGCCTACTTTAGTTATTTCCACATGTGTGAGCTATCCTGTACACATGGGATGTGTCACCTATTCAAAATATTTGGCTCATGCAATCATTAGATTGGTGCCATGTGTCATATCTCTAGAAAAACTAGTTTTTGGCCATTTTAGCCACTAGAACTTGAATTAAATCATATGTACAGCATATATGATTATGTTACATAAAAAGTACACTAGTTTCACACATGGGAATAGGCTCCACACATGTGTGTCTATCCTATATACAAGATTTTTGGCCTCTACCAAGCTTATTTTTGCATTTTTCACACATACTCCGAATCTGAAAATCCAAAAAGATTAGATGATGATTCCTCATACAATATGCCAAAATATTGAGTTCCAATGATGTACCTCAAAACTTGTTTTCCTAGCTTCCAATGCTCCTCACTAGGATCTTGCATGAATTGACTCAATCTTCCAGCACAATAGCTTAGATCTGGTCTAGTAATGGTTAGATAGACGAGTGAACCAATTAGCTTCTTATAGAGAGTAATGTCCTTGAAGGATCTTTCACTACCTCTTATAGTTAGCTTTACATGAGACTCCATAGGTGTATAACAAGCTTTTGCATCTACCATATGAGATCTTTCTAGAATAGAATTAGCATACTTCTCTTGAAAAATGAAAGTAGATTGAGAAGATCTAATCACTTCTATTCCTAAAATGTGATGCGAGTTATCAAGATCATGCACCTCAAATTCCTTCTTAAGAGCAATCTTGATATCCTCCACATCTTGATTATTTCCACCACTCAAGATGATATCATCCACATAGATTAGCAAGATGGTAACATCATTTCCAGCAAACCTATAATAAAGTGAATGATCATACTCACTCATAACAAAGCCTTGAGAGAGTAAAAAAGTGTTGATCTTAGCATACCAACTCCTTGGTGCTTGTTTAAGACCATACAAACTCTTTTGTAGTAGACACACATGATTTGGCTTTGTAGAGAAAATGTAGCTCTCCGGTTGCTCCATGTACGCTTCCTCCTAAAGGTCACCATTCAAAAAGCATTTGTAATGTCCAATTGCCATAGATCCCATCCATAAAGAGTAGCAAGTGAGATGATGACTCGAATGCTTACCATCTTTGCCATGTGTGCAAAGGTCTCATCATAGTCAATCCCTTGTTCTTGAGCATATCCTTTTGCCACTAACCTTGCCTTGTACTTGTTGATAGACCCATCTTGGTTTGTCTTCTCACACTAAGCGATTTTTGGTAATAGATGTAATGAACAAAACATCCTCCAAATGAACATTCCTATTTGTAGAGAGAGAATTAAGAATTGTGCCATTCCCTTTGATTGCACACTGACCATCATTGGTCGTGTAGATCACCCTCTTGTCATCTCCATATGCCAACAAAGAAGTGAAATCCTCTCTTCCCACGAGTTACATCCTTTTATAACAGGTCCAAAACCTAAATTGCCACTTGGTTTCCCTCCAATATAAAAAACCCTACTATTTTTAGGACTAGATTCAATGTACCCTACATTCAAATTTGAATCTACTCAAATTCAACTTCTACATTTCCCACACTTTCAAAAAGTGTTTATTCAGATACTTTTAGACTAATATAACTCTGAAAAGTCAACCTCTAAGTCTAATATGAAAATTGTGAATTTCACACGTGTGGAGTGTCCACCACATGTGATTGTGATCTCCTAAGATGTGTGGATGCACAATGATCAAGATTAGATTGAGATTCAAGATCTATCTTACTCTCAATGGCAAAAACACACTACTACATGCATTAACTCACTTTCAAAGTACATACACACATGTGGGAAGTACTTCAAAATAAAACCAAGTAAAATAAAGCTCCTCTCCTCGCCTCGGGTAGAGAGAGAATACTACCAATAGCTCTCGGGTAGAGAGAGAAAACTAGAAAAGCACTTAGACTCAAAATTCACCTGATCTCCAAATTGCATCATTCAGGGTGAGAAGTACAATGACACAATGCTCAAACATGATTGGACCACACTTTTGCCACCTCTTAATCCTATTGGACCATTGATGCATTCATCTCTTGATTCTATTGGACCATTCATGGTTCCACCTCTAAATCCTATTGGACCATTCATGGTTCCACCTCTAAATTCTATTGGACCTCTTGAACTTCATTAAACAAAAGCATTACACTTGTCCACTATCCATTTAGCTTGAGTTTTGCCTCCTACACTACTTTGGCTCAATAGTGGCATTACATGTGGAATTGGACAATTTGCCATATATGCCAAATTTGACCCTATCAACATCCTACACCAAGATGCTTGATATAAAAAAGTATAAGACCCCTATAACTAAACATAGATAACCTTTTGCATTTCTCACATAAATTGGCCTCAATTGCCAAATATAGAAATGTAGCAAATATGACTAAACTAGTTGAGTTTCTCACATTTAGCTCCATCTAATCTACCAGATCATCCATTCAGGGAAATGGATATTTATTCTTAACACATTCGGAATCATGCATCTTTCTTCGCTTTCAAAAGAACATGAGCACCCCAAGGTGATTACCTATGCAGTATATAACCCATCTTAAGATAAATTTCAATTTAATTTGTAATATTTATCTCTTTTTTTTGAGAAAACTAATCTGGTTATCTATAGATTGGGTGACTACTTGGAATTAACCCAATCTTGTGGTCGACCGACCTAGAAGGTGGTACCTACCGTGAGATAATTCAGTTAAACAACATCTTCAGTTCATCTATGATCACACTTGTATGCCTATTTGTAGCCTCTTGCCCTATTGAATGCTCTTACACAAGCTTACCAACTTATGGAAGTTTCTAGATCTCTTCCAAACCCTAGATCTAACATGACTAGATTCAATGCATCTCTACTAACCAATTAGAGTAGGTCCAAATTCAACCATATCAACTTGCCTAAGTTGCTAAAAATAATAAATCTACTATTCTTAGGCCTTATTAATTTTAAAAAGTCTTTCTCTAAGTTGAAAATGCATCCATCGAGAGCACAAAAGTGCACCAATAGGAGGATTTAGCTTAGTAGCAATGAAAGGATATGAAGCAGTAGGAAGGAGCTGCGAAGTGACCAAGGCAAAAAAAGCAACAACAAGTGAAGGAAAATAAGTAGATGGAGGGGAGATTGAGAGAGGGGAAGCAAGACAAGGGAGGAGATGAACAGGGCGACAAGCGAGGCGAAAAAGGCACGACACCCAAGGAGGGTAGCAAGAGGCCATCGCCACCCCCCCTCGCGCGTGGGAGAGAGATGATGGTGGGAGCAGTGGGGTAGGAGCCGCCATAGCTATCTACCTCCATCACGACTTCCTAAAAGTGGTTTTTGAGTTGGAAATTTTAGAAGTCCAACATTTTTGAAAAGCCACAAGCTTGAGAACTTAGAAAGGGATTTTGGATTTAAATTTGGGTAAGGTTTTCCAAATTTATTGCAGGGAAATAAAGGATATACCCATAAAATGCTGCATGGTGGAAGGCGAAGGCGAAGGAGAGGAGAGCAGTTTGCCACGAAATCAATAAAGGTCAACGAGAAATCATATGTCATTGTCACCTTGAGTCACGCTTTCTGATTTGTGTTAGGGACTACTACTCGTATTACATCTCTCGTCTCAAATTTGTAGCAAGTAGATAGCACGTGAATAGATTTACAACAAAGCCGGATCTTTAGAGACTCAAACTCGAAAGGCATGAATAATGCTGTTATTGTTACTGCAGCAGCTGACTTTAAGAATCCAGCGATGGAGCACGAAGCGCACGCTACACTCGCAATCGAATTCCCAGAAGGACAAGCGGGCTAGTGTAGCTGTCAAATAAGTAAGCAAGCAAGCAAGAAAGACAGTATGGCATATATGTCATGGGAATGGTGATGGTACAGGCAACCACCTAGCTATACACGCTTCAAACATGAAAACAGTCACTCCAAACTCCTCCTCCTAACTTGTGACGGAAAGTGAGAGTGTGCTATGTGGTGTGTGTGTGTATGCAACGTTTGAAGGAACGTGCTGAGCAAGCTGCAGGCACCCTTTTGCAGCGGTTTCCTCCACAGGGCTGGGGCCTGCCCTGCTTTTGTCATTTTGTCAGTCTTGACGTTCGTTTAAGAAAGGGACGGAACTTGGGAGCCCTTATTAAAAATGCCTTAAATTGATCCATTTCCATACTTAACAAATGAATTAGGATTCATTAAAAATGTGTCCAAGATCAATCCAATCTAGAAAAAATTTGAACTCCCTACGTAGTTTTTATCTTCAAATTCTTTGCCTGCTTGGGAAACTCTTATACTCATATTTCCTAGTTAGAGACGTGGTCCCAATTCCCAAAGATATAAGAAATAGAGAATTTCCTAGATGAATCTAACTAATTACATTTAAAAAAAAAAACACCGTAACACCTATAAAATACATAATATGAATCATAATTTTTTTTATGAAATATAATAAATAGCACAAAACACACAAACACAAACACACACTCACAATATAATTTGTAGCATATAAATAGTCAAATACATATAGCACTACAATATAATAAATGTCATATAATTAATCAAGTACATTCCTTCCACACACACACAAAAACACACACACACACACACACACACACACACACACCCCACTCGTGAGTTGGAGAAGATTTCCCTCAAGGATCCAACCACACTTAGCTAGATGTCTTACTTGTAACATTTTGCCAACCATATTGATTATTCATTGTTTTAAAGTTACAATTGACATTACTATCTAACGTTGGACTGTACTTTACCTTCTATTGCCTTGTCCTTTACTAAGTAATTACAACATGTACTAGACAGATTGATTGCTTCGACAAGTTTCAGGTACTTGATATTCTAGAAAAAGGGCTTACCTATATCATGATCATAAGACTTAATGACTTCTTCTCATGTAGTCATATGACTTTTGGAGTATTATATATGTTGGCAATTAGTGTCGTAAACTAGTTCAAAACTTATATGTGATATATTATTTTCCTTTTTTGATCGTTTATCTTTGTTCTAGGATGCTATTAAGAAATCTTAAGATGTATTTAATAGCATCGATTATGATAGTGTGAATATCCTTTGACTTGCTTGGATCTGAATACTTGTCACCCAAAAAAATTAATTTTCATAGGGAGATAGATTTGAAACTAAGCCCCATTGGAGCTTGTCTTTACACCATTTTTTTTTACACAAGTAACCTATGTTTCTTCATGTGCACAACATGTATAACCACATCAGGTATACCAATTGCATCACCAAGTGTGGTTATCTTATTATGTGGGATGGTTGGTGGGATAACACACACACACACACACACACACACACACACACACACACACACACACACACACACACACACACACACACACACACGCACGCACGCACGCACGTGCACACACACATTACCATTTTGCATTACAGTAACTTTTCTAAACTGCAACCAAATCTAAGTTTAAATTCAATGAAGCCAAATTCTAATTTATGGAGACAAGTGTCTTTTGAGAATGATTCACTTACTCTCTTCAAAATTTTATAAAATGCTTCACAGAATGAGAAGTTACAATAATCCAACATATGGATAAATACTTCATTCTAGGCCTTGGCATATTGCGAGTTTCTTTCTTGCCATGATTTAACAAAAAGATAGCATATGGTGTGCTATATTTCTTATGACACTACTTGAATGCTTATTATTAAAAATTTTGGTCTGGTACATAGTTAAAAATCCCATAATGGAATCCCAAACTAAGAAAAAATTAAAATCAATTTTTTTTTGTAGACTCCAAAGATAGCATGTCGACAACATAGCAATATATATATATATATATATATATATATATATATATATATATAGATCCACAAAAATATGATATAATATCTTAAAAGTGGATATTGTACATGACAATGATGGTTTGATACTTGAATTGCCACATATGTGAAAAATAGAAAAAGTTATCTATGTTCAGTTAGGGGCCGCTATATTGACTTTTTTTTTTGTGTCATTACACATGTTAGTAGGTGATTAGGCCAATTTTGGCATTAGAGGTAAGTCGAGCAAGTACACATGCCACATGATGATTAGGCCAAATCCAAAAGTAAGTTAGGCACTTGACACATGTCATGATGGTAGAGGGCTAGTGACACTTCCTATGTGTTGTATTTAGATCATGTGACCAATATCAAGTTAGAGATCCATGAAATTGGTCCAATCAAGTTTGAGGGTCAATATGTCACTAAGCCAATCATCTCAATTTCTACTTTAATGTGTCCTAGATCAATTCTATTTAAGTTTTTGGAGTAATGAGATTTCTACACTATTTTGGAAAATCTCGATCTTCTCTCTGTACTCGAGTTTTGGATGGCTGATTCTCTCTCTATCGGAGAGGAAGTCATTTTCATGATTAGTTTTTTCATAATTAGGTCTCCACACGTGTGATTGTACTTGTATGAATGATTTATGCATGATTTTTAGTGCTCTTGCCTTAGATTTATGGAACAGATCTTGGTTTTCAATCTATGTGTGATCTATGTGCAATCACCACATCTTAGGAGATCAAAATCACATTCTTTGGCATTCCCACACTTGTGAAATTCAGCATGGTATCAGATTCTACCTAAGATATCCATGCATACATCAAGAGTGATGAAAAATTTGCCTTGAAATCAAGATCTAGAGAGTGTAGTTTTATCTCTAGGGCTATTAAGGGGATTTTAGGTTCAAAATGGATCAAAAGCATATTGGATTGATCCATGCCAGGTACTGTACAGAATGTACTGCTTAGGAACATGTGAGATCACCAAAATTTGAATGGTTGGTGTTTCTCCAAGGTAGATTCAAATCGAGTGCTTGACAGCTTGTTGGAAAGCTAATGAAGGTAGTTTCTAGTGCAATTGATTTCATGTCAATTGAATGTGTCTTGAGTAGGTTATAGGCTCTCAAAGTGAGGTGGGTAGGGCACCCAACCTGGTTGGACACATAAAATTTAGGCTCTTGTTTGATCCAAAATTTCAAGAAAAAGCTTGCCAATCTCATCTATTTGGGATCTAGACAATTTTTTGAGGTCATAGCCACATAGTTTCATGCAATTCATTTGTATTTTGGTCATTTGTGGATGTTTTGAGTGATTTACATGTGCTTGAGTCAAGTTGACCCAAATTTTGTCCTTGCTTCATCTTTGGATGAGAGTTTGATCTAGTTTGAGAGAGATTGGTAGAGCTAGTGAGATTGATCTCATACCTAGTTGCAAGATCTCAAATTGGAGTTGGTAGGATACCATTATTGAATCCTTTATTGAGAGAGAGAGCAACACTTTTTGATTCATTGCAAGTCAAGTTCTCAAGGGAAGATGGCCTCCATAGGTTCCCTTTTGTTGGAGCATGGTGAGAGATTGAACACCTCCAATTATGCCATTTGGAAGGTGAGGATAGAGTCCATTTTGGTACTCCAAGATGTGATGGAGATTATGCTAGGACCTGAGGAGGAGCCTCAAGCACTCCAAGAGGTCCAGAAGTACAAGAAGAGGGCAAGGATGGCCCTACATATTACCAAAATGAATGTTTCCAATGAAGTATTGAGGGAGATTGGTCATGCACCTCAGCCAAGGAGGCTTGGGACACATTGAAATCCATCTATGAGGCAAGGAACACATCAAGTTTGCTCACATTGAGGAATCAAATCTTTCAAAGCTTCAAAAGGAGCGATGAGAGTGCCTCAAATTATGTTTTGAGATCAAAGATCTTCATAGAGAGCTTGCTTGTATATAGGGTTTTCATATTGACATAATTACTCTATTTTTTCATGAAAATAACTTTATTGTTGACATAATTACGTGAAAAAGCTTATTAACGTCAACAAAAAGTGACCTTTTGGTGATGTTTGGACCGGTTTGGCCTGTGGATTAGTCCACCGGGCTCAACAAAAAGCCCACCGGGCCCGCCATGATGCGTCCTCTAATATAGCCCAAGTCATGAAGAAAAACATCAAGAACGGCACAAATAATCCCAGCGGGCTCCTTTCTCAAGCCCGGTGGGTCCCACCAGGGCCTCTTTGTAAAGCACGACGGGTAACCTATTTGGTAGGTTTTGGCCGGTGGAACGTAAACACGAACGTTATTAACGTTCCAGGGCACCAAAAATAACTCCTAAGATTTTCAAATTTCACATTATGTAATTACGTTTTTGAAAACCTTGCTTGTATAGGAGACCACCTCAATCCAAGAGAGCTAGTGCAAGTGATCCTAAATGGGTTGAAGGAAGAATTTGACAACCTTGTTCAATCTTATGCAATCAAGGAGGAGCTTCCAACCTTGGATGAACTACAAGGACTTCTCATTTTCGAGAAGTGTAGGAAAGAGAACAAGCTATGTGGATCAATCAACTTTCCTTGAAGAATGATGGAGAGGTGAATGCATACTTCACAAAGGACAAGCCAAGAGGAAGGGGCAAAGAGCATCATCAACATTGGGCATTTTTCTTCTAATTGTTTCAAGAAGAAAGAGTTCCTCAAGCAAACTAATCTTCCTAAAGAGAGTGAAGGTATGTACTCTTCTTCTAGATTTAAAGATAGAAATGTGTGGTGGATACATAGTTGATCTAGTTTTCACATGACTAGTTCAAGAAAATCTTTTACTCATCTTGCACCTTACAATGGTTCTCGAAAGTTTATTTTCTTTCCTATTGATGGTGAATGCAAGATAGACGGAATTGGTAGTGTACCAATTGGTGTTGAATCCACTATGATTCTTGAAGATGTCATTATGCCTAATCTCACTATGAATCTCATAAGTGTTGGCAAGATGTTAGATGATGGTTTTCAAAGCAAGTGGTTGTGTCATCAAATGTATGTTCTTAGATTTTGTAAGAGCAAGTATGAGATAACTTCTCATAGTGTGAAAAATCTCGTTTTGTAAACTTCTCTTGAGATTAAGTGAATCATACACAAAGGACACTTACATCCTTGAGCAATTTTGTAGCCTCAATAAGATCAAGATAGTTGTTGATTTCAAGATTAGATCTATCATGGAAAAAGTTCATAGTATGTGGACTAGTCAAGCTAGAGTGCAAAATCTTGACAATCAACCTTTTTGCCTATCTTGTGATATTGATCTTCATGGTAATTATGAGGCATAGAGGCCTCAAATTCCCATCATGGTGTAGCCATTTTAAAAGGGGAGGAGCTTTCAAATCAAATGCCTTCTTCAATCATGGAAGGAATCATGAAAGTTTTCAGATCGATTAAGATCCAAACCCACAAAATGGTCTTTGGTTAGAAAGACAACAATTCACCAATATTGAAAAACGATCATCTACACTATGAATGAGATGCAAACACTAATAGATCTTGATCAAACATGAACCAAAACATAAATTAAAGTTTTTGTACGTACAAAACTAGTAAGTTGTTGTATTTCACACGTGTGGATCTGAAAATTCTACACACAAAATTGCAAGATATCACAAGTATAGTGCACCAATGGATAGTAGAACCCAAGAGAACCATGTATAAGCATGAATGAGATAAGAGAGAGAGAATTGTATCTCTTCCCACGGGTTACATCCTTTTATAACAGGTCCAAACCTAAATTCACACTTTGCTTAGGTCAAGTCATTTGTAACTGTCATCATAAGTTATCTGTCAGAGATCAAACGACCAAACTGGGTCTTACAGTAGCTGACTCAGAGTTAGTGATCATAGAGATATATATATATATATATATATATATATATATATATATTCAGAACGTTAGCAATTGTCTTGAATCTGTAAGTAGGATGACGCGCTTATCAGCGCAATTGTATTGTGATCTAATCGTTGTATTTACAACTTATTATACATATTCGCTATTGTTCTATATTCTTTCTGCATTCTTGTTGAATGATAACTCTCACTCCTCTTACACAAACACTATTATTAGATAATTGTATGGCTGTCTCCGATGCCTAAATTGATTCTACATTCTCTTCATACCAAGTTATCAGTACTAGAGGATTGCATGGCAGTCTCAGATGCCTAATCATCTTCGCAATCTCTTGTTTACGACAGTCTAAGACTCCTAGAGAAAGAAAATCCCAATTCTTTCAACTCCTACAATGAGAAACAATACACAATCCAAGGCTAAGTTTTGACAATTAAACACCAAGAAACCGAAATTTCTATAACTGGGTGTTAGTAACTTGTATTTCTAGAGTTGTTCTACAAAAGCGATTTCAATCCCACAGTACCTACTGCAAAGTCGCTAGCATATGTTTCGACCACAAATGGCTGATTGGGGCGACAACCTTTTGAAATAAAATAAATATGACTTGGGCCTTGGAATTAAAATAAAACTAGAGGCCCAATGTCATTTTTAAACTTAGAGATCACTTTTTGGAGTTGGGTCCAAATTGGGACTCACATGAATCTTGTGATTTCTAATGTACTTTACCTTGGATCAAGTTGGGTCCAAGATGAATGGATAGGATCATTGTGAATATTAGCCAATAGGATTGAGGGGCAAGGGCCTTCCCCATTTTATAAAAAGACACCATTTGTACACTATTTTTCATGCTTAATGAGAAGGAGAAAATTCTACCATTTTTGGAAGAGAAGCATCCTCATTTGCTATTCACTACTTGCTAATGCTCTTGATTGTGGTTTCCATTGCTTTCTATTTTCATGTTTATTGTTTGCCATAGTGAATGCTTTTCCATTAGCAAGCATAAGGAGCATTTGAGCTAACCTCCACCCTCACTCTCTATCTCTCTCTCTTTCTCTCTTCTCTTCTAAATTTCTTCTTTTCTATCCCTTCCCTTCACCCAAATCATGATGAATGTTAGTGTGGAGGAGTAGAGTTAAAGGACAGTAGTGTTAGTGGTGAGTAGAGTTAAGGGAGAAAGTAGGAAACTAACTAAAAGTAGCATCTATGCATAGTTAGGTACCTATCTAGTGATCAAACCCTTGTTGACAGGCGGGAGGGCTATACTACGCGAGATCTTCGACCCTACATTTGCTCTTGCAACCTATAGCCATCGTGAGGGAGTGAGGGACTGGAACCTGTCTTGTGTGCTTTTTGTGTCCCTGTTCTTTCTTGATTCAGCTTTAGAGCTCTCTCTCTGGAAGATTTGCGACTGAGAGCTCTCTCTCTCTCTCTCTCTATGATGGCCGCGCTATGTATTGCAAGGAGGGAGCCGGCCCTAATCTTATTTTTTTAAAAAAAATAGGGTTTATTTTTTGAGAGGCCTTTTGTTTTTATTAAAACCTTATGGTTTGGGCAGCATGAGCTTGGTGGTTAAAGGAAGTTTGATGCATAGTGGGTGGTCGACAATTCAAAGAATTGGGTGACTATCTACATCAATGCTAGTACATGCCTATTAATCAAGGCTTGGAGAGAATTTTGGACATTTGGTAACTTTGAGCCAGGTTTCTCCAAGGAATGCAGCTCGGTAATATACATGAGCGACTGGCAGCTGATCTTCGACTTTGTCGGAAGCTAGTGCCTTATTAGGATCAAAGAATATTGTGGGAAGAAAATCATCCCATTTAGTTTTGATCCCCATCAGGTGTTCTAAGTCCCGGGCGTAAGTGGCTGCCGCGCGGACTGTGGGATCAGGGCAATTGATATACTGGTTTTCGAACGTGGTGAGAGCCCTTCTGGCGTCTACATCCGTCGTCCACCCATATTGCGATGGTATGATCGGCCAATTAAAATTGTGAAGTGTGATCTTGTCCAGAGGGGTGTCGCATTCCGCCCATTTGGATCTTCGTGTACATGGCAGGAAGTGCGCGTTCACCCGTAATTGTTGTGGACTTGTCACGTAGGCCCTGATGGCCGCCAGGTCTCTTTCGAATAACTGCTGACGCCACTCTGGTTGTGGTTGGAGGGCAGGTAACGCTTGCAGTTCTTTGCCCTTGATGATTGTCTGAGCAGAAAACGATATCTGCCAACCGCCTCAAGATGACTCGTGGGGATACTTTGATAAAAATTCATTGATTATTGGGGGTATTCCCAACAAAGTGTAATTAAATAAAATCCTCCAATAAAATGTGTTGCGAGGGCATGACATCCTGCGTGTATAAGCCGATGGCCCAATGAGCACGCAATTGAAGTTGTAAATAAATATACTTGACTTGGGCCTTGTAATTAAATAAAACTAGAGGCCCAATGTCATTTTAAACTTAGAGATCACTTTTTAGAGTTGGGTCCAAATTGGGACTCACATGAATCTTGTGATTTCTAATGTACTTTTTGTGGACCCTTGGATCAAGTTGGGTCCAAGATGAATGGATAGGATCATTGTGAATATTAGCCAATAGGATTGAGGGGCAAGGGCCTTCCCCATTTTATAAAAAGGCACCATTTGTACACTATTTTCATGCTTAATGAGAAGGAGAAAACTCTACCATTTTTGGAAGAGAAGCATCCTCATTTGCTATTCACTACTTGCTATTGCTCTTGGTTGTGTTTTCTATTGCTTTCTATTTCCATGTTTTATTATTTTCCATAGTGAATGTTTTTGCATTAGCAAGCATAAGGAGCATTTGAGCTAACCTCCACCCTCACTCTCTTTCTCTTCTCTTCTCAATCTCTTCTTCTTCATCCCTTCCCTTCAACCAAAACTATGATGAATGTTAGTGTAGAGGAGTAGAGTTAAAGAGGAGTAGTATAGTGGTGAGTAGAGTTAAGGGAGAAAGTAGGAAATTAACTGAAAGTAGCATCTATGCATAGTTAGACACCTATCTAGTGATTTAACCTTTGTTGACAGGCGGAAGGGCCATACTATGAAAGATCCTCGACACTACATTGATTTTCTCCTCCACGGACTTTGGTCTTCGGAAGGCCCGACAGGTAGATATCGTGCGCGACCCTCTGGAAGATGTGCCTAGTCTCGCGTCTCCGTTTGTCTTTGATCTTGGCCTTCGAACCCTTGATTTGGTTGAAATCCCCCTGCTGCCTGCTGGCTCTGATCTTGGCTAGTGCTAGCCTGTGTAGCGCCAAAATTAGGTGGTGGTGGAACTACCACGGGGGTGGGCTGGGCCTTCATATCCATGACTTTTTGGTAGGCCTTGAGGGCTTGCTTGGCCTGGACGAGCTCATGCATTGCGCTTGTTCGATATTTGTTGAACTCTACCTGGTAGCTGTTTAGGGTTTGGCTATAAACCTACACTTGACGCTGTAGAAGATTCATCTCTGATTGAGAAAGCGGCCTTGAGTCCGGTGCAAGTTGAGCTAACCAGACGAGCTTTTCGTCTTGTAGGGCTTTGACCTCCGTCCCTAGGCACGTATTTTCTGCTTCCAAAAGGGTAAGTTGCGTCTGGATGGGGGCAAGCTGTTGGGACACTTCAGCTTGAAGCTCCCGCACCTTCGTGGAGGCCTCAGTCAGCGCGTTGGAAAGGCTTTGGATATATTTGTTGAGGCCCTCCTCCTTCTGCTACAACTTGGCAATCTCTTGGTGCCCTGCTTGTTCGTGTTGTTGAGCCAAAATCAGCTCTTGCTGCAGCTTGGTGAGGTATGCTCGAAGCTGTGTACTATTTGTCGCCAAGTGTAGTACCCTGCTTTCCAAAATAGCTTTGGCCGCTACCGCATCCAGGATGTATTTTCCTAGAGTTTGGTACGCCGTCGTTAGGTCCGTGGGAGCAGCCGGTACACTGGCACTAGCAGGGGCTTGTGTTGTATCGGCCCCGACGACTGGTGGAATCTCGTCGTCATTATCTTCTATCAGGTTCTCATTGGACCTGATGCCATCTGGGGCAGTAGGATCAGTCCGATCTGGCTATGGTACAAACATTGTCTGGACAAATGCGTCATCAAGCAACAGTTGGTTGCCCTCGGCAACATTTGTTGGCGAAGCAGGTGGGGTTCTTGAAATAAATGTGGAAACAGGGGTGAGGACGGTTTGTCTGAACGAGAGGATGGGAGGAACAGAGGGAAATTGGAGGGTGGTGTGGAGTATGGAAGAATGTGAGGATGGAGCAAAAAGTGTCTGGCGTAGGGGTGAAAAATTGATAACTTGCATCCATGCCAGAGTGTTGGGGGACAGTTGTGAATCAGAAGGATTGAATGGAATGGAAGCAACGGTGGCGGTAGGAGTGATGGAAGATGCGATGGTGATGGATGGAGTAGTGGACACTGGAAGAGAAGTAGGAGTGGTATCAACAGAAGAAACGAGGATGGAGACAGAAACAAATGTGGATGGAACAAGAAGAGAGGTAGCGACAACATAAATCGGAGTGGGGGGTTGCATGGAAGAAGAAGTGGCAGTTGTTGATGGAGTGGTTAGTGCGGTAGTGGAGGTGCATCTTTGGTAGCAGGTGGAGATGTGGATGTAGAGGCAGCGCTACGCATTCGTTTGCTGGCCGTTGTATTAATAACTACAGGCTGGGATGCTTGAGATGGTGGATAAAGGTTAGTATGTGGCACAAGGGTAGACAAAAGGAATGAGAATTGGAAACCGTGCACTTTCGCCTCGAGAAGTGCGTAGGCAAAGTTACACAATAGGGGACCTGCTGCGATACGGTCACGGTTGTTGGGTTTAATGGAAAGGGTTAGTTCACGAAGGAGGAAGCTATGCCAGTTGTATGGCACAACGGAGGGGTTAGGGAATTTTAGAAAGTATTCCACTATCTGACTCAGCAGCTTAGACTAGATTCTGTCCTTGCGAAATGTTGAAATGACTAGAAAGTTATTCAACAAATGCACAGCTGCCTGTATGACGGGTTCCGTGATAGCTTCTATCAGGTAACCATTGTTAGTCTGTATGGGAATTTCGGGTGTAGTTTGGGTGACGAAAGGTTCGATCAAACCTTTGACGTAGCGATGGGAGATGGGTTGACGATCACCAGACATAATGCCCCGCCAAAGAATGTACAATAGGCTCTCAATACCAAGGAGTGGTATGATGCCATGAAGCAAGAGTATGATGCATTGATCACCAACAATACTTGGGAGTTTGTGGATCCACCATCCAACAAGCATGTGATTGGTTGCAAGTGGGTATTTCGAATCAAACACAATTATGATGGCACAATCAACAAGTTCAAGGCAAGATTATGTGCCAAAGGATTTGCTCAAATCCATGGCCTTGACTATGAGGAGACCTTTGCACTTGTTGCAAAGATGGTGACAATAAGAATTCTTATTTTTCCTTGTTTTTTCAAATGGAAGGTGTTCCAATTAGATGTATCCAATGCTTTTTTAAATGGTTATCTTGAGGAGGAGATTTATATGGAACAACCTCAAGGATTCATCAAGAATGAGTCCAAAGTGTGCTTGCTCTTCAAAACTCTTTATGGACTAAAGCAAGCACCAAGATCATGGTATTCAAGACTCAACACTTTTCTTATCTCACTAGGATTTGTTCTTAGTGACTATGATCCTTCCATGTATTTAAAGCTTGTTGATAATATTTTTGTCATTCTTCTAATCTATGTTGATGACATTATTCTTTGTGGAAGTTGTATCAAGCTAATTAAAGAAACTAAGCTAGCACATGGAAATGAGTTTATAATGCAAGATCTAGGAGAGATTCATTACATTCTAGGCCTAGAGATTGACTTTCATGAAGATTATGTTTCTATATGTCAATCTAGATATGCTCATTCTATGTTGAAAAAATTCCATATGGAAAATTCTAAGAGCATAGATACTCCAATGGAGCAAATTGTGAAAGATCCTAATAAAGGTGATGAAAGATCCTTCAAGGACATCACACTTTTTAGGAGCCTTATAGGCTCCTTAATTTGGCTTACGATTACTAGGCCCGATTTGAGTTTTTGTGTTCACAGATTGAGTCAATATTTGCAAGATCCTAAGATCCATCATTGGAAGATGGCCAAGAGGATTCTTAGATACATATCTTCATCTTGTGATTATGGTCTACTTTATAAAAGTGAAGATTTATCCATTGTTGGCTACTCGGATTTGGACATTGCAAGTGATAAGATGGATCGAAAGTCTATTAGTGCATACACTATATTTCTTGGAGGCAATCTAATATCTTGGCTTTCCAAAAAGCAAGATACTATATCTCTTTCTTCATGTGAGGCTGAGTACAAAGCACTCACCACAACTACCAAAGAGGTGCTTTGAATCAAGAGATTATTATTGGAGCTAAAGTGCATCAAGGAGGATGATCTACCAATGATCAAGTGTGACAATATCTCGGCCCAAGCTCTTGCCAATAATACTACATTTCATGCAAGGAGCAAGCACATAGAAATGGCACACCACTTTGTGAGAGAAAAGTTTATTGGAGGATAAATCTATTTGGAGCATGTCAACACATCCTCTTGTATTGCTGATCTACTCACCAAGCCTTTGAGCAAAAGTGCCTTCATCAAACATAGATCTAATCTTGGAGTTATATCAAGATCAATGCGTGTTACGAGGAGTGTGAGAAATGCAAAAAGGTTATCTATGTTAGTTGTAGGGGTCCTATACTTTTTTGGAACACTTCCCACACGTGTGTATGTACTTTGGAAGTGAGTTAATGCATGTAGTAGTGTGTTTTTGCCATTGATGTGAAGATAGATCTTGAATCTCAATCTAGTCTTGATCATTGTGCATCCACACACCTTAGGAGATCATAATCACATGTGAAGGACACTCCACACGTGTGAATTCAACATAAAAAAACTACATGAAGAAACAAATAGAATCATAATGAATGGATTCGTCCATGCATAAACTTCTAGTATCTCTATAAAACAACATCAGCCATGTGTCAAAACAATCAAATGGATAATTGTTGCGGTGTTGTGGTGTATTGATTTTTTTGTGTCTCCATCCACATGTTAGTAGTTGAGTAGGCCAATTTTGGCATTAGAGGCAACTCGAGCAAGTACACATGTAAAGTGATGATTAGGCCAAAAGTAGAGTTTGATGTGGCTGGAGCTAGCTTAGGCCTGTTACTTTTTTGGCTTTCTCTCTCTACCCGAGAGGTTGTACTTTGATTCTCTCTCTACCCGAGAGCAAGGTTTTTTTCTATTTATTTTTTTCATCCACAAGTCTCCACACATGTGAATGTACTTTGGTGAATGATATATGCATGTTTCATTGCGCGCTTGCCTTAGATTTGTGATAGATCTTGGAATTCAATCTATGCTTGATCTTTGTGCAATCACCCACATCTTCGTGTGAGCAACGATTCTCCTTGAATGGCCAACACCAAAAAAGCTTCTCTCAAAACATCAACCTTCAATAGGAGGGAGTACATAGCAAATAAGTAGGCTATAATAGTGGCAGTCAGCCTGTACCTCAAACCATCTTAATTCATGCAAGGGAGATGTATACTATCAACTATGCAGCGACTTAGTGGTGTTTGAACGGCCAACATTGATAATGTCAGTAGCTATTTAAGAAGCTCACAACCAACATGCAGTGTAACATATGGCAAGGTAGGTTATGGCCTTCATAAGCTAAGCATGAAAAATTTATACTCAGTAGGAGTCCAAAATCAGCCTAGAGGAGAGTTCACATATTGCCACTAAAAATTCATAACAGCCTAGTTGTAAATCTTCTCCATGCTTAACAACAACCCAATGACTTCGACAACAATCACGTTCTTGCATCAAAGACTCAGGAACAAAACGACCCACATTTTCAATCATACATGACAGTGGTTCGTTAGTGAGCATTCGTGTATGCCTATAGGTATACATTAATGGTCCACAACAATGCCCACAGTCGCAAAAAATAGAACGACCTCCCTTGGCAATCTCTCCCAGCAATGATTTCAGAAACATATCCTATCCACCTAAAGCCATTCTTCTCTCCCATTCAGATTTTCATCTTAACGACAACAATAACACCTTCTCCATATTCACGAAAAATAGCAACAACATAACTGTCTCAGCCGCAGGATGACAGTAGATGAAATGACCGAATGTCTTCTAATATAATATCAGACCAACAGAGATAAGAGCAATGAGGAGAGAGAGGGTGAGATTAGATGGAGATAGAGTGAAAGCTTCCTTTGCATTTCAGGAAATCGGTTATCAGTTGCAACCCAACGTCAATGAGCAGCCCTCAACAATAACTCACTCATAACAACTTCCAACATCCTATGATCAGAACCAGAGCAGCAAAATGACAGAAGAGTCACGTCCCACTAGCAACGAACACTAGCCTCACTTACAGGGCATAAGTGAGATTGTCGTTTATTTTTCCATCACGTCCTCCTATGGTGAATGCCCATGCAAAAGTTAAAAGCTTCCCAGACTGCGGTCCTTTAAAAGTCTGCTGTCACCCAGTGAATGAGTAGGTGGCCCCAGAAGTATGCTTGGTGGCCCTATGGATTTTAGGGGCTCCTTTGTTTATCTCATAGCTAGGGTGGTTAAAAAGTTTCAAGCTTTCTACTTGCCATGTGCATTATAATCTCACTTTTTGACTTTCAAAGCTCAAGTGGTCCAAGTTGCCAATTTGCCTTGTTAGGTTTATCCCCTCTTTTCATGTCCTCCCCTTTGGTCGTTAACAACAATGCCTTTTCTTTTGGGTACATTAGTTTCCGAATAATATTTCCCTTATTGCGCATCATGTCGTTGTGGTCCAGTGCCCACTAAATTTTTAACATTTGTTTCAAATATTCTTTGCCTTGACCTTGGGACCCATGATTTGGGACACCTTCTTAGCAAACTAGTTTCCTGAAAAGCAAAATTTGGCAAATTTTTATATTGGCTTAAAAAAGAGTACATTATAAATGCGGCAAAGATGTTTTCCAAAAATGTCAATCTTTACAAATTATTGCTATGCCATTTTGAAATTCACTCTAGCTAGTTTTTGGGCAGGTTGGAACCCCTATGTATGTGACATTTTATGTCATTTGCATCATGATTGTTGATTTTTTACATGCTGATTTTGCAAATATCTCAAAAAAGAATGCCCAACATTAGCCCGAAGTTGTGTGTTGAGAAATTGGCCAACATTCATCAGGTATAAGAAGGAAATACTAATTTCCAACATAGATTATAAAAAACTAGGTAGATGCATGTGAAAAATTGCCAGCTAGTTAAGTTGTCTAATTTAAAAATTTGGAGGCCAAAGTGAATTTTCAACTTAGAGATGAGTTTCTTTATGTCAATAAGGCCTAAGAATAGTGTCCTTACAATTTATACAAGTTGATAAAGTTGGTTTTAGACCCATTTATACTGAGTAGTCGAAAACCATTGCATTTAGTCATGAAAAACTAGGTTTTTGGAGAAGTTTCTAGAAACTACCATTTAGGGTCATTCTTGGCAAGTGGCCAAATGTCATATTGTCTACTATAAATACCTATACCAACATGTAGAATGTATTCAAGAGTTCTTTCGTTACTTAGAGAACATTCATCTTCAATGCTATTGTCTTCTTCTAGCTCTTCTCCTTAGCTTGATATCTTGATTTCTCTAATTTTCGTGTTGTTCTTGAGTTCACACGTGTGAAGGACAATGTACTACTGCTTTTGTACGAACAGAGAAAATACTATATTGATTCATAGTCATTTTAATGATATTTGTATGCATTTCCATGTTCTAGCATATTAGATGCATGATTTTCTACATTGTTGACGAACTAGATTCTATGGACCATAGCTTCCCATTTATATTTGAGATCACCACTGACCACATCTTGGAAACTAACTCACCGCTCGAAAATTTGGGCTTGGAAAAAGGTAAACCCCTTACTTTTCCAATTCTCAACAAATTATCTTGATGTTTAACAATTTTCTAAGGTGTATTCACCACTTTCTCCTTGTTTTTCAAAAGTGGTAAAAGCATGGTTGTAATAAAGGATCTCCTAAACATATTTTCGATAGATCGACATGTAATACAAGATGAATTTGAGCCATTGGTGGCAAATGAAGGTAATAAATCAAGTCAACAACATTCTTCATAAATTTCAAAGGTCCATAACACTTTGATTCTTCTTAAGTTTCATGTTCTTGTAAAGGTTGTTGCCTTAATTACGCAAAACAAACTTAAGAAAATTCACATTTAGTAATACCTTTTGATAGCAAATTACTTCATCATTTATTGCACGCCCTTTGTATATTTTTACTTAGGGGGTACTTTGATAGCAATTCGTTTATTTTCTCCTCCATGGACTTGGGTCTTCGGAAGGCCCGATTGGCAGATATTATGCGCGAACCTCTAGATGATGTGGCTTGGCTTTGGTTGGTACCTGCGCCTTGGCCCTGGTCTCGCGTCTCAACAGTCGTATCTGTTTTCCCTTGATCTTGGCCTCCAGACCCTTGATCCTGGTTAAATCCCCCTGCTGCCTGCTGGCTTTGGTCTTGGATGGTACTAGCTTGTGCAGCGTCAAAAATCGGTGGCGGTGGAATTACCACGGGGGTGGGTTGGGCCTTCGTGTTCATGAAGTTTTGGCACGCCTTGAGGGTTGGCTTGGCCTGGGCGAGCTCGTGAGTTGCGCTTGTCCGATATTTGTTGAACTCTACCTGGTAGCCGTTTAAGGTTTGGCTATAAACTTGCACCTGATGCCGAAGAAAATTCATTTTTGATTGAGAAAGTGGCCTTGAGTCTAGTGCAAGTTGAGCTAACCAGACGAGCTTTTCATCTTGTAGGGCTTTAACCTCCGTTCCCAGGCGCGTATTCTCTGCTTCCAAAAGGTTTAGTTGCACCTGGATGGGAGCAAGCCGTTGGGCGCTTCAGATTGAAGCTCCCGCACCTTTGTGGAGGCCTCTGTCAGCGCTTTGGAGAGGCTTTGGATATATTTGTTGAGGCCCTCCTCCTTCTGCTACAGCTTGGCAATCTCCTGGTGCCCTTCTTGTTTATGTTGGTGCGTTATCTATTCGTGCTGCAGCTTGGTGAGATATGCTCGCAGTTGTGTGTTACTCGTCGCCAGGTGTAGTACCCTACTTTCCAGAATGGCTTTGGCCGCTACCGCATCCAAGATGTATTTTCCCAGAGTCTGGTACGTCGTTGTTAGGTCTGTGGGAGCAGCCGGTACACTAGCACTGATAGGGGCTTGTGTTGTATCGGCCCCGACGACTTGTGGAATAGGACCTCAAGTCATTATCTTCTATCAGGTTCTCATTGGACCTGATGCCATCAAGGGCGGTAGGATCAGCCCGATCTGGCGATGGTACAAAAACTGTTTGAATAAATGCGTCATCAGGAAATGGTTGGTTGCCCTCGGTAACCTTTGGTGGCAAAGTAGGTGGGGTTTGAGAAGCAACTGTGGAAACAGGGGTGAGGACGGTTTGTCCGAACGAGAGGATTGGAGGAATAGAGGGGAACTGAAGGGTGGTGTGGAGTATGGAAGAAGACAAAGATGGAGCAAAAAAGGTCTGGCGTGGGGGTGAAAATTTGATAACTTGCATCCATGCCAGAGTGTCTGGAGACAATTGAAAATCAGAAGGATTGAACGGAATGGAAGCAACGGTGGCGGCAGGAGTGATGGAGGATGTGATGGTGATGGACGGAGTAGTGGATAACGGAACAGAGATAGGAATCGTATCAACAGAGGAAACGAGGGTGGACACAGAAACAGATGTGGATGGAACAAGACGAGAGGTAGCGACAATAGAGATCGGAGTGGGGGGTTGCACAGAAGAAGAAGTGACGATGGTTGATGGGGTGGTTAGTGCGGTAGTGGAGGTGTGTCTTCGGGTAGCAGGTGGAGATGTGGATGTAGAGGCAGCGCCACACATTCGTTTGCTGGTCGTTGTGTTAATATCTGCAGGTTGGGAGGAGGTGGATGCTTGAGATGGTGGATAAATGTTAGTGTGTGGCACTAGGGTAGACAAAAGGGATGAGCGTTGAAAACCGCGCACTTTCACCTCGATAAGTGCGTAGGAAAAGTTACACAACAGGGGGCCTGCTGCAATACGCTCATAATTGTTGGGTTTGATGGAGTTGGCTAGTTCACAAATAAGGAAGCTATGCCAGTCGTATGGCACAACGGAGGGGCCAAGAAATTCTAGAAAGGATTCCACTATGTGAATCAGAAGCTTAGACTGGATTCTATCCTTGCGAAATGCTGAAATAACTAGAAAGTTATTCAACAGATGCGCAGCCGTCTAAATGACGGGTTCCGTGATAGCATAGAGTGCGTATTAGGTGAAATCCACTTTCCCTTGTTCAATTCCACCCAAATTTTGGTAGGCACCTTTTGCACAAAATTCTAAGACCTCAGGGAGGTCTGCGAGAGTTCAAAAGGTGATTTGACTACTATGCGAAGGTTTTGCGAGGGTTCAACTCTCGTAGGAAGTGATCTCTCGCACAACTTGTTCCTGTGATTGGATTTTCAAGATCAAACCATGTAGACAGGCTAATTTCACTGCTCTGATTCCATTTAGGCACCTTAGAGAGGGTTGATAAGTCGATCTTGATGTTCAACGAGGGTTATGAAAATTTAGCTTCTGGGAACCCTCACACACACTAGAAAATGGTGATTCCTCCATCAGGAACTCTCACAAAGATTTTCATGGATGCATCTGGGTCAGATCTGGTGACTGTCCAACTTTCAAGAGCTATCTCTTAGGGGATCTCAAAAAATCATGAAAAGTTGCTCTTTTAGAGTGTTTTTTGACGAAATCTCGAGATTTTCTGATTTTTAACTTTTGTAAATTGGTAATCAGCCTCATCCAAGCTTGATCTGACTATTGGTAGCTGGAAGTTCTGATGGATACTTGGTATAGATCCCTCAGTCAATCTGATGATCAGCTTCCTTCTTGATCCTATCTGGATCTGGATCCTTCTTGGATTCTGATGGATTTCTCCGATCTTGCCAGATCTGGCTGAATCTTGAAGGATTTAGCTTGATTTGGTTTGATCTTCTTAGATCTAGCGGTGATGGCTTAGCAGATTAGCTTTTCGTAACGTGCCCCCACAATCTAGATCTATCTCATTATGGTGGCTAGTACTTGTGCAACCGGCTACCGTTGATGGGTGTATCGAATGGTGTCCCATCTAACGTTTCTAAATTCACGGCTCCATGATTAAGAATTTCCTTGATTCGATAGGCACGTGTGAATTTTAATTTTCCTTTGATCGCCTTGGTTTTATACATCAGGACCAGATCTCTGGAACGAAGATCCTTTTTTTGTAACCAACGATCATGTCATGCTTTGTGTCTTTCCTTTTCAGCTGCCACTGCATGCACAACTAGTAAGCGTGTTTCACAAAGTTTATGCAGAGCTTCGTGGCATAGCTGTAGAGATTTGGACTCACTAAGACGTTGCATGGTGGCAATCCTTAATGAAGGAACTAAAAACTCTACTGGCATCACATCATCCTAACCATATACCAATTGGAAGGGTGTTTGATTAGTGCTTCCTTTATATGTTGTCCTGAATGTCCATAGTGCAGCATGCAACTTATGTTCCCAATCTGATCTGCTAGCTTCATTTGTTTTCGTGAGAATGCTACACAGGATCTTATTGGATGATTCTGCTTGCCCATTACCACAAGGATAATAAGGCATATTGGTTCTGTGGATCACGAAGAATTCCTCCAACAGGACCTTGATGGTCGCATTGATGAAGTGGCTTTCGTGATCACTGACTAACTCTACCGGGCATCTGAAGCGTACAATCATATCTTCATAAAAGAACTTGGCAGTGGTCCTAGCATCAGCTACTCTTACTGCCTTGGTTTCGACCCATTTGGTAAGGTAGTCTGTGGCTACGATTATGTATCTAGTCTGAGAACTCCTGGCCGTAGGGTGAATTGGACCGATGTAATCCAATCCCCACTTTTCGAATGGTGCTTGGGCTAAGACTGGGTGTAGTAGGTCATAATTCAATCTCGTTGGCCTTCTTGCCCTTTGGCACACATCGCACTTTTTTAAGTATTCCTCCGTATCCTTATGAATCATTGGCCACCAACATCCTGATTGCAGGATCTTGAGAACTATAATGTCGGATGCAAAATGGCCCCCACCCATGCCTTCATGTGAAATCCAAATGATCTGGGTGGCCTCATGAGGAAGAATACACCACCGAAGAATTCTGTCTAGTCCTCTTCGGTATAACTGGCTGGCAATCAGCTGATAAGGTCTAGCCTTCAAGATCAATTTTTGTTGTTCCGCCTTTGGTAGTGATTTGTCTGGTTGGGCCCGCATTAGATATTCAACAATGTTGGCAGCCCATTCTGGTACTATCTCCACGTAAATTAAGACAGCATCTTCCAGCTCATCATCGGGTTGGGTTGCAATCTCTTTCTCCTTGATTCGTGATACATGATCTGCCATGTAATGTTGTTTTCCCTTGCGATCTACTGTCCGAAAATCAAATTCCAACAATAGAAGTAGCCATCTGGTGATTCTCCCGGTGTTGCAAGTTTTATTAACGAGATAAAGCAAGGGTTGATGGTCCGTATAAAAAGCAAAATGTGTGGCCATCAGGTAATGTCAAAATTTCTTAACCGCATAAATCATTGCCAGTGCTTCTCGCTCTGTGGTTGAATAAATCATTTCGGTATTACTAAGCTGTCGGCTTGCAAATCGGATTGGAGAATTATTTTTGTGTTCACCTAGCTGGGTTAAGACTGCTCCAACTGCATACTTCGATGCGTCCGTATGCACGTGAAACTCAATGGACCAATTGAGTGGGTGTAAGATTGGTGCTGAAACCAATGCATCCTTAAGCTTCTGGAAAGCCTTTAGGGCTTCCTCGTTCCAATGTGGATCCGTTGTGAGTTTGTAGATTGGTTGGGCTAACTCCGCAAAATCAAGAATGAAGATCCTATAATAGTTATCATGACCCATGAAGATATAGACTTCACAGATCATCCCCGGTGGTGGTAGATCAATAATGATCTTGATCTTTGATAGATCTGTGGCAATCCCGTGTCTTGACACTATATGGCCGAGAATCAAGTGTTACCCAGAATTGACATTTTTCTGGATTTAGGGGGATCTTGTAGTCGCAGCATTTTTGTAACACCTTCTCCAGGTTGGATAAGTGTTTTGAGTCTGGTCCATGCACACACAGATTGTCCAAGAAAATTTCTAGAAATTTTTGCAGATAATCTTTGAATGTCGTCTGCATGACTCGCTAGAAGGTGCTTGGGGCATTGCAAAATCCGAATGGCATCACTTTATAGGGTAGGTTCCCCATTCCGTGGCAAATGCTGTTTTGTGTTGGTCTTGGGGGGCTATCTTCAGCTGGTTGTAACCGCTAAAGCTGTCTAGAAAACTGTAGGCCTTGGCATTGGCTACTCTGTCGAGGACACCTTTTGTAAAAGGTAAAGAAAAATGATCTTTTTTGGTGACTGCATTTAGCGCCTTCAGATTCACACAAATCCTCATTTTGTCGTTCTTCTTGGGCACTATAACTATCGGTGATACCCATTCTGTGTGCTCGATTTCATAGATGAAATCTGCATCCATCAACTTCTGCAACTCCTGCTTGATCAGCTCAGTATAATTCGGGTTGCAGCGGTAATAACGGCTTACCTTGGGGACTGCTCTGTCCACCAAGGGTATGGTGTGTTGGACTACTGTTGGTGGAATGCCCTTCAAGTCACTATAACTCCAGGCAAAACAGTCTTTATATTCCACCAACAACAATCGTAGTCTCTTGAATTGTGTGGGTGTTAACTGCTCTCCCACATGCACCATCTTTTCTTCTTCACCTGGCTCGGCAAGATTCGTTGGCTGTGTTCGTGCAGGTCCCTCAAAGACTTGTTTCGCTGGTGCCTTACTTTGATCAGATTCTCTCTGGGCTTGCAGCATTATGATTACCACGTCGTCCAAGGTATAATTCTTGAAACTCTCAGGCATCTCGTGAACTGGCGCGCGTCCTTTTCTTGCTTGTTGTTGTCTTTGTGTTGCTTACTGCTTTTGCTTTTTGCTTTCTGTTTTTTTTTGCAAGCATCCTTCCTTTCTTGTTTTTCCTTCAAGAAATCTCATAAGGTTTATGCTCATAGAGGGTTTCAGGATTTATGTTCCTAGAGGGTTGTGGTGTCGTCGATGTAGCATAGGGGTCCACCACTGGGAGTGGCAACCTCGCCTTCACCTGCATAGCAAGAAGAGAGAGCGAGAAGAGAGAGAGGAGAAAGAGGAGAAAGAGAGTGGAGAGAGGGAGAGAGAGAGAACGCCTAGGTTGAGAAAGACTTTGGGGGCTCAAACGCCTACCCAAAGCTATTCTATCCCAACATAGGGAGAGAGGGAGAAGAGAGAGAGAGAGGAGAGAGAGAGATGGAGATGGAAAAACCAAGAGAGTCTTAGAATGAGAATGGAAGATGATACAATACAAAGGAAATGGCTCCCTCTTATAGATTTTAGAGGTGAGCCTCCTTCACTCTCATTGGCCACTTCATTGGGGCAAGGATTCTAATCCAAGCCTTTAAAACAAACACAGCTTAAATTTATTGGTGCTAAGAAAGCACAAGGGCACTCACATGATTCATGTGAGTTTTAAGTTGGGCCCTTTTAGCTTTTTTATTTGCAACTTGACTTAGGGCCTCTAATGTCATTTTAGAGTTTTAAGCCCCTAGTCTCTTATTCCTAGGAATTACAACTTGCTACTTGTGCTCATTGGGTTGGGGTTACACGTGCAGGATGTCAATGCCCTCGTACTTATTACCGTACTTACAATGTACTATGGTGGGGCCCACTAGGTAAGGCTGGCCAAATCCTTCTTCTTCAAAGAGATCTTTCTCTTCATAGCCCTCAAGCACTGTGGCGTCAAACTGCTTTGGTGATTTGATAGCTTGCTTGACCCGAAGTGTGGCTAGTGCAGCTTCAGTATGAGATTGTTGGGAAATTTGAAATGAATCTTCAACACCAGTAGTAGTATCATGGAGGGCACAGGGCTCTGTGGCATTTCAAAAACTTCGGAGGCCCCAAGGGGGTCGGAATCATCGAACATATCCATGAAATACTGAGTGTTTGAGAAAATAGCTTCTCTGTGTGGGGGTGAGGTGGCCTAGGCAGCTGTGATGGGAATGGTAGCCCCAATGGTCACAGACTGTCTGTGAGAGGAAGCAGAGGTGAGGGAAGCATCAGAGGCGGGGGGAATAGCTAGTTCAGTGCGAATAGTAGTAGGGGGTGGAAGCACAACTAACGATGTCTGCCTAGTACGACGTCGTGATGCGGAAGGTGAGTTAGAAAAATAAAGATCTCGCTGCGTGGACAATGTTGACTATGTGAGCTAGAGGCCTGTTGAGATGATTCGGCTGGTGCTTCTTCATAAATAGAAAGCACAAAATCCAGACGAAACCCATGGATTTAATTTTCAAGGTGGGAGGCTGCTAGGAGAGATAACAAGGGGCCAACAACAAACTGCTACTTGGGATTTCTCTTAATGGCTCGTTCGAGTTCTCCAAAAATGATTTTAAACTAGTTATATGTTCCAGAGGGGGCTTGGCTATCTTGACATATGACTCAACTATCCTATGCAATATCTGAAAAGTAATGTGATCTTTCCTGAGGTTGCCAACCATCAGAAAATTGGTAAGGAGCTGAGCACTTGCGTGTATGGCAGGCTCAGTAATGGCATCTACGAGGTAGTCGTCTAGGAGGTAGCCGTAATTGGTCCAATGCAAATCATTTATAATGTCAATATAAGGCTTAATAGCCTGTTTGGCTTGCTTATGGTTTGGTGAGGCTTGGGTACCAGATGATATTCCTATGGCAGCAAGGGTAGCCTCAATCATGCGCACCTTGTGTGTGTCTCCCTGGAAAGTAATATAAAACTTGGATTTCTCCTCCTTCCAAGTACTTAAGGCAAGAGTGATAAAATCCATGTTTATTCTCCCTGAGAAGGCTCTCTCATGAATACCCATTGCAGTAAGCAGAGGCTCTACAAGGGTCATCCACTGAGTGACCATGCTTGTGCTAGGAAGGATCATGATATCTGTTGTAGATGGGACATCACGATGGATAGTATAACGAGGTGACTGAGATGTATCTGTGGAAGACATGATGAACAGAAATGGAAAGCAATACGTGCGAGTGTATATCAAAAAATAGTTTAGAAAGTTTTGAAGGCTTTGGTTGCTGGAAAATTTGGCAAGAGCTTCGCTAGCACAAGTGAGGAATGAATCAAATTCAGCCAACTGATAGGTGAATTTGGAGGATCCATAACACTGAATACTAGTTTGGCTAATAAGTTCTGAACAGAAATTTGCAAGCTTATATAGTATTGTGGAAATAGGCTATAAAACTATCGACGAAGGTTTTTGAGGCTCTGAAGCCATCCAACGAACGTTTTCTAGGGTTGGCGAAGGATGAACCTTCGCCCAAGTCCTATCATAAATGCAAATTGTCAAGATCTGAACCTATGGCCAACCTGTTTTTGACATTTTAAGACCATCTAGCATGTCAGCTAAGGTTTCTAAGGAGGGTAAGGTGCTCGACAAAGGTTTCCAAAATGGCATATTGCTGATCATTCGCCTAACTCAAAAAAGGGACTTTTTTTTGGAAAAGAACCTTCGCCCACCTCAATATAGATATATCTGAAGTGGATGTACAATCTGAAAGCTCAGCAAAGGTTTCCAATACTGTATAGGCAACTTACGACCGATGGCAATGATTGTATAAGTCATTTTCCATCAAAAAATATCTTTTGAAAATACTTTCCTTCCTCTTTTTTCATTCTGATGACTTTTCTGACATTTGCTCATCAGTCTTTCTTCATTTTTTTTTCTTTTCTTTAGCAAACAAAACTTAACAATTAAATATTGAAAACAAACAATTGAAAAACAATTAAAAATAAAAAATCATTTAGATCATGCTTGCTGAATTGGTGGAGCAGGCTATCAAAACTTGCATAATTTGCTGCCATTCACAGAAGTATCAAATCGTTTTCTGTAAAAGTGCTCTAGAATCACTGTTCCATAGTTTAGGATTTCCTTCACTTTATGCAGGCCTTCACCGGTAAACTTCAATTTTTCCTTGATCAGCTTGGTTTTGTACATCAGTGTGAGATCTCTTGCTTTTAGATCCTTTTTGTGCAATCGACGATTATGCCATGCCTTATGGCGGGCTTTATCTGCTGCTAATGCATGAACTGCCATCAATTGTATTTCACATAATTTGTGCAATGCTTCATGACGTAGTTGTAAAGACTTATCATCATGTCGCTATGCGTAAAGATGGAATTAAAAATTCAATCGTCATGACAACATCTTGACCATAAATTAGTTGAAAGGGTGTTTGATTTGTACTACTTTTGTAAGCGATTTTGAATGCCCATAATGCTGCATACAGTTTATGTTCCCAATCAGACCGACTTGTTTCAACTATTTTTGTCATAATAGTGCAAAGAATCTTATTGGACAATTCGGCTTGGCCATTCTCTCTGGGATAGTAAGGAGTACTAAATTTGTGTATAACAAAAAAGTCTTCTAGTATACACTTTATCATTTGATTAACAAAGTGTGTACCCCGATCATTGACAATCTCGATCGGACATCCAAATCTGATAATGATATTTTCGTAGAGAAACTTGGCCATAGATTCCGCATCAGCAACTTTGACAACTTTGGCTTCAACCCACTTGGTCATATAATTAGTTGCTATGATAATGTTTCGGGCTTGAGATCCTTGCACAACAGGATGAATAGGACGAACATAATCCAGTCCCCATTTTTCAAATGGCACTTGCGATAAAACCGGATGCAAGGGTTCATAGTTCTGTCTAGTAGGCCGTCGTGCTCGCTGGCAAACATCACACGTCTTAATGTAATTTTTTGTGTCCTTATGAAGCGTAGGCCACCAACAACCTGATTGCAAAAGTTTACGAACCGTAATATTGGTAGAAAAGTGTCCTCCGCCCATGCCATCATGTGAAAACATGATTAAATCTGGTATTTCATGCGGTAAAACACATCTACGTAGAATATTTTCTGATCCACGATGATATAATTGTCCTGCAATCAATTGATAAGGTTGAGCCTTATGAATCAACTGTCTCTTTTGTACTTTTGTCAAAGAGTCATTCGGTTATCCTAACATCAGGTAGTCAACAATATCCGCTGCCCACTCAGGTACTACTTCTACATAAAAACAATGCAGCATCTGGTAATGCATCATCCACTTTAGTATTAACTGGTGCGGATTCAATTCGCGAAATGTGGTCAGCTAGATAATGTTGCTTCCTCTTTCGAACCACAATTCGAAAGTCAAATTCAGTCAATAACAGTAACCATCTTGCAATACGTCTAGTATTGCACGTCTTGTTTACCAAGTAAAGTAACGGTTGGTGATCCGTATATAGTGGTAGGTCCTTTGCAGGGAGTAGATGTAATCTTAGGCATGTCTTGGCACAAAATGCACAATCCTCTGCTGGACTACAATAAGCATTTGATTTAATGGAAGCACAAAGGTAAAGACGTTAGTGTGCATGCAAGATAGAGTGGCGAAACAATTCCTTTGGTAAGCCATATTCAAGTATCAAAGGTACTAAAGAAAGCGATATTTTCTTATTTGTTGTTTGTTCAAAGTATGGATGATGATGTTGATGGAAATGTACATTCTTTGGACAATAATAGAAAAGACTTTCTATTAAAGTATTCTTCTTGTTTTTCTGATGAGCTACCAAAGTTGTTACCCCCTGAAAGACCTGAAGATCATATGATAGACATTATTCTTGGAAGTTCCATACCCAATAGACCTCCCTATAGGGTAAGCCATTCTCAACAAAAAAAAATTTCTAAGCAAATTAATGATTTGTTAGAGAAAGGCCTTATAAAACCCAGTAACTCCCCCTATTGCTCTCTTGTACTTTTGGTACAAAAGAAAAATGGGAGTTTTAGAATGTGTGTGGACTATCGTGCTTTAAACAAGATTACAATTAAGAACCGCTTTCTTATTCCAAGAATAGATGACATTATGGATAGGATAAATGGATCTTGTACCTTTAGTAGAATTGACTTGACAAGTGGATACCACCAGATCAGAGTAGCACTCGAAGATGTCCATAAAACTGCTTTTAGGACTAACTTTGGCCTTTATAAATTTTTAGTGGTACCATTTGGTCTTAGTAATACTCCTGCAACATTCACTAGAATGATGGAACGCATCTTTCGACCTCATAGACAATTTGTAGGAACATTCTTTGATGATATCTTAGTCTTCAGTGCAAATGAAGAAGAACATAAAAGACATCTAGATATCGTCTTTAGAACCCTACAAGAAAACTCACTTCTTATAAAAGGCAAGAAAAGTGAATTCTTTCTAGAAAAGATACACTTTCTAGGACATATGATTTCTAAGGAAGGAATCCAAATGGACCCTGCAAAGATTAAAGCCATACAAGACTGGCCTAAACCAAGAAATATTCATGAAGTTCGGTTTTTCCTAGGCTTATGTTCCTATTATAGAGAGTTTATTTGCCATTTTGCTCATATAGCCTCACCACTACATGAATTCACTAAGAAAGAGCACAGAATTGTCTTCGCACGCAGGCAACCAAGTATTCTGTATTTTTCGTCTTGATTGCCTACTAGCATCAGACTATTACATTACACTGTATGTGTATTCTGTTGATCTATATGTCAAGTATCATCGAGTAAGTATGGTCGCTCTATGTAAATCTAAGATTAGAGTGATTAAACATCTACAACTAATCAGGGAATTACAAGAGTGGCAAATTAGCCACGACCTAAAATGTATCTACTGACATCATACCATCAGATCAGATATCTGTACTTTTGGGTACTTGTGTGATCTTAGCTGGTACTCTTTGGAGCGTGAGGGCAAAATGGGTTTCATTTTGCTCGTATGCCTTTCTCTCGTACTGGACCGCAAACGAATCTCGTTCGTGGATCTTTCGTGTTCGTGAACCAATCGTCTTTGTCTCCTTTGACTTTGGTGTTCGCAAGTTGTTTGTCTTCGTCTCCTTTGACTTTCCTGTTCGCAAAACTCTTCATGTTTCGTGTCTCTAGATTTTTGAGTTCGCGAACATCTTCGTCAGGTTGAGGGCTGAAAGCTAACAAGGCTTTGTAGTTGGAAACATTTCGTTTCTTTAGCTCCCTCTCAAAGCATGATAGCTTTATGATCCCAAGACTGCTCCTTTGTCTCTCAAAGAGTCCTTTGTCCATGGTTTTGGTGAAGATGTCAGAAACCATATCTTTTGTTCCTATGAAGGCGGTCTGCATTATCTTCTTTTCAATTAGATCCCTGATCAAGTGGTACTTAATTGCAATGTGCTTCATTCTGGAATGGAACACGAGATCTTTTGTCAGGTGTATTGCAGAGGTGTTGTCCATCTGCAAGACCAGAGGCTCGTTTCTTGTTTCATCCAATTCGTCCAAGAATTGTCTTAGCCAAATTATTTCGTTGACCATCTTTGTTGCTACTACATACTCTGCTTCGCAGGATGATTGGGTCACAACGGTCTGCTTCTTGCTGACCTAGAGAATTGCTGCTCCTGATGCAATGGTGCATCCTCTTGAGATGCTTTTACAGTCATCCTTGAGAGATGCCCAACAAGCATCGCTGTAGGAAAGTATCCTGAAACCTGCACCACCACAATAACACAAGCTATAATCCCTTGTTAATTGAAGATATTGCAAAATTCATTTTGCAATCTTCCAGTGCATCGAACTGACGTCATACCATCAGATCAAATATCTGTAATTCTGGATACTTGCGTGATCTTAGCTGGTACTCTTTGGAGCGTGAGGGCAAAACAAGTTTCATTTTGCTCATAGGTTGAGGGCTGAAAGCTAACAAGGCTTTGTAGTTGGAAATGTTTCGTTTTTTCATTTCCATTTTCAACTACTTCATCACCCAAGAAAGGACAATAAGGTCACTGATGCATTATCAAGAATCCCCAAGGTCAACCATATTTCCCTAGCATATCATGGAGAGTATAAAAAGTATGTATGCTAGTGATTCCGACTTCCAGCATATCTTTGAAATACTTGAAAGAAATCAAAGTCATAAAGACTATGTTTTGAAAGAAGGATATTTATTCAAAGAAGATAAGCTATCTATTCTCATAGCATTTAGAACCAGGATCCTTCAAGAAACCCATAGTCCACCGTATGCAGGAAATCCCTTCAACTCTGGAAGCTTCAACTCTGGAAGCTCTGAAAAGATTCTTTTATTGCCTCTTGCTTTTGCTTCTATGTGTGTAGGTGCTTGGAAGAAAGCTTGGAGCTATGGCCCGAGGAAGATCTGTCAAGCTTAGATTGGAATCAGTTTTGGAACCACTCACACACACTCACTTTCTCCTACCTCTTTCATCTCTCTCTCTCTCTCTCTTTCTCTCTCTCTCCATCTCTTTTCTCTAAAACTTTTACACCATCCATAAGAGTGATGGCCATGCATGTCACACCACCCATGACTTGATGGTCATGCATGTCACCACATCCATAATTTGATGGCTTTGCATGTCACACCACCCATGACTTGATGGTTTTGCATGTCACATCATCCATAACTTAATGGTCATGCATGTTTGATCTGGGAGTTACATGTCTGATTGGAATTTGCATGTCTGATTTGAGAGCTTGCATGTCAAAACTAGAGCTTGTATGTCATACCATCCCTAGCCTAATGACTTTGCATGTTGGAATCGAAGCTTGCATGTCAGATTGGATTCATGCATGTCATGCCTCCTAATGTAAAATGCCTATGCATGCTCATTTCTTAATCAATAAGTCTTTGCATGTCATTAGAAACCACTTTTCTTGGTATAAGATTCTTTAATATCCAGAATCTGTAAACTTCTGGTTGATGTAAAGATCTAAGAATCCATCTTCCCAAAACCTCTGTATATGTAATTGGCCTTGGGCCAATTGATCTTGCATAATTTGAAAGAAAATCCTTCAGGGGGGGTCCCCATCTTGACCCTCAGCAAGTTTCTTGAATGAATAAGTTTGTGATTGAATGTTAAATTTCCTCACTAAGTTTGAGTTCTTTTTAAAGTTCTATTCAACAGTGTTTTGTTGATTTGTTCTTTTTAAGTCACAACTTCTAAAGTCAAGACTTTAGAATTAGTAGACCTTCACTTCAAGTTCATAGACTACCTCACAATACTCTTGCAAGAAGATCACCATATGAAGTCTTATTCAAGAAGAAGCCTAAGGTTGATCACCTTAGAGTTTTTGGATGTACTTGCTTTGTACATATTCCCTTGGAAACAAGGAGAAAAGATGATCCAAATTCAAGCAAAGGGATCATGGTTGGGTATTCATCCAACAAGAAGGCATATAGAATTTATGTTCCCTCTACCTCAATCACAATTGAGAGTAGAGATGTTATATTCCATGAGAACTAGAAATACATCTTTGATGAGGCCAAGATCAAAGAGTCTCAAAAAGGTTCTCCTATTATCTCTCTTGAAGATTATCATGGAGGGATGGGGCCGAGAACTGAGGAGGAGTCACCTCAAGTCTTCTCACCTAGAAGATTACTAAGAGAAAGATCTGAGCCTAAGAGGCTCTCATATGGTGAAAAAGGAAAACAAATGGATCTTGGTTCCACTAGTTATGCATATTTTATCTCACATGAAGAGCCAAAGAATATCCAAGAGGCACTCAACTCAAAAGAATGGTTTTTAGTCATGAAGCACCAATATGATGCATTGATCACCAACAAGACATGGGAGTTGTGGGTCTTCCATCCAACAAGCACACTATTGGTTGCAAATGGGTTTTTTGAGGAAAATATAATCAAGATGGCAGAATCAACAAATATAAGACAAGACTTTGTGCAAAGGGCTTTGTCCAAATTCATGGACTTGATTATGAAGAAACTTTTGCACCTATTGCAAAGATGGTGTCAATAAGAATTATCATATCCATGGCTTGTTTTTTCAAATGGAAGGTGTTCCAATTAGATGTCTCAAATGCTTTTTTAAATGGATATCTAGAAGAAGAAATCTATATGGAACAACCTCAAGGATTCATCAAAGATGAGTCCAAAGTCAAAAGTCTTTATGTTTTAGTGCTCATAAGATAAGCCAAGCTATGCAAAATCCTACAATTCATCATTAGAAGATGGCAAAAAGGGTACTTAGGTAATATCTTCAACCTATGATTATGGATTGTTGTACAAGAGTGAAGACCTTTCTATGATTGGATATTTTGACTCGGATTTTGCTAGTGATAAAGCAGATCGGAAATCTACAAGTGCATATGTAATATACCTTGGAGGGAATTTAAAATCTTGGCTTTCTAAAAAGAAAGATACCATATCTCTCTCAACTTGTGAAGCTGAACATAAAGCACTTACTACTACAACAACGGAAGTACTTTTTTGGATCAAGAGGTTGATTTTAAAGCTAAAGACTATCAAGGAAGACGATATACCATTGATCATGTGCGACAATATTTCAGCACAAGCCCTTGCCAACAACCCAATATTTCATGCAAGGAGCAAACACATCAAAGTTGCACATCATTTTGTGAGAGAAAAACTCATTGGAGGGGAAATCTATTTGGAGCACATCGACACATCATCTTGTATTGCCGATTTGCTCACCAAACCTTTGAGCAAAAATTCCTTCATCAAGCATAGAGCCAATGTTGGGGGTATTCCCAACAAAGTGTAAATAAATAAAATTCTCCAATAAAATGTGTTGCGAGGGCATGGCATCCTGTGTGTATAAGCCCATGGCCCAATGAGCATGCAATTGAAGTTGTAAATAAAATAAACTTGACTTGGGCCTCGTAATTAAAATAAATCTAGAGGCCCAATGTCATTTTTAAACTTAGATATTACTTTTTAGATTTGGGTCCAAATTGGGACTCACATGAATCTTGTGATTTCTAATGTACTTTTTGTGGACCCTTGGATCAAGTTGGGTCCAAGATGAATGGTTAGGATCATTGTGAATATTAGCCAAGAAGATTGAGGGGCAAGGGCCTTCCCCATTTTATAAAAATGCACCATTTGTACACTATTTCCATGCTTAATGAGAAGGAGGAAACTCTACCATTTTTGGAAGAGAAGCATTCTCATTTGTTATTCACTACTTGCTATTGCTCTTGGTTGTGTTTTCTATTGCTTTCTATTTCCATGTTTTATTGTTTGCCATAGTGAATGTTTTTCCATTATCAAGCATAAGGAGCATTTGAGCTAACCTCCACCCTCACTCTCTTTCTCTCTCTTTCTCTTCTCTTCTCAATCTCTTCTTCTCCATCTGTTCCCTTCAACCAAAACTATGATGAATGTTAGTGTAGAGGAGTAGAGTTAAAGAGGAGTAGTATAGTGGTGAGTAGAGTTAAGGGAGAAAGTAGGAAATTAACTAAAAGTAGCATCTATGCATAGTTAGGCACCTATCTAGTGATCTAACCTTTGTTGACAGGCGGAAGGGCTAAACTACGAAAGATCCTCGACACCACAGTGGCGGCGTTGCCGGGGATAGGTTTCCACTAACTAGTTTAGTTGCATTTTAGCTATCTTCTTGTTTTTTAGAGTAGTTTAGGTAGTTTTTTGGGAGTTTAGAGTTAGTTTTCTCTATTTTTTTGTGTTTGGACTATTCACAGCTAGCGGAGGAGGTGTGAGAGGGTAGAGGAGGCCCTGAACAACCTCTAAGGGCTTGAAACCCAAACCAATCATCCAAAAAACTCAAAAAAAACACACCAATCTGCATTTTGGAGGGAAAAAGAGCCAAAAAAACTCATTCGGTTTTTATATCTCTAGAATCAGTGGGAATTAACCCTTGCATGACTGGCAGCAGCTCCAGGCTACTGTCCCAAACTTGCATAGAAGTCTGCGAGAGTTAGTTCCAAGCAGATTGTAAAAATCAGAGAAAAATCATAAAAAATTCAAAAAACCCTTGAAAATATCCAAAAAAATTCAAATCTTCATAAGAAATCTCGCAAAGCCCTCTGAAGTTTTATCTCAGTGAGACCAGGACACAGAGAAGCTTGCAAGAGTTAGTTTGATGATTAAGTGCTTGTGCGAGAGCTCCCAGTGAAAAAAAGATGAGAAAATACCAATGAACCGTCGCAGGCAGTGAAATTTCCAGTGGTCAAGAACTCTCGCAGAGGATTCTGAAGTTCCATCTCAGTGAGACTAGGACACAGAAGAGCTTGCGAGAATTAGTTTGATTCCAGTGAGCAGAAAATTGGATTTAAGTGCAAAAAAGTCACTAAAAAGTGAAGATCCAGCAAATCCTTCTAGTAAGAACTCTCGCAGACCCTCTCAATAGATTCAGAATGTCAATCTACATCAGTGATGAAGCCTACGAGAGTTAGTATGAAGATCTGGTGAAGATCAAGCACAAAACGTTATTTTGAACCCTCGCAGACAGTGAAGTTTTCACTTCTTGTGAGAGTTAACTCTCGTAGAGAATTCAATAGTGAGATCTGACCTAGATTCAGCTACTGTGAAGCTTGCGAGAGTTACTTCTAGAGATCTGAAAGATATCAAGTTTTTTACCTGCAAAACAGCTAAAGAACCCTCGCACAGCCAACCCTCGCACAAGATATGTCAAAGTACAGCAAAAATGGACCAAGAATAGCTCTAAATCAGATCCACAAGTGTGATTGGATGTTAGATTAGATCAACCTATCAATCTACACAAGATTAGATAGCGTTTAGATCAAATCTAGATGAATAAATCTAACAAGAACAATCATTATTGATCAAAATTTGTACTTGCTGGATTCACACATGTGAAAACCTATTAGAGTACGAACAGTAGGCTGAGAATAAAGTATACTAAGCTTAGAACCCAATCAATGCATAAAAACATAAGACAAATAGAGAGAAAACACTAGAATTGCTCCAAAACCAAGATTTAGCTTCCATGTCAATTATGGCCAAATGAGCCACCATATATACACAAGAGCTGTTGCTTACTCAGCTGATTTGGCATGTGTGAGAGTGCCTACTCATCAAAGGATCCACCAATAACCATCAATATGGCACATGGACCAAGTTTCCTAACTTATAGCCACCTCCCTTGATTTTAGGCAATTTTCTTAATTTATAGGGACTTGCACAAATATCTACTACAAGTTGGATCTCACCTACTACTGATGTTTTCACACATGTGAGCAGTCCTTGGCACATGTGATATCACTCCTATCCATGTGCAATAGCTTTTCCTACCAATAAAATGATGCCAAGTGGCATATAGCTAGAAAACTAGATTTTTTCCATTTTAGCCACTAGATCTCAAATGAAATGGTATGTACAACCTATATGACTCATCTAAATGATAAATGCATTTATTTCACACGTGGGAACAGTCTTCACACATTTCTAATGATGATATGTACTACTCATAATGGTATTTACAAGATTTGATCAAGTTAGCTTTTGCCAATTTTAACACTCCTCCTCAAAACTAACTTGATAAAAATATGATGATATTGAGATTGACTCCATGGGCTGAATTGGTCTTCAAATAGGGATCCTTGCTGGTTCAAAGGTGTGAAGATCAGCCAATGAGCTTGATGTCGATCTGAAATCACCATATCCATGATAATGCCTCTTTAATGTTGACTTTTTTGATGAACTTGAGAGCTTTACACCATCCTAGCACCTCTTTCATTGACTTGTTCCATCCTTGAAGCATATGGTTGATCCAAAAGCTCTCCTCCTTGAAAATAGCTGCAATTCCATGATAAAATAAAGAGTTCTTCTTGCGCATGAGGATCACAAAGATCCAACATCATGTTACCAAGATCTCGAGGATTAGGCTCATCAACATTGGCAAGACTATGCATGTTATAATTACAAAGAGTTTGTATCATATCTTCATGCTTGGTTACCATGCTAATCTCAGATCTAATGAGGCTAGATACTTCATTATGGAGATAAGTTTCCTTAGAGGATGATTCACTTTCTCTCATAAAGAGTTTACAATTTGCCTCAATACATGAAAAAAGACAATTATTCACACTATGAGTGGACAACTCACTCATGCTCTTGCAAGACTCAAGAGCATACATTTGATGAAATAACCATTCGCTTTCTAATTGATCTAAAATCAATTTCATATCATTAAGAAAATCAACTATGTTCTTAAGAGAGACACCATACTCAACTAATATTGCTTTACTCCAACTTCGAAATGCAAAAGTCTGACTAAAGCAAATTGATTCACCAAATGACATAAGAGAAGCAACATGATATGTATACTACTTGAAATGTGCTCCTCTTTTCCTTGAAATGTGAGCCATATGAGCTCAACCATGTCTCTTGATATTCTTCTTGGAATCATAACTTGAGAAGGACTCTCTTCCTCAATCCTTGGCACACTTGAACCTCGAGATGACTCCTCAAGATCAGCTTCTTGGTGCTCCTCCTTGATGGAAATCCGAGACCTCCATGTCTCAAAATGATCACAACAAACATGATCATATAATGTCTACTTCATGTGATCATCAACATTACTTATGCTAGAAACATAAGTCCAAAAATCACCACAACTTGGCATGATTTTCCTAATATTGAAATCAAGAAGTATTTCCATCTCAATAAGGCTAACTACTTGCTTATGGATATAAGTGTCCACTTTGGATGCCTCACTTATTCTCATAAGAAGTTTACAACTCACGTTTAAGATTGAAAATTTACAATCTTCAACATTATGAATGAACACATCATTCATGATCTTATTGAAACCAACAAAAAATACATTATGAAGACATTTCCATTTCCTTGACTTCATATTCAAAGTAATTTTACAAGGAAAACATGCTTTGCTATCTATTAAGGCATCACACTCAACTAGTATTGCCTTAATCCACCTTTGAGATACAAAAATCTCTTCAAAGCAAAATAGTTCTTCATAAGATGTCATGAGAGCATAAATGGAACTATTTTCATTTTGTGATTGCTCCTCCTTAATCTTTCTTGGTTTCTCTTGGATCATAACAATAAATTTGAACTTTTCTAAAGTTCTAAGCAAAATGCTTTCCAAGGACATGAAATAAATCCAAGTGACATTAATGAAAGTGACATTTATCTTTGCATCTTGAACCAAACAATGCACTTCCAAATGAAAAACTTGTAAATGTTTGAAATGTGTGATGATGGAATTTTGAAGACAAACCTTGTAAGTCCTTGTGAGACTCCAAGCCTCGTGCATCTTTCCACAAAGGAAACACCTTTCCTTGGATTTGTCCTTCTTTCCTTTTCACTTTGAAATTGAAGCTCCATCCTTCACCTCGGCCCCCTTGATTTGGTTTTCCTTGGATGGATTGGTCTTCATTTTGTAGCATCTTGAGACAAAATGATCTCTCTTGCCACAAAGGTTGCATTTAGGATCCTTACTTGCCTCCAATAGGTTGCCACCTATTGATGCCATGATGAGGAAGTAAAGCCTAGTGATATGACTTTTCAAAATGTAATTTGTGACTCTCAAGAAACTAGATTTGAACACATTCAACAATCTAGACGGATCTACACAAGATCTAGACCACAAATTTTGAATCATATCTCTTTCAACCTAGTCAATTGGAAACAAATCTTTGTTTTGATCACTAAGACAAAAGCACTCTATCAAATCACAAAAATCAGATCCAAACACCCCTATTGGACTCAACAAATACCAATGAATCTTCCTCTTGAGAGTTGGAATGGATTTGAAAAGATTTGACACCTAGAATTTCCTTTTCTCTTGACTAATTCTCTCAACTTTTGAGATTCTTGAACAAAGTATGGGTTTTGTTTCAAATACTTGAAAATCAAACTTAGTCACTCCTTTTGGATTTACTCTTGACCCAAATAATATCACTCTTGAGATTTGGATTGAATTTGATTTGATTTGACAACAAATTAAACCACTAATTTTCACAAAAAAAGGATCTACACTAGATCACAAAAATTTGACATGTATACTTGATTCAAACACACAAAGATCAGATCCAATCACCCATTTTGGAATCCCTCGTGATCCAAAGAATATCACTCTTGAGATTTGGAATGGACATGAAATTGTTTGATAACAATCTATGTCAATAATTTTTCACCAAGCTTGAAATTTAGACATCTGGAGATTCACAAAGATCCCAACCATGCATGAACACTCAAATATGGACTCCTCCATGTTCTAGACTCCCAATGGGATCACAACTTGACCCTCACACTCTCACAAAGAAAGTTGAATAGAACTTATTTGAGTTTCATACATATAATATCAAAATTTTGCTCAAAAAATTGAATTCATTCACCCCCTATTGGACTCCACCAAGTACCAATGACTCTACCTCTTTAGAGTTGGAATGAAATTCAAATTTCCAGACATGTGATACTTCTCTCTCACTAAGATATGTGCTTACAAAGAGCTAATTCCACTTAGCAAGATTTGATCACAATGAAGAAGACAAATTTTCCACCAAAGTCAAGAATTGAGTTACTAGTTCTTGCCCTCTACAAAGGAAGGATCTCTTGAAATTCTGGATCAACCACAACACATATGACTCACTCACCTTTATGACTTTAATTCAAGACAAAAAACACATTCACACACTTGAGTAGGGGTGAACAATGTGATTTGGATCTCAAATTTTTCTCCTAGTACTTGCCAACAATTCTTATCACATAGGTAGATTTTGCCTTTATGAGTGTTTGTGCTTTAGAAATTCACTAAGATTTCACTTGGAGGACTGATCCAAGAGTATCTTCTAGCATTTAGATGCTTCTAGACTCGTCCCTTTCAATCTTGAACAAATCTAGAATGAAGGTATAATGGATTTCAATCACTCCCCTTGCAAATCACTCCTTAATCTTTGGTTTATAGCACTCTTTCTCTCTCAACTGGCTCCCTCACCACCACCATCGGTCACTGACGACCAAACCTCAACTTCAGCGCCATATTCAAATGTGAGGGAAGAGAGAAGACAGTACCAGAAAATAAGACACTGGGTACAAAAAGCACAAGAGGAGGAAAAAGAGCAAGAACAAAACAATCCCACAGAACCTCCAGTCGGCGTCAAACGAGATCCGCAAACGAGCTCACCACTGCGCACTGATCAGAATGATCGGTTGCACCAACATGAACCACCTTTTCACATGGTGAATCTTGAGGAATGATGCATTGAAAGGCTCACACTCTTGCTGTCAAGCCACGTTAGTTTACCCCTCGGAGAACTACTACGAATTGCACCACAAGCGAAAAGCCTTTTAGCTGAATGGGCCAAGGCGGATGAGGAGCCAGTAGTGCTTGAGCCCATATATTGTGCTGGCTATGATGAAACAAGTAATGTCCTCCACATCGGAACAACATGGGAAAGTGAGGAACACAACATCAATTTGCCGATCAAACACAAGAGATATGAGGATGAGGCGGTAGTGGTAAATAGAGGATGCAATCTGATCTCCACTACTTTGTACAAAAAATGGGAATTACAAGGATTGAAGCCAGCCATATTCGCCATCAAGCTAGCAGATCAATCCTGTGTGAAACCAAAAGGTGTAGTTCCTAATATTCTCATAAAGATAGCAGGCATGCAGTATGTGATTACTTTTATGGTCATGAATATACCTGAATCTCCATCTGCATATCGTGTTTTACTGGAAAGACCATGGTTGAGAGGTTGCGCAAGTAGTACACAATTGGGGAACATGGAAACTCACCTTTGAGAACAGAGAACAGGCGATAAAGGTAGATCTAACCACATGGGTGGTAAAACCTATTGCACCCAAAGCTGATGACGGATCATCCACGATAGATCATACGATTGACCGCCCAAGGCGAGCCAAGGGAGGTCACTATCATTCAAAGACAAATGTCATGAAATGGACGGATGCATTAGCAACTATTGACTGCCAGGCATGTCAATATGAATCAGATCTAGAACCGAGCACATCTTTACCCAAATGTTACACTATGGATGCACCAATCACATTTGGAGTGAATATGATAAACGTAGCATGGCTGTCAGTGGAGCCGATTGAAAACCCAGTGGACGATGATCTAGTCCCTTGGCAACATGCTCTAACTTATAATAAGGAGATTGAGCTGACTGATGAACAAGTCCTACACCACATGGACCCAGATCATTATGGAACCAAAAAGGTACCAGCTCAACCACCATAAAGGTCTGCTATGGCGAAAGTCTCAAGGATCGAACCACCCAAGGCACCTACGAATAAGAAGAATCAGTTGAAGCAATGCTACAACCAGGTGATCCGATGGAGTGACCTACCCGAAGAGGCAATAGCTACAGTAGACGTTGATATTCGCAACAGTCCCAAAGAATGACAACAAGGATGACCCCATCAAAATGACAAAAAAGAGCAAGAAAAAGGGTGTTGGATTCCTTGAAGTCAATCAAGTTGGACTCAGATACAACGTCATCTTCTACATAGGTGACAGAAAATAAAAAAATGACCAGTCGGGCCAAGATCAATATGCTAAAGGAGGAATCTCGACGAGCTCCAGTTCATGAGATGCCTGATACTTTCAAGAATTATACATTGGACGACATGGAAATCATGATGCCACAAGCCCAACAAGAACTTGATCAAAGTTAGGCACTAGCGGAACAAGTCTTCGAGGGACCTGCGCAAACATAGCCGATGAATCTTGCGGAACCAGGAGAAGAAGAAAGGATAGTGCATGTGGGAGAGCAGTTAACACCCACGCAGTTCAAAAGACTACGATCCTTGTTGGTGGAATATAAAGACTGTTTTTCCTGGAGCTATAGTGATCTAAAGGGCATTTTGCCAACAGTAGTCCAACACACCATATCTTTGGTGGACGGAGCAGTCCCCAAGGTAAGCCGTTACTACTGCTGCAAGTCAAATTATACAGAACTGATCAAGCAAGAGTTGCAGAAACTTATGGATGCAGATTTCATTTACAAAATTAAGCACATGGAATGGGTATCGCCGATAGTTATAGTACCCAAGAAGAATGGTAAAATGCAAATCTGTGTGAATCTGAAGGCGCTTAATGCAGTCACCAAGAAGGACCATTTATGGAAAGTGTCCTCGATAGATTAGCTGGTAACAAAGCCTACAGTTTTTTGGACGGCTTCAGCAGCTACAACCAGGTGAAAATAGCCCCCCAGGACCAGCACAAGACAACATTTGCCACAGAATGGGAAACTTATGCTTATAAAGTAATGCCATTCGGACTTTGCAATGCCCCAAGCACTTTCCAGCGAGTCATGCAGACATCATTCAAAGATTATTTGCAAAAAATTTTGGAAATTTTCTTGGACGATCTGTGCGTGCATGGACCAAATTCAGGACACTTATCCAATTTGGAGAAGGTGCTACAAAAATGTCGCAAATACCAGATCTCCCTGAATCCAAAAAAATGTCAATTCTGGGTGACACATGGCTTGATACTCGGCCATATAGTGTCAAGACACGGGATCACCACAAATCTATCAAGGATCTGGATCATTGTTGATTTACCACCACCGGGGACGATCCGTGAGGTCTATATTTTCATGGGTCATGCTAACTATTATAGGATCTTCATTCTTGATTTTGCGGAGTTAGCCAGACCAATTTACAAGCTCACAACGGATTCACATTTGAATGAGGAAGCTCTAAAGGCTTTCCAGAAGATTAAAGATGCATTGGTCTCAGCACCAGTCCTATGACCACCCAATTGGTCCATTGAGTTCCATGTGCATACGGACGCATCGAAGTATGCAGTTGGAGCAGTCTTAACCCAGCCAGGTGAACACAAAAAGGATTTTCCAATCTGATTTGCAAGCCGACAGCTCAGTGATACCGAAATGAATTATTCAACCACAGAACGAGAAGCATTGGCAATGGTCTATGCGGTTAAGAAGTTTTGACACTATTTGATGGCCACACATTTTGCTTTTTATACGGACCATCAACCCTTGCTATATCTCGTTAATAAAACTTGCAACATCGGGAGAATCACCAGATGGCTCCTGTTGTTGTTGGAATTTGATTTTCGGATAGTAGTTCGCAAGGAAAAACAACACTACATGGTAGATCATGTGTCATGAATCAAGGGAAAGGAGATTGCAATCCAACCCGACGATGAGCTGGCAGATGCTACCTTATTTTATGTGGATATAGTACCAAAAGGGGCTGTCGACATTGTTGAATATCTAATGCGGGGCCAACCAGACAAATCACTACCAAAGGCGGAACAACGAATATTGATCTTGAAGGCTAGACCTTATCAGCTGATTACCGGCCAGTTGTACCGAAGAGGTCCAGACGGAATTCTTTGGCGGTGTATTCTTCATCATGAGACCACCCAGATCATTTTGCTTTCACATGAAGGCATGGGTGGAGGCCATTTTGCATCTGACATAACAGTTCACAAGATCTTGCAATCAGGATGTTGGTGGCCAACGATTCATAAAGACACGGAGGAATACTTGAAAAAGTGCGATGTGTGTCAAAGGGCAAGGAGACCAATGAGATTGAACTATGATCTACTGCACCGAATGTTAGCCCAAGCATTGTTCGAAAAATGGGGATTGGAATATATTGGTCCAATTCACCCTGCAACAAGGAGTTCCCAGGCTCGATACATAATCGTAGCCACAGACTACCTCACCAAATGGGTCAAAGCCAAGGCAGTACGAGTAGCTGACGCTAGGACCACTGCCAAGTTCCTTTATGAAAATATCATTGTGCGCTTCGGGTGCCCGGTGGAACTAGTCAGTGATCGCGGAAGCCATTTCATCAACGAGACCATCAAGGTCCTGTTGGAGGAATTCTTCGTGATCCACAGAACCAGTACGCCTTATTATCCTCGTGGTAATGGGCAAGCAGAATCATCTAATAAGATCCTGTGTAGCGTGCTCACAAAAACAGTTGAAGCTAGCAGATCAGATTGGGAACACAAGTTGCATGCTGCACTGTGGGCATTCAGGATAGCATATAAAGGGAGCACTGATAAAACACCCTTCCAATTGGTATATGGTTAGGATGCTGTGATGTCAGTAGAGTTTTTAGTTCCTTCATTAAGGATTGTCACCGCGCAACGTCTTAATGAGTCCAAATATCTATAGCTACACCACGAAGCTTTGCATAAACTCTGTGAAACACGCTTACTAGTTGTGCAAGCACTGGCAACTGAAAAGGAAAGACGCAAAGCTTGGCATGATCGCAGATTACAAAAGAAGGATCTTTGTTCAGGAGATCTGGTCCTGATGTATAAAACCAAGGAATAGAGTTAAGGGAGAAAGTGGGAAATTAACTAAAAGTAGCATCTATGCATAGTTAGGCACCTATCTAGTGATCTAACCTTTGTTGACAGGCGGAAGGGCTATACTACGAAAGATCCTTGACACCACAGCCAGTCTTGGATTAATTCCAAGATCCATGTTCAAGTCAACATAGATTAATTCTTAGGAGTGTTGAAAATGAAAAATCATCTATCTTGACTTTTGGTTTTGATAAGGTTTTTTTCTACATGTATGTAATGTTTCATATTGAAAATGCCAAATTTGGCCTAGAGAAAACTTGAGCTATATGGGTTATATGAAGTCTAGTTGGTCAAGTACAACATGCATATAGATTTAAGGCATAACCATTCTTTGATTACTAGTATGCTAGATTGTGTTTTAGTCATAAATTCTTGTACTAGATCTTGATATACAATCTAGAATCAGTTTATGTGCTAAACAGAAAGCTTAATAAGATCATTCACACTTGGAATTGGTTTTCCCACAAGTGTGAACCTGCTAGATTTCAACATAGAGGAGAAGATTTACAATGCACAATAAATCGACCTTAGAATTTTAAAACTAGCACTGTAGACTACCATTTCCATATAAAATACAATTCATAAAAGCCCATACAAAGCAACCAACTCATCAAACAAAGAATGAAACCCTTGTCAATGATGATAAGGAATTTGAAATACACAATAGAAACTTTGCACCTAGTAGTCTCAAATTTAGAACATGACAAGAACCAAGAATCAAGAACATGGACATGGATTAGAAAGAACCAAAAAAAGATATGTGAAACTTTCTTAGAAATAATGTCTATGAGGTGATGTAAAAACTATAGCATCTAGTAATCAACCTCTCACTCTTGCGAAATCTCAACTCTCTCTCTTGTTGGGTCTTGAGATAGAGAACCTATGGCTCTTATACCACTTGTTGGCGGTGGTACATGTATTTGAAAAAAAATAATTTATCAGCTCTGATACCACTCTTGCTGAATATGAGATCTAGACAAGAGAAACACAACGTTAAACTATAACAGGGTCTTGACAATCTGTTGATTCAGACCATTTTTTAGAACGATCAAAGGAATATCTTTGTAGGTGTCTAAGACAACCATGAAGACAACGATACAATTAGGCATCTATGACAGCCATGCTTTTTTCAAGTTAGATATTCCGCATGAGTCGTGAAAACGAGTATTAGAGATAATCTAGGAAGAATTTATTAGAAAGCATTCATCAGTGCAAATACATGTAAAGAAAATAGAGAATCTATGTATTAGCTATTTTGTGCCCGAAAATAGTTTATAATAGTAATGCACTATGTGTTGTGATCCTACTATGTTGATTACATATTGAGTAATATCTCTACTTCTTGAACTACTTTCAATCTCTCTAATAATCTTTGATTCTATAGAATTAGATAATCTGATACAATGGAGTTCACGAAGGAACCTTGATTCAAAATTTCACTGATTGATTGACTCTCCAGTTCATTTGTATGATGTTTTTGTTGTTCTATCTACTTCTGTTATTGTGTATATAAATACATCAGTTGCGGCGCAATTGTAAGAGTAAGGTCGTGAAGTGGTGTAGTTACTACAATGTGAACGATGACATAGTCTGTGTTGGATAGAGCAGATTGAGAGCTTCCTATTGAGTGTTAACAGTCGACGGTGGATGTCGAGGGAGTTGAATGAGTCGAGTTGACTATTTGCCCTTGAGTCAATGAGGTTGATGTTGAATATGTCAAACTCGGGCATGTCGAAGTCAATGTTGCTCTGCTTAGAAGTCGGGTATGTCAAAGCCGATGTATAAATAGACTATTTGACTTATGCGAGTAAGGTTGCATGCTGCTGTTGAGAGAGAAGATTTACATAGTATGGTAGTACTCAGAAAATGAATTCAGTTGAGTAGGAGTGAAGATTAACTCCAACACTCCCCCGTAAGCTTAACTCCTAGGATCTTGAATGAAACTTAATAAGCAGCATAAAGTAACATGCTTTTCCCTCGACATAGGTTTAGTCAAATTATCAGCCAACATATTGTTAGTGTGACAATAATTTAATTCGACAACCTTGTTGAGAACTTTCTCTCTAAGAAAATGAAATTCAATGTCAACGTGTTTAGTTCTAGAGTGAGTTTGTGGGTTCAGAGATAGAGCAATGTAGCTCTTATTGTCAGAATGGAGTATAGTTGGTCTGAGTTGAGGGAATTTCAGATCTTGGAACAATATTCTGAGCCAAATGATTTTGTTTACTGCAAAGGTCGCTGCGACAGCAAGTAGTGATTGAATTGATTGAATGTCTCAGCGTAGTCAGTCCCATAAGTTTGTTTGTATCCTTTGATGACTAGTCGAGCTTTCCATCTGGTTGTTTTTTCAACTAGTTTATGGTCAAGATGTTGTCATGCCGATTGAATTTTGAATACCATCTTTACGCATAGCAGCAACAGAATGGTTAAATGATGATAAGTCTTTACAACTATGTCATGAACCGTTGCACAAATTGTGTGAAACAAGATTGATGGCAGTTCATGCGTTAGCAACAAAGAAAGCCCATCGTAAGCATGGCACGATCGTCATTTGCACAAAAAGGATATGAAAGAAGGAGATCTAGCACTGATGTACAAAACCAAATTGATCAAGGGAAAATTGAAATTTACCAGTGAAGGACCATATAAAGTAAAGGAAATCTTGAGCTATGGAACAATGATTCTTAAACACTTGGACGAAAAATGTTTTGATACTCCCGTGAATGACAACCGATTTACGCAAGTTTTGACAGCCTGCTCCGCCAGTTCAGCAAGCCTGATCCAAATGATTTTTTATTTTTCTTTGTTTTTAATTTATTGTTTTCACTACTTATTTGTTAACTTCTTTTGGAAAAGACAGTATGAAACAAAAAAAATGAGAAAAGACTGATGAGCAAAAGTCAGAATGTCATCAGCTCAGAAAGTAGTCAGATCTTTATGGGAAAATGACTTGAGAAATTACTTTTTTGGTCATTTTTTGCACAGACTATGTTAGAATTGTTCGCCGAGTTCTCAGAAGTAAGATCCACCTCAGATATATCCATACTGAGTTGGGCGAACGTTCTTTTCACCAATTACTACCTCTTTTTGAGTTAGGCGAATGATCAGCAATATGCCATTTTGGGAACCTTCGCCAAGCATCTTACTCTCCTCAGAAACCTTCGCTGACATGCCAGATGGACTTAAATTTCCAAAATTAGATTGGCTATAGGTTCAAATCTTGCAAATTTGCATTTATGACAGTACTTGGGCGAAGATTCATCCTTCGCCAGACTTGAAAAACGTTTGGCGGATAGGTTCAGAGCTTCAAAAACTTTCGTTGAAATTTTTATGGCCTATTTTCACAGTATTGAGCAAGTCTGCAAATTTTTGTTCAGAACTGATCAGCCAAACTAGTATTCTGTATAATGGACCCTCCAAATCCACCTATAAGTTGGCTGAATTCGATTCATTCCTCACTTGTGCTAGCAAAGCTCTTGCCACTTTTTCCAACAACCAAAGCCTTCAAAACTTTCTATACTGTTTTCTGATATACACTCGTGCTCATTATTCTCAATTTCTGTTCTTTCCATCATGTCTTCTACAGATACGTCTCAGTCACCTCGTTACACTATCCATCGTGATGTCCCATCTACAACGAATATCATGATCCTTCCTAGCACAAGCATGGTCACTCAGTGGATGACCCTTGCAGAGCCTCTGCTTATTACAATGGGTATTCATGAGAGAGCCTTCTCTCAACATGGATTTTATCACTCTTGCCTTTAGTATGTGGAAGGAGGAGAAATCCAAATTTTACATTACCTTCCAAGGAGCCACACACAAGGTGCGTATGACTGAGGCTGCCCTTGTTGCTATAGGGATAGCATCTGGTACCCAAGCCTCACCAAATGATAAGCAAGCCAAATAGGCTATTAAGCCTTATATTGACATTATCAATGATCTGCACTGGACTAATGACGACTATCTTCTAGAGGCCATTACTGATCCTGCCATTCAGGCTGCTGCTCAGCTCCTCAACAATTTCCTAATGGTTGACAACCTCAAGAAAGACCGTATTACTTTCCAGATTTTGCATAGGATAGTTGAGTCTCGGGCCAAGATAGCCAAGGATCTTTTGGAACCATATAACTGGTTCAAGACTATCTTTGGAGAGCTCAAACGAGCCATCAAGATCAATACGAAGCAGCAATTTGCTGTTGGTCTGATGTTGTCACTCCTAGGAGCCTCCCACCTTGAAAATAAAATCCATGGTTTTAATATGGACGCCATGATTTCTATCTATGAAGAGGCAGTTGCAGAGTCATCTCAATAGGCATCGAGCTCACATAGTCATCGTCGTCCATGCAGCAAGATCGTCATTCCTAACTCACCTTCCGCGTCACGATGTCGTACTAGGTAGACATCTTCAGCTGCGCTTCCACCCCCTGATGCGATTCGTACCGAACTACCTATTCCCCCTGTCTCTAATACTTCCTTCGCCTCTGCTTCCTCACAAGGTTAGTCTATGACAATTGGATCTTCCATTCTAGTCACAGCTGCCCCGCCCATCTCTTTTCCACAGATCCAAGTCATTTCTCCAACCACACAATCATTCAAGGACATGATCAATGATTCCAACCCACTGGGCCTAGCTAGATGAAACTTTTGTAATGCCCACCAACATGGGACCCTTTCAACTCCAATTCCCTGGAAGAGAATTCAAACAGTTCCATGATACTGCTACTGGTTGTGATGATTATTTTTAGATCAACCAACAAGATCAAGTTGCAGTCGCACCAAACACCCTTAGAGTCGATCGTGCTATTATATCTCCAAAGTAGTTCGACGCCACAATACTAGAGGGTTTTGAAGTCGAAAATATATTTGAAGAAGAAGAACCAGCCACACAATAGAGGCCAATTAGCACGATTCCTACCGAACCTCCTTTTGTTGCTCCTGCTACTACTATGCCTACTACCGTGGATTCTAGTGACGCAATGGGTCTTGTTTCTAACCTTGCGCGCATGATCCAGACCATGATTGATGAAAAGAAAGATATGTCCAAGCGCATCGCCGATCTTGGGACAGAGAATACCCTGATTAGCTAGAAGGTTATTCAGATCAATTGCGAGCTGACGATTGCCAAACAACGTAAGGCAAAGTATGAAGCTGATTTGAAGAAGGCCAATGAGTCTGCTCAACAACTAGAAGACTATGTGGCAACCCTTCAGAATGCACTCACCACGGCGCAGGACAAGGTTGACAAGGCAGTCCAAGAATCCAAACAACAGGTCTTGTTGCTAGCCGGACAATTGGACTTAGCAGCATTGAAATGCGAACGACTTCAAGGTGAATTGGACGCGACAACCCTTGAACATGATTCCTACTTACAGACCCAAGTGCTTGATTGTCTAGTCACACCGGATGAGATCAAATATTTGTTTTGCAAAGTGGAAACCTACCATACTGCACTAGAGGGGTTTCAAGAAAAATTCAATGAACTCAAAAGGACAACAACCACCGAGCTAGGCAAGGACAAAGCCATTATCAAGGATTATGAGAAAGTCGCCGCTCAGGTGTTGGAATCCGGGCCTCAAATTCTAGTTCCATTAATGCCACAGTTCTCGCCTCAGCACAGGATCAGGACATAATGGATACATAGTTGGGTTCAAGCATGGAATAGGGTGGAGACCCCGAAGTCCAAGAAGAATAGCTAGTTCCACAGGAAACACAAGCAGGTCCATCTTCATCAATGACCACACCATTGTTCAAACGACCAATCAGCATCGAGGACCAGATCTAGAGCTTTTTAGCGCAACATCCTCATGAGTCTTAGAGTGGTGGTTGGGTCCTCAGGTTTAAGACCTCTAAAATTGAAGTCGACAAAGAATTGGATAAGATACCCACATTGGAAGAGCAGCTGGCTTGGAGAGTTACAGTTTTTGCAAAAACTTTGGAATCTATTAGGAGTTATGTGGCCAGCCCTTGCCAATTGCACGTAGATCCATATTACGTACCAATGTCGTGTAGGAATAAGTGGAAGGATTTGGGATTGGCCATGGACATCCATACGCCGAACTGGCCAATCATCCACCAACCATATAGTTGGGAGATATCAGTGGACTTCCATCGAGTCCTACAAGCTTACCAGCGGGAGTAATAGTCAGGCAATCGACGTTGTTCGCAAAAGATCTCACTCTCTTGGCATCCGTGGCAACGTGATGGGATGATTTCCTTCCTACTTTGGCATTCGATCCGAATAAGCCAATGGCATCAGAGAGTATTAAGGATCAGCTGTCGGTGGCCAGATTGTATTTTCGTGCAGCAATGATGGGAGGCTTTTGGGAATCTCGATTCACATCATCGGAGCCCACCGTTGTTTTTTGCTGCACAATTTATATTTCAACACTCCCCGACTCGATTTCATGGAGAAGGTGCAGTATCATTTGATAAAGATTCGACATGATGCAAATAAACGCCCACAGTAACTACATCTCGCAGGTGTTCTGGGACCGCCACCAGTTTTGGTGGGGGATACTGTTGAAGGGTTTGCGGACCCGAGGCAACCCTAACCCTAGTTAATAAGTGAAAGGGATTTGGCACCCTGCGTGCATAAGTCCAACCCAATGATCACATAGTTATTTGATTAGTTCAAAGTCAATAAAAGGACTTTAGGCCTTTTTGCGAGACTTTTAATGTCGCAGGGCCTAAATGTCAAGTTAGTGAATAAAGTTGGGTTTCCCTTCAATTTTGGATGGTTTTCGCTCTTTTTTAAGTTTGAATAATTAGGGAGGCAGAAAAGGACCAATAGGATTCAACTAAATGTTTCAATGCATAGTGATCTACATGAAAAACAAAAGGATATCCTAAAAGTTAATGTCTAAATTTCTTTACTAAATAAATCATTCCTAGTGCTTCATGCTCTATAGCAGAATAGTTCTTTTCTGATGCTGCAAGTTGTCTACCCGCATAATAAATTGGGTAATCTATATTTTGGTCATCTTTTTGACTAAGCACTACACCTATTGCAAATGATGATATGTCTACATATACATGGAACTTTTTAGCCCAATCTGGAAATCTAACTCCAGTTGCTTCTGCTAATGACTATTTTAACTTATCAAAATCTTGCTGATGGTCTTGTGACCAATGATACTCAACAAACTTTTCTAATAAGCTTGTTAAAGGAGTCACTACTATGGCATAATCCTTAGTTATCCTACGATAATATCCTACGTGTCCTAGAAATCCTCTAAGCTCTCATAGATTAGTTGGTTCTAATAACTCTAAAATCATTTTTACTTTTTCAATGTCGGCTTAAATACCGTCCTTTGAAATTTTATGTCCTAACAAAATGCCTTCCCTCATCCCAAAATAACACTTGGCCAGATGCAATTTAAGAGATGTCTCTTGACATCTTCTCAATGTCTTCTCTAATGCGTCTAAATTTTCTTTAGTTGATGAATAGACACTTAAGTCGTCCACGAAAATTTCTAAAAACTTTCGTAAATTAAATGTTCGTCATCATACGTTGGAATGTGGCAAGTGCATTACAGACACCAAAGGGCATTCGCGTATACACTTATGTCCCCCAATCAGTGGTAAAAGTGGTCTTGGACCTATCTTCCTCCTTAATCAAAACTTGATTATAACCTGAGAATCCGTCTAAAAAGCTATAACGCTCATGACCAGCTACCTGGTCAAGAATAGTATTTGTATAAGGCAGAGGATGATAATCCTTTGCTGTAGCAGCATTTAGTTTTCTAAAATCTTGGCAAACTCTAATCTTGTCCGTCTTCTTCTTAGGTACTATAACTATTGGTGACACTCACTCACTGCTTAGAACATGATATATAATACCTGCTTTAGACATCTATCTAATTCATTTTTAACTAACAAAAAATACTTCGGATTTAATCTATATTGGCGCTGCCTAACAAGTATTGTTCCATGAATAAGATCTATTCTATGTTCTTCCCATTTAACTGGTATTCCTATTAAATCATTCATCGACCAAGCAAATACGTTTTGATATTTCTGAAGAAGTAATATATACTCTTCACATTCCTGGTCTGATTGATGTTTATATAAATTCAAAATTTTACCTTAATTAATTTCTATTTCTATATAATTTGTCTTACCTATCATTCTTTCGGTCAGGCTTGCTCGGGTTCCATCCAGAACTTCCCTCGACTCGGATGTTGTTGGTAGTTCCATGTCCTCTTCCTCGTCAATCTCAAAACATTCTATGAAATTGATCCATGATTCAATAGGTCTGGCTAACACCTCCCCCCATCTCAAAAGGTGACCCCCTATTGGACTGGCTGTGAGAATGTCTTGAAAAAATATTTGTTTAGTAGACAAATTTCTAATAGCATATGCTTGATATAAAGGAAATAACACAAAATTTCATTGTGTACTACTGCTGTATTCCAATCTACAGCTTTCCCTCAATTTCTTCATAGTTTATAGGGACACTTTCCATTCTACGTTCTTCGATTATTCATGTTAAGCAAAGTCCTTATGTATTGTAAAAACTGATCCTAATAATCAGAGATAATTGAATATTTTTGTAAGCAAGTAGAGTTTTTCTTGTTGAAATCTGTCAAATGAATAAGAATACATATTTTGAATGATTTTATTATTGAATATGGTGGCATATCTACTGGGTTTATGACAAAGAAATTCATAACGAACGTCTCTGTCTCTACAACTACACTAATACCCTTTAGCTCACCTATTGGTGTGCATTAGAGGAGTTCTCAATATCAAAAAGACCCTTTAAGGAATGCCATGTAGGATATACAAAAATATCAAAATAAATAAAACAATATTGTTTATTTGCTTGCCCACACCACTCCCAAGGCCTCCCCAACTTCCAATGATCTAACCACAGTGTCTATAGTCACAGTTAAGAACTGTAAACAGTTCACAGTATAACTTGACTAAATTCAAAAATATTCCCTCCATTGGTTACAAAAAGGGCAATATTTTCACTGGATCTAGAATATGACCGCCATCCCCAAATTCGAATTAGGAAAAATTGCAAAATGTCTACATATGCATTCCTTCCACGAGAATGGAAATATGAGCGCCAACTACCTATTGGAATGAAAAAATGAGTGGCATTTCCAAATTTGAATCAAGCATACAAGCATGGAGATTGGATTGATCGTACATAGTATATAATATAATTAAAGATGAGTATTTTGTTTTGCTTCATAGAATCTGGTCATAGTACTTTGATGCAACTGATTACTCTATTATTTTTTTGATGATGACATTGTATCTTCTACATGTGGATATCCCTGTTGATTTGGCACCTTTGCAGAGAAGAGGAGGCAAAGGAGTTCAAATATCTGCTGAAGATCGTTCTCGTTACAGGGCAAAAGGAAAGGAAAACGTGGATTTGTGGACAAATGGAACATTATATCCACAAGATCCAAGCACTTTGACACATCCCACATTCTCTTCAATAACTCATTTAGTTACATGGATATGCAATGGGCATAGTGGATTACTAGGATATTGTGAAAGATTGCAAAACCATGGAAAACAACTTTATATGAATAAAGTTCACTTTTTAGAAGGTGAGTTAATTCGGATATCCTCTTATTGTCAGAATAGAGATTGTCATCTCCAAAAGACGTTAGAAGAAAATGAACAACTTAAAAAAAATACTGAATCATTATAGAAGATAGCAATCAATATCAAATCAGAACTAGAGCAAATGCAATCAGTCTTACAGTCTATTCGTATTGAAAACTTACAATTACTAAAGAATGTGGATTTGGTAAAGAAGAAGGCTGAAAGTAAGAAGCGAAAGCGACAAAGTTGCAAGGATATTCAAACGCTTTCAAAAGGAGGTTATCGAAATAGAAAGATCCGTGCATTCAAGTAAGCATATTCTAAATTTTGTAAGTTTTTCAATGACATTTGGATTTAATTTTGGCTATGGTGATATTCTGTTAACTAACTGTTTTTTTTGCAGATCTGCATTAGTAGCTCCTCGGAATATTAAAGACAATGCTTCACTAGGAATGTCATTGGGCACAATATTGACTTGCAAATCCACTGAGCGTATCATGATGAACAATAGGATTTCAAATGTAAAGTATAAAATAGCAGAGTCTTTGATAGTGGACATTCAAAATATTTTAGATAAGACTATAGTTCAAGGTGCTTATGATTTTGCAGGTATTAGTAGGGAAGCATATGCAACAATATTTAAACTAATTAGAGAAGCTTTTAAGCAAGTTCAAATTAGAAAAGTCCCAATCCCTAGGACATACCACTTGAAGAAAGAGAGGGATACATTAAACATAGGTATGCGTAAGATCACTGGAACTCCATTTCATATTGAGGAGGTGTATGAAACTGATGGAAGATCGATATTCTATAATTCATCAAAAATTTATTTGTTGATCTAAATTACTTGCTGAGATACATCGTCACATTCTATGATATAATCTATGAAAAGGTGAATGACAAAATAATCATAGTACTTAAGTTAAATGAGTCAGAAATTGTGAAAGGGAAGAAGATGGAAAGGGTTAGTATAACTCTCATGAATGGTGCTCTATCCCCAACAGAGAACCAAGAAGATTTCAAATTTAGTGTCCAATCAGAAAATGATATATGGTGGTTGGCAGCGTTTCAAGTAACTAGCCTCATTATTACATTACATTCATTGAATAGTATTAATACATTGTAAACGTAGTATGATTAATTCTTTGGATAGGTGCTGAAAGAGGATCATGATATATTATTATGGATATTCTCAAGGACATCTTATCCTAGGATCATCAAGGACCATATGGATGGAGGATTTCTCAATGTTCCAGGAGTTGGAGACTTCAATGTTGAATGGCACTTAGCAGGTGATTTGAAAACATTGAAATGTATGTATAACGTCTCTCACAGTGCTACATCAAAACACCCTTGTTTATACTACATGAAAATGGCAAAAGATGTAGCTAGGCGTACAGGAATTACTAGAGAATATGCAGATCCAAACTGGAATCCTGTGCTGCCTATCCCCTTAAAAAATGTGCATGTTTGTGCTCTTCATGCAGAAGTTAGATTAATAGAAAAGATCATTTATCTTCATATAGTTTTTGCTTGGAATACTAAGCCGGCATCATTAGCAAAGGAAGCTATCTCTCGATTAGAAGATGTTTTATCAAAAGCAGGACTCCATAAAGGACATGTCAAAATTCAAAAAGATGAAAAGCTTTTAGGAAAGAATGGAAACATGCCAACTAAGCCAAGCATAGGAGGAGCAAAAGCACCGCGTTTCCTATCAAATCATACTGGTAAGGCTTCTAATATTCAACACTCAGTCTGGCCAGATATTATTGCTGCCACTCAAAACTTCAAGAAAGATGGCAAAACTAGAGTACTAAAAGTTGATGTATGGAAAAAGATTGATAGTATGATTGTTATTTTAAGAAAAGTAAAATACTCTGATATCGATAAGAAAGCTGTCCAAAGGACTTGTGTCGAGTTTGTTAATGCAATATCAAAAGCATGGGGAGAAGATCACATCACTCATTACATGGTTAGTATAAAATTTTCAAAATGCTTTCAAATTTTCATATATATATAGATCTAAACATAAGACTAACATTATGATTTTGACATATGCAGCACATACTAAGAGATCATACATCATTTTTTGCAAATACATATGGAATCTTGAGTGTATGGTCATCACAAGGGATGGAGAAGTCACATTGGCAAGCACGAGCAGCATTTCATTGAAATACACAACAAGGAGGAACCAATGAAAAACGAAACTACATTTGTCAATTGTTTCAGTGGTTTTACCGTAGAGTTCAGATTCGACATATAACAAAGTCCACACAATACAACAAGTTTAGAAAAGCATGCAAGTTCATACAGGAAGAGAAAATTAGATGATTGTTGAGTAGAAGATCATCATGATATGTTCAGAATTGCTTTGCAAATTCATTGAACAAGAGAGGAGCAATACCCAATGTAAATGTATTGATTGTATTATACAAAGTGTCAACTATTCATCATCAGATCTTGTATCAGATTCTATGGTAGTATTGTCATGAAGAAATCTCTGCTAGGGTATGCATCTAATAGATGTGCATTATCCTTATTTCCACTAAGCTCAATATAAGTGGAATACAATGAATAATGGGAGCTCCTTAAAGGAACATTCCCATCAGTAAAGCCTAAAATGTTCAAAACATAAGATCTTTTGACAAAAATGATTTTATTTGTCTTAATAAAATTTTGTCCTCCTAATTTAACTGCCATTATAAGACTCTCCCCGACTGGGCTCAGCTTGGAATGAGCAATACAGATCTCACTCTTCAAGAAATGCCGAAGATAATGGCCCAGTCCACTGTCCCTCTGGAATGAGGATGCGTGTTGTCTAAAACCACCTCGTCTCGCATCAAAATCATCAATTATGAGAGCATTCTGCAATAGGAAATATGTTAGCAAAAACACATTCAGTGATTGAAAACATTCAAATGCAAGGAAGATTAAACATTTACACATTCTTCATCATCAGCAGCAACCAAATCAGGATGATCAATATAATGACCACGTACTGAAGTGGAATCATCAGTGAAATGCATTAATGATGGACGAGGGAAGCCCATCTGGGATTGAAATGCCGTGAATTCTTCATCATATGGTTTGCCTCGCCCATCCTCATCTATATTTGATAAAGTCTTATTCAGACATTCTTCACCGGTCCTAAGACCCTCCTCATCATCAAAATCAATACCAGCAACAAGGTCATCTGTCTCAAAATCTACAAAGTCGGAGAATTCGGAAGTTGTGTCGGATAGTAAGCATAGAACCTCGTCCTCATGATAGTCAAAAAATTTACATAAATCAGCAGTAGTAAAATATACATCATCATTAATATAATATACAGACAAATTGAAAAGACATTTCAAATCCTCCATAGATTTGGATTCATCATCAGATGTATTTTGGCCAATGAAAGAATCCCGGAGAACATCAGTATTTAAATCAATGAAGTCACTTTCTTTATCAGGAGTGTCATGTCTCGTGTTCATTTGAGTGCTTATAAACACATGTCGCTCTCGCATTCGGTCGTACAAATCCCACACGTGTAGTGTGACAGAGTGAAACGTGTCACACTCGCATTTGTCTGTACAACCCCCACACGTGTGACAGGACGTTCTTTCGCATGTGCAAACCCCGATATAAAATCACAAATTTCAATGATTTTTTTTCACTTTTTTTTCGCTCCGCATATCGCATTTGTGCGCGCCCTTCACGATCAAAATTCCTCCTACTACCTTCCATGCGCACAGGTCCGATACATCTTCCTACATGTCACCTCATATCGCACTTGCACGTCTTTCCTCAAATCTAATCGTTCTCTCTGATAATCGGCTCGCATAGGTCCGATATACGGTACATTCTGTCTGTACATAGCGGTCCTCTGCGAGTTCTTTATCATCCCTTCCTTCTCATCCTAACCTTCACGCACAAGTCTGCTATCACATAGTTCATGCCCATGGATAGGAGAAAGCAGACAAGGAGAGACTTCTTCTCTCCTGGCTCATCCTCATCTCCTGCGGTTGCCATCACACCCCCTGCTAGACCTAGAACGCACAACCGCAGCAGGGGCTCTCTGAGATACGCAAGTATCAGAGGTCAATAGTTCTGTTGATCCCAAGAGCTCCATTCTACCGTGCTGTCCGAAACATAACAAGAAATGATCTCGAACAGCACGTTAGATTCACACCGAATGCTCTTCAGTGCCTTCAGGAGGCTGTTGAAGATTATATTAGTCTTTTTTTTGAGGATTCTTTTTTGCTTGCCATCCATACCAAGAGGGTTACCATAATGCCAAAGGATTTTCAGCTTCTGATCAGAATGAGGGATAGGTACTATAGGTTACATGTATCTCAGCCTGCTACTCCTAGACCAACTCCTGTAGATAGGACTCATCTTCCTACGAAGCGTCCTAGTAAGCAGACAGCCCTCAAGCGTGCTCCTAAGAAAGTGAAGCCTATCCCAGAATCCATTGTAGATAATGCTACTGTTGATAATGCTGTAAATACAGCTACCTCTATTTTGGATACTCCTAATATTGCTGTAAATACTACACTTCCACCTCCTCCTCCTCCTCCCAATTTCTATACATATATAGATTCGGATGATTATCTTAAATTTGAGAAAGACATATCGGATGGTATAGATACAATTGGTATTCCTTTTTGTTTTAGAGTAGAAGAACTTGATTTTAGTATTAATTTTAGAGTTCTAGATTGTCTGGATCTCAAAGACAGACGGGCTTCTATCAGTGATCCTGTGATAGAGTCCGGGCTGACACTCTTGCAATTTGACATTACAAGAGATTCATCAAACGAGTTGCTGGTGCTGAGTAACTTTCTGCTCCAGGCCTTCAAGGAGAATAATGACACATTGTCACAGTGTTTGAGAAGTGGATTCACACCAACAACAAAGTATCTGGTCATTCCTTATCATACCAAGTAAGATATATTAAGTGCTTCTTCATGTTTTATGCATTAACATTGACATTTTCAATTTAAATAGTTCTCAGAATTGTCGCTAAAGTACTTTCAATCTTATTTTGCAGTGAGCACTGGAGTTTAAACCGGATCTCTATTAAGGGATCTGTGAATAATATTATTAATGTTCTTGTGTCAAGATGAATTAGGTGAGAAATACACATAATGATGTAGATATATTCATTCCATATCTAAGTAAATATATTCCTACAGACATTCCCCATTCCGTGGACTGGCAGATCGTCAGCTTGGAGGTAAACTTTGTCTTTCTTAATAGCATTTTGAAATCAGTATTCAATGAAATATTTTCAATCTAATTCATTCTGTTTCATAATTGATTTCTTTTGTGCTGAATTATTTTTCAGTCACCCCAGCAAAATGATTCATTCAGCTGTGGGTGGTACACATTGTACAATGCCGAGTTGTTTTTTGAGTGGTTCACCCTTTAACAAGATGTTGATATTTCTAAGGTAATAAATTTTGTTTATTCTTATTTTGGAATCATGACTAGTTTTCTATTCTGGTGATGTTATTGGCCATTACTAATACATGAATGTTCTATTTTGTAGTTTACACTTCCTGAGTACACATCAAGCCAGGTGTACAGATTTAGACAATAAATTATCCTGAGTATACTGGCTCGAGCAAGGCTTCAGCCTCCCGTTATTGATAATGGTGCAAAGGATGATGTAGTTGTACTAAATTAAGATCAGAAAAAATATAGATAGCATAGAATAAAAATACATCTATAGACTTCATAGAAAAATATACATTGATATATCAAATGTTGCTCCAATTTATGAATTTGGGAGCACAAAATACATGTATAGATGCCCAACTTGGGCTTTCATTTATTGAATGAAAGGGTGTATACACAAATTTTTACTAAAGTTTATTTGAAACTATTGTTCTCCCACAATGGTGATTGTTGTAGGTAGATCTTTGCAGCACGTTATCAGCTCCTGTCTTTTTTGAATCTGTGACATGGCAAATATTAGTGAATGTGCAATTGTAAATGATGACATTTTCTATTATTTTGTTCTATTTTGAAATGGCAATAAACATAAAGTACTTACGAGTCTTCCGTTGATGATAAATCTGAAATATGTTGGTAGATTGGTTTGTAATAGCATGAGCTCTGTTATGATAAAATCAAGCTTCCAGTGCTCTTCCACCTCAACCATAGTCAAATATTCCTCATTGTAGATAATGCTTATCTCCATTTGGTTTGTGTGACCATTTAGTTCAAAGTCTTGATCCTGTGGTAGCCATGTACCTTCAATTTTCTTGTATCTCTGGTAGCTAAATATGAGACTGAGCATTTGCTTTTCGATATGATAACGAAAGATCATTGAGGACTTTTTAATCCTTCATTCTATGTCATTATTTGTTTTACTATCCCAGCCTTGATCCATGAGATCTGACAAAGTCTCATCTGATAAATCCTTGCAAACAAATAAAGTTGGTGTCCTACGAACACTAGCACTCGAGAAAAAATCAACAAATGTATGCAATGAGATAAACCAACTTAGGTGAACAATTTTGGATCCTGTGCTTATCTTCATAGCATTTTTAATATCAATGAGTAGCTTGCATCTCAAGAATTTAGAAACAATGCTGTCAAGAGTAGGCCACTCATCACTTTGAAAACTTGGCAATGGAATTGCTTCGAGCTTGCCAAAACCTCCATCTATTTGTGGCGTATATAAAGATTCATAAAAATAGATACCACAATCTGCAAGTTCCTTTGGACTTCTTCCTTTGTACTGTAGCTTTCCAACATCAGAGTGAATCACGTCTAATATTCTTGCAAGTGATTGTGCGGGCTCCCATTCACTTATGCATGATGGATATAAATCTGAAAGCAAAAAACAATGTTGAGGCATTCAAATCATAATCTGAAGAGCATCAATAAAGGAAATCACCTATGATTGCTGTTGAGTGCATATGTTTTGATATACTTACAATTACATTTTTGATGATCATGAGGATTGATATCATGTACTTTGATTTCTGAATGCATATATACATGTTGCACTAAGACATCTGATATCGATTGACCTCCCGGGGTAGTCTTAAAATCCATAATTTTTGCTTTCCAATAAGATTTGTAGGACATTTTTGCTCTTTTCTTTTGTCAAAAATTGTCCTTTGATGATGGATGCAACAATACCCATGAGTTCTTCGTATATTTTGTTGGCTTCCAGTTATCAGCTTCATCTTTTTCATTGTAAAGAATCACAGAATCGATTGTAGATCCGGGTCTCCTCGCCATTGCTATTTTCAAATCTCTCTGATATGTTACTTGATTTTAATTTTTCGTATCACATTTAATCTAATGTGAATGCCAACATAGTCATAGTTACTGCATGTTGTTAAAATTGGCAAAAGCTAACTTGATCAAATCTTGTAAATACCATTATGAGTAGTACATATCATCATTAGACATGTGTGGATCCTGTTCCCACGTGTGAAATAAATGCATTTATCATTTAGATGAGTCATATAGGTTGTACATACCATTTCATTTAAGATCTAGTGGCTAAAATGGCCAAAATCTAGTTTTCTAGCTATATGCCACTTGGCATCATTTTATTGGTATGAAAAGCTATTTCACATGGATAGGAGTGATCTCACACGTGCCAAGGACTGCTCACATGTGTGAAAACATCAGTAGTAGGTGAGATCCAACTTGTAGTAGATATTTGTGCAAGTCCCTATAAATTAGGAAAATTGCCTAAAATCAAGGGAGGTGGCTATAAGTTAGGAAACTTGGTCCATGTGCCATATTGATGATTATTGGTGGATCCTTTGATGAGTAGGAACTCTCACACGTGCCAAATCAGCTGAGTAAGCATCAGCTCTTGTGTATATATGGTGGCTCATTTGGCCATAATTGACAAGAAAGCTAAATCTTGGTTTTGGTGCATTTCTTGAGTAATCTCTCCATTTGTCTTGTGATTTTATGCTTCTAATGGTTTCTAAGCTTAGTGTACTTCATTATTTGCTGGTAGTTCGTACTCTGACAGGTATTCACACGTGTGAAACCAGCAAGTACAAGTTTTGATCATATTTGATTGTTCTTGTTAGATTTGTTGATGTAGATTTGATCTAGTGCTATCTAATCTTGTGTAGATTGGTAGATCAATCTAATCTAACACCCAATCACACTTGTGGATCTGATTTGGATCCATTCTTGGTCCTTTTTGCTGTACTTTCACATGGTATCAGAGCCAAGTACAAGTGCATTTAAGGCATTGATCTAAACTATACCCAAATTGGCAGGTTTTTGGAAACAAGCTAATATTGAGGTAGTGAAGCTGAATGGATTGCTAGAACCATCATATTTGTACCAAATCTTGCTGTGGGCTGCAGGTGTACTTTCCACACGTGTGGGGCCGTACAGGACCTATTTTTGACAGTAAAATTCAGTTTGATGCATTTTGAGCTTCATACACCCAATTTTGAGTCAATTTAGTGCATTTTTCAAGCTTTCACTTGCATTGTTTCTATTCCATTGATTTGTTCTTGGTTTAGATCAATCATATAGATGGATTAAAGCTTTTTTACAGGACATTGAAGTTGATTCTCTGATTTTTTGAGTGTACATTGAAGTTGAGAGAGAAAGAGTGCTATAAACTAAAGATTAAGGAGTGATTTGCAAGGGGGGAGATTGAAATCCATTATACCTTCATTCTAGATTTGTTCAAGAGTGAAAGGGCTGAGTCTAAAAGCATATAAATGCTAGAAGAAACTCTTGGATCAGTCCTCCAAGGGAAATCTTAGTGAATTTCTAAAGCACAAACACTCATAAAGTCAAAATCTACCTATACAAGGTGATAAGAATTGTTGGCAAGTACTAGGAGAAAAAATTGAGGTCACATTGTTCACCCCTACTCAAGTGTGTGAGTGTGGTTTTTGGCTTGGATTAAAGTCATAAAGGTGAGTGAGGCATATGTGTTGTGGTTGATCCAAAATTTTCAAGAGATCCTTCCTTTGTAGAGGGCAAGAACTAGTAACTCAATTCTTGACTTTGGTGGAAAAATTGTCTTCTTCATTGTGATCAAATCTTGCTAAGTGGCATTAGCTCTTTGTAAGCAAATACCTTAGTGAGAGATAAGTATTACATTTCTGAAAATTTGAATTTCATTCCAACTCTAAAGAGGTAGAGTCATTGGTACTTGGTGGAGTCCAATAGGGGTGAATGAATTCAATTTTTTGAGCAAAATTTTGACATTATATGTATGAAACTCAAATAAGTTCTATTCAACTTTCTTTGTGAGAGTGTGAGGGTCAAGTTGTGATCCCATTGGGAGTCTAGAACAGGGAGGAGTCCATATTTGAGTGTTCATACATGATTGGGATCTTTGTGAATCTCTAGATGTCTAATTTTAAAGCTTGGTGAAAAATTATTGACATAGATTGTTATCAAACCATTTCATGTCCATTCCAAATCTCAAGAGTGATATTCTTTGGGTCAAGAGGGATTCCAAAAGGGGTGATTGGATCTGATCTTTGTGTGTTTGAATCAAGTATACATGTCAAGTTTTTGTGATCTAGTGTAGATCCTTTTTTTGTGAAAATTAGTGGTTTAATTTGTTGCCAAATCAAATCAAATTCAATCCAAATCTCAAGAGTGAGATTATTTGGGTCAAGAGTGATTTTAAAAGAAGTGACTAAGTTTGATTTTCAGATATTTGAAACAAAACCCATACTTTGTTCAAGAATCTCAAAAGCTGAGAGAACTAGTCAAGAGAAAAGGAAAATCTAGGTGTCAAGTCTTTTCAAATCCATTCCAACTCTCAAGAGGAAGATTCATTGGTATTTGTTGAGTCCAATAGGGGTGTTTGGATCTGATTTTTGTGATTTGATAGAGTGCTTTTGTCTTAGAGATCAAAGAAAAGATTAGTTTCCAATTGACTAGGTTGACAGAGATATGATTCAAAATTTGTGGTCTAGATCTTGTGTAGATCCTTCTAGATTGTTGAATGTGTTCAAATCTAGTTTCTTGAGAGTCACAAATTACATTTTGAAAAGTCATATCACTAGGTTTTACTTCCTCATCATGGCATCAATAGGTGGCAACCTATTGGAGGCAAGCAAGGATCCTAAATGCAACCTTTGTGGCAAGAGAGATTGTTTTGTCTCAAGATGCTACAAAATGAAGATCAATCCATCCAAGGAGAACCAAAGCAAGGGGTCCGAGGTGAAGGATGGAGCTTCAAGTTCAAAGTTCAAAGGCAAGAAGGACAAATCCAAGGAAAGGTGTTTCCTTTGTGGAAAGATGCATGAGGCTTGGAGTCTCACAAGGATTTACAAGATTTGTCTTCAAAAGTCCATCATCACACATTTCAAACATTTTGAAGTTTTGCATTTGAAAGTGAATTTTTTGGTTCAAGATGCAAAGATAAATGTCACTTTCATTAATGTCACTTGGATTTATTTCATGTCCTTGGAAAGCATTTTGCTTAGAACTTTAGAAAAGTTCAAATTTATTGTTATGATCCAAGAGAAACCAAGAAAGATTAAGGAGAAATCACAAAATAAAAATAGTTTCATTTATGCTCTCATGAAATCTTATGAAGAACTATTTTGCTTTGAAGAGATTTTTGTATCTCAAAGGTGGATTAAGGCAATACTAGTTGAGTGTGATGCCTTAATAGATAGCAAAGCATGTTTTCCTTGTAAACTTACATTGAATATGAAGTCAAGGAAATGGAAATGTCTTCATAATGTATTTTTTGTTGGTTTCAATAAGGTCATGAATGATGTGTTCATTCATAATGTTGAAGATTGTAAATTTTCAATTTTAAAGGCAAGTTGTAAACTTCTTATGAGAATAAGTGAGGCATCCAAAGTGGACACTTATATCCATAAGCAAGTAGTTAGCCTTATTGAGATGGAAATACTTCTTGATTTCAATATTAGAAAAATCATGCCAAGTTGTGGTGATTTTTGGACTTATGGTTCTAGCATAAGTAATGTTGATAATCATATGAAGTGCACATTATACGATCATGTTTGTTGTGATCATTTTAAGACATGGAGGTCTCGGATTTCCATCAAGGAGGAGCACCAAGGAGTTGATCTTGAGGAGTCATCTCGAGGTTCAAGTGTGCCAAGGATTGAGGAGGAGAGTCCTTCTCAAGTTGTGATTACAAGAAGAATATCAAGAGACATGGTTGAGCTCATATGGCTCACATTTCAAGGGAAAGAGGAGCACATTTCAAGTGGTATACATCTCATGCTTGCTTCTCTTATGTCATTTGGTGAATCAATTTGCTTTAGTGAGACTTTTGCATCTCAAAGTTGGAGTAAAGCAATACTAGTTGAGTATGGTGTCTTTCTTGAGAACATAGTTGATGTTCTTAATGATATGAAATTGATTTTAGATCAATTAGAAAGCAAATGGTTATTTCATCAAATGTATGTTCTTGAGTCTTGCAAGAGCAAGAGTGAGTTGTCCACTCATAGTATGAAAAATTGTCTTTTTTCATGTATTGAGGCAAATTGTGAATCATCCTCTAAGGAAACTTATCTCCATAATGAAGTATCTAGCCTCATTAGATATGAGATTAGCATGGTAACCAAGCATGAAGATATGATACAAACTCTTTGTTATTATAGCATGCATAGTCTTGCCAATGTTGATGAGCCTAATCCTCGAGATCTTGGTAACATGATGTTGGATCTTTGTGATCCTCATGAGTCAAGAAGGACTCTTTATTTTATTATGGAGTTTCAGCTATTTCCAAGGAGGAGGAGCTTTTGGATCAACCATATGCTTCAAGGATGGAACAAATCAATGAAAGAGGTGCTAGGATGGTGCAAAGCTCTCAAGTTCATCAAAAAAGTCAACATCAAAGAGGCATTATCATGGATATGGTGATTTCGGATCGACATCAAGCTCATTGGCTGATCTTCATACCTTTGAACTAGCAAGGATCCATATTTGAAGACCAATTCAGCCCATGGAGTCAATCTCAATATCATCAAGTTAGTTTTGAGGAGGAGTGTTAAAATTGGCAAAAGCTAACTTGATCAAAATAAATACCATTATGAGTAGTACATATCATCATTAGACATGTGTGGAGCCTGTTCCCACGTGTGAAATAAATGCATTTATCATTTAGATGAGTCATATAGGTTGTACATACCATTTCATTTAAGATCTAGTGGCTAAAATGGCCAAAATCTAGTTTTCTAGCTATATGCCACTTGGCATCAATTTATTGGTAGGAAAAGCTATTTCACATGGATAGGAGTGATCTCACACGTGCCAAGGACTGCTCACATGTGTGGAAACATCAGTAGTAGGTGAGATCCAACTTGTAGTAGATATTTGTGCAAGTCCCTATAAATTAGGAAAATTGCCTAAAATCAAGGGAGGTGGCTATAAGTTAGGAAACTTGGTCCATGTGCCATATTGATGATCATTGGTGGATCCTTTGATGAGTAGGCACTCTCACACGTGCCAAATCAGCTGAGTAAGCATCAGCTCTTGTGTATATATGGTGGCTCATTTGGCCATAATTGACAAGAAAGCTAAATCTTGGTTTTGGTGCATTTCTTGAGTAATCTCTCCATTTGTCTTGTGATTTTATGCTTCTAATGGTTTCTAAGCTTAGTGTACTTCATTATTTGCTGGTAGTTCGTACTCTGACAGGTCTTCACACGTGTGAAACCAGCAAGTACAAGTTTTGATCATATTTGATTGTTCTTGTTAGATTTGTTGATGTAGATTTGATCTAGTGCTATCTAATCTTGTGTAGATTGGTAGATCAATCTAATCTAACACCCAATCACACTTGTGGATCTGATTTGGATCCATTATTGGTCCTTTTTGCTGTACTTTCACACGTATACCATATTTTATGTAACTGTACATACTATATTTCTATAACTATAACTAGTATAGTTAGAAAATTTCATTATACTAACCATCATAGTAAAGTAAACTTAACTTTAGATATTGACGTCGGGCAAATTAGCACGTGTCGGGCAGGAAAAAGAAACCAATGGGATACATCCATGCTGTCGGACACAAATTTCAAAGTTTTCTATATTGTATTTTTATTTTTTAGTTAATTTGAACTACGTTACGTAGATTTCAAATCTGTGCATTTTGATTGGGCCTAGTTACGGTTGAAACGAAAGAAAAATAAATAAAAGAATCTTTACAAAGGGTCTTTTTGATATTGAGAACTCCTCTAATGCATTTGAATGCGTCTGCTAAATGAATTTCATGGTAGGTAATAGGCTGTATCTGTTTTTTTGGTCCTAATTCCTTAACCATTGTTTCAGTTATTAAGTTGATACTGGATCCTGAGTCTATTAGTATTCTATCTATAGTATGATCTCCTATAATAGCATTAATCTCTGGAACTCCACAATCTCCTCTATCTACATATTCTACTTTATTGTTGTATGCAGGTATACTTAATGTATACTTAATCTCTCCCCTTCCTCAGTCCTTAAGGACTGAAGTCCTTCATCCTCCGAAGTATAACTCGTGGATGATGTAGGTATCTCACCTTCATACTTATCCTTTTCCCAAGATATCGTAATTCTTTTATGACTTTTTCCCGTCGGTGTTTCCATCTGATCTCTGAAGGTAATCTCCTTCTTCTTCTAGTGGGTTATGACATTGACTTGGTAGAGCCATGGTCGTCCTAATAATACTTTATATGATGATTCTCTTGTAGTCCTTAAAATAATAAAATCCATTAGGGACTTATGGTCTCCAATATAGACTGTAACTTGGGACAATTCTCCTATCAGTGATTTTCTAGTTGCATCAGCTAACTTCGAATGTCTTAATGTGGGTGCTATTCTATGGTGAATGCCTAACTCGTATGTTGTTTCTTCAGTCATTATATTTACACTAGATCCAGAATCTATGGGCACACTATCTAAGATACAGCCATTGATTACTACCTGAATCTCGGGTTGACCTTCATCACCGTAGTTAACTAGTCCTACATTGACTAATGGTAACTTCGCTTTTTTTTTTTTTTTTTTCCTTTGCAAAAATTGCTTAATTTCTTTTTTATAATATGGAGTATCCTCTAATAACTATTTGAGAGTTATATTGGTCATTCTGGAGACAAGGTCTTTCACTATATCATATGAACAAGTTCTAAGTGGCGATAGATCTCTAGGTATCTCGTTACTTATAACTGGATCTAAGAATGTTACTTTTTTAACTTTTCTGGTTTCTTCGTCTAAAAGCTTTTTAGCTTCCGAACTAATATCAACATCATAATATTTTTTAGTAGGCCTATCAGGGTCTAATTCTTTACTATTATAAATTTCTACTGGTTGTTCTGCGACTTTCACTTTTTCTGTTGCATTTTTCGCAGATTTCGTCTTCTTAATTTTCTTCTTATATTTAAGAGTTGAAGAATCTTTACTACTTCTAGTAGTTACTTTATTTATCTCTACATCTAAATCAGGCCATTGATGGTCTTGATCTTGTGATTCGGACTCTACTTCTATCCTTTGAACTACCAAGTGAGTGTTAGTTTTAGATGGCCGAAGGTCATCTTCTCTACGCGAGTTTACAAACCTCGGTTTAGACCGCGACTGTTGTGACTGAGGACATTCAGCAGTGACATGCCCTTTGCCTTTACAGTTAGCATAGAGCGGCACACATCCTACTGACATCTTGGGTTCAGGGCAATCAGGCGAATAATGACTCAAGGCTCCGCAATTGTAGCATGAACCCCTTGCTTTGGGTGGAGGAGTGAAATCTCTTGTCCCTCCTCTACGCAAAATAGTATACTGTTGACCAGTACACTGTTTTGGTATAATGTTCTTTTGGTTAGTAGGAGTTGCGATATAAGCTACCTCCTCATGATTATTAATCGGATAGAGAAATAATTTCTCTTCTAAATAGTTAGCCTGTAAACTGGGACAATTAGTCTTAGAATGACCTTCCTTCTCACAAGCGGTACACCAAACATTGGCGTTAAGCTTTGTTTTTTTTCCATTTGGCTTTAACGTCGGACATCTGAACTTCTAAATCACTCATTTCTTTTGCTAATATCTCAATACTTTTTCTTAATAGATCCATCTTTTTGGATTTCTCCATTTTTTTCTTTCTATTTAAATTCCTACTCTTTGATTTTCTATAAGAAGATTCTTCCTTTGATGAAGAAAAATAAGATGAATACTCTGAAGACTCTTCCTCATCTGCTGAATCAGATTTTGATTCAGACTCAGTAGATGATTCAGATTCTTCTGTATGTTTCGATTTATGCTTTTTGCTACTTTTTCTCTCATTTCTCCGTCTACGAGAAATTCGAGAAGTTTCGTAATTTTCGGCAGAGGCAATGACATTTTCCAAAGAGGTCATCAATCCACGTCGACAATAACAATCCATTTTCTTACGCAAAGCCACCCAAGAACCATCCGTTTTGCATAGGAACCAGATACTGGGCTCCTAATTTTTCTATTAAATTCTTAACTCTATGTGTATACTTTCTAAGGGAGTCCTTTGAATTTTTCTCAACAGAATTAAGCCGAGCCAACAATCTAGTGGAGTATCTTATCTCCCTAAACTGCTTAAGGAATGCTGCTTTTAAAACATTCCAAGTATTAACCATTTTCAGTACTAATTGACTATACCAAATCCTAGCCTGCTTCCGCAGAAGACCTGGCAAAATTCTAACTTGCTATAGTAATAGATTCAAACTAAGACAAATAACTGTCCGCATCTTCAGACAATGATCCCTTAAAAAAATCGTATCTGATTTTGGTAGATGTCGGTGGCACTGGGTTTGGCATATTATCAAGTGGTGAACTTGGAGGACTAGGAGGATCTGGATCTAGACTACGCTCAGATGATGGTTCTGATGAAGAAGATTTTAATTCTGAACTTGGTTGGGAAGTGGAATCAGACGAATCTGATTCTGATGAGTCTGTAAAACTTGGTGTTTTGACAGACCTTTTCTCAAATGAATCTACAAATGCTGTAGCAGCGTTTAAAAGATCGTTAAATGCTTCAGGTGTTAATCTTGCTCTAACTGGCGAATTTTGCAAATTCTGCAAATACAAATCTCTAGATTTTTAATATGTTTCTAATCGATGTGCACGCTCTAAACGTTTCTGTTCAATAGTTGCTTGAGAGTATGTTCTTGGCATGCATTACATGAGAAAGATTTGTAGACTTAATACACTTAAAAATATTACAAAAGATGAAATTCATCTCCCCAGCAACGGCGCCAAATTATGTGGTGGCCTAGTGGTTATAGATTTTCACAAAATTAAGAAATTAAGTAGTATAAAAAGTTTGATCGTTCTCCAAGAGAGAGAATAATCTCTTCTTTTGTATGTGTGTAACACTTTGGCGTGTCTAAAATATCTAGACAATACATAAAAGAAAATTTGTGTTTTTTTTTTTGCATTTTAAGGTTATCAATATAAACCATACACTTCTTTCACTTTCTATATTTCTCAAGATAAGCCATTTTCATTATTTGTACTGACTTTGAACTTGAAGGTTTTTCAACTTTCTTGTTGAGTTCAGGACAATGCATTAAGAAAACATAGGTGGCCTAGCACTTAATTGAATGGAGCTTCTTTTATATAGGAGGCACATCACAAAATTTACCCGTGTATTTTTTTTCATTCAAAACCTCATGGAAGCAATAGTCGTAACATAGCTAATTGACATCTAAATGAATGCTTGTAACTCAAGTAAGAAACAATAAATAGTATTACTACAAAAAAAAGTAATGATATTCCTCAAAATAAACAAACTAGAAACTATTATTTTATTGGTAGAACTATGCTAACTTTTTTTAGTTTGTATTGGTCCACAATGACTATTTTAAATGAAGCATGTCAACAATCTTTTTCAATGTGAGTAGATATAGGTTACATCATTCAAAGAGCAAGCATCTACATAGCTTTTCTCAAAAGATCACACCATGAATTTACAATCAATAATATGTTCTCGAACGTAGGAACCTTCATATTAGTGCAATTCCAAAAGATTTTGGAAGTTTTAAACACAAAAAGAGTCCTTGATTTTGAATATGTAATTGTGTTTCATGTGACATATATCATGTGAATGCAAACATCGTATCCAACAATGATAAGATTTCAAGGGAAGAATTGACTTCATAGAAAATTTTGTAGGCATAATTGTTATTAGAAAAATAATCAAACTACAAAAGGTTGTTTTATAATGTGTATTGACACCAAAAGAGGTTTATTTGGGCAAATGAATTTATGTATCATGTGCACCGTAAATCCTAAATACATATTTATTCTGCAAATATCATACTCCAATGAAAAAGAATTGATTGAAATACAATATAGGCACCGATCTATATTGCAATCACTTCAATGTGTTGAATTGACTTGTTTTGTAATAGCTTTGTTCAAAATTTTCAAGATGTGACATTTGCAATCATAATTGCTTTGAATGTCGCACATTCTGTTAAAGCAACTTCAACTCTAAGCTTATTGAAATGTTGAAGTAGTGTTAGGTACATATGCACGTTAATAGAGTTGCATCATTTAGATATTCACAACTACATTAAAGTATAAGACATATGCTTGATTTCATTATTCTCTAGTTTTTTTCTCTTCTCTGTCCTTATTTGTGGAATGCATTGGAGTCGAACTCTTGACCTCAAGGGGGAAAATATCGAAGTTGTAATCAACTTACTACTAATGGATAGCTCAATTTTCTTGGTTTTATTTCTCCCTTTTATGTCCTCATTTTTGTGATGGGGACTGAAGTCAACCCCAAAGCCCATGGAAAGAATACATAGTCTAAACCAGCTCCCTTCTTGTTGGAGGACTGTATTCTCAATAGTATTTCTTCATTTCTACAAAATTTGCTATTGTCAATCATATTAATGTGTCAAGGATCTTACTAGCAATATAGTTAGCTAATTTGCAAGCAATCTATCATCAAATAGATAAGCAGTAAAGAGAGATCACACACCAACCCAAGAGAACACTTCTGAACTGTATTTACAAAAGAGACTGAAAGATATATATACACAGTCTAATTTTTGTGGGGTACCGCTGCATGACAGTTCGGTCCCCGTTACGGGATGCGTGTCCCAACTTACACTACGTGTACCGTCAAACTGGCACACATGCATACTATCACAAAGACAGTAAAAAACTCGAAATCACTGCTGAACATGGAAAGTCATGAACTGTGAGAGAAACTCGGGCTTACTTATTCTAACACTCTCCCTTAAGCCCTAGTTTATCTTTCTTACAAAGAGTTTTTCTCTAAAAAACTCAAACTTATCAGTACTTAAAGGTTTAGTGAATATATCAACTAACTGATTCTCTGTCTTATGTCTATTTCATTAGATAACAACTTCTCTCTAATGAAATGATACTTAATTTCCATATGCTTTGTGCATGCATGAAATACAAGATTTTTAGCTAGATGTATGGCACTCTGATTGTCACATCTGATCACAGTAGGCTTATTCTGCGGAATTCCAATGTCTTCTAACATTCTTCTTAGCCAAACTGCTTCCTGCGTAGCTGAACATAGTGCTTTGTATTCTGCTTCTGTAGTAGGAAGAGCAACTGTGTCTTGTTTCTTACTTGACCAAGAAAATACACCATTACCAACATGAAATATATAACCTGTGGTAGATCTCCTGTCATCAATACAGCCTGCCCAATCTGAATCAACAAAGCCCTGTAAAACTTTTAAAGTATGCTGCTTCTCATATAACAATCCATGGGTTATCGTGCCCTTCACATAACGAAGAATTCTCTTCGCTGCTGTCCAATGAATCTCTCTAGGGGTAGCCATGAATTGACTTACAACGCTTACAACATAACTTATGTCAGGATGAGTAGTTGTGAGATAAATCAGCGAACCAACTAATTGACGAAATAAAGTGGCATCAACTAGTACACTCTCATCCTGATTAGATAGTTTCTTACCAACCTCCACAGGTGTGGATACTGGCTTGCTGTCACACATTTTGAAACACTTCAAAATCTCATTCACGTACTTTGTCTGTGTTAGTGTGATGCTATTGCAACCTTGCCATACTTCCACTCCTAAACAATAGTGCATCAAGCCAAGATCAGTCATATCAAAACTAGAGGATAAGTCTTTCTTGATTGCACCAATCAACTCATCATCATTTCCTGTGATTATGAGGTCCTCTACGTACAGCACAATCAGTGTGATACTAGAGTCACGAGCAAAGTAGTAAAGATTGAATTATGAAGAAGTGCATATCAAACCTCTAGAAAGGAGATGCTCATCAAAGTGGCTATACCAAGCACATGGTGCTTGTTTCAATCCGTACAAGGCTTTCTTCAGCTTGCACACTTTGTCTTCCATGCCATGTGTCACAAAGCCACTAGGTTGCTCCATGTACACTTCTTCTTCAAGTTTACCATTAAAAAATGCAGACTTTATGTCCATCTGATGTAGATTCCATCCAAATAGTGCCGCCAAAGCAATCACCATGCAAAGTGTATTCCACTTGGCCACAGGAGCAAAGGTCTCTTCGTAGTCAATGCCCTTACTTTGTGCATAGCCTTTCACTACAAGCCTTGCTTTGTGTTTTGCAATAGTTCCATCGGCATTGTACTTTGTCCTGTATACCCATTTGTTGCCAATGGGTCTTTTGCCCTTTGGAAGATCCACTATCTCCCATGTGTCATGGTGTTGATGGAATCAATATCCTCCTGCATTGCTTTTTGCCATATCTCCTGATTTTTGGCCTCCTCAAGGCAAGAGGGTTCAGTAGATGAAATAATATCACTCATAACTGCAAGATTTACCTAAAACTTGTCAGGTTCCTTCCTCTCTCGTGTGGAATGCTAGCCTTAGCAATTTCCCTTCCTTGTCACTCATGAGTTTAGTATACCATTTGGGTAACTTACATTGAGGTGATCTGCTACGAGGTGAATAGGAATCCCACGGTGCATCTTGCTCCTTCTTTTTATCACCTGCTACCTTAGTCTTTTTCGATCCAATAGATTTGTTTCTCACTCTCCATCTCATCTCTATGGTGGAAGGAGAGTTAGAATTAAAGTAGAATCATTGTGCTACTGTACTGTGGTTCCTATCAGTGGATAAGGATCAGTTGGCCTCGCCACAAGACAAGTCGACGGGACACGCATCCCGCCAACGGCAACCTAGGTCATGCATGGGTTGCCTGAGTGAACAACTATACGTACAATGTAATTTCATTTTGAATACAGTTGCTATGTGAGCTTGTAGTGGAGAATGTTTTCTGTCTGTGTTACTGTGTAGCATGATCTGTGTTCCTGTGCAAAGCAAATTCTAAGTTGGTATCAAAGCCATACAGAGAGTGTACACTAAAACAACATCGCCTTTGAAGAGAGCTTCGGGAGGACTGTCTTCTGAGAGTTCGGGGTTTACGACGGGTTGAAGAAGAAAAAAGGGAAGCACTGGTGCAGAGAGTTTGGCACACAGAAGCTTGGTGAGCTTGAGACTGTGTGAGGATTCAGAGACAAGCGTTGTCGGCTGAATCAGAACTTCAGCAAACGGATTTTGAAATTCCGAGGCAGGCTATTTGGTGTTTGCAGTGAGTGTGCATTCAATCGGATACCGTTTGACGAACAGATTGAAGCATCAGCTTTCCAACAGTAGGGCAACCTCAGAGGAAGAGGATAAGCCTGTCAGAAGACTATTTATAGGAAGCCAAGTGTAGTTTTTTTGAGAAAAACCCTAGCCTAGGGTTTGAAAGCTCAAGAAAGCGGTTTTCTCTGCATTTTGAACCTTTTTAGAAGTTGTGAAAATCTAGAGGAGGGCACCCTAGCAATGCGAATCAAACCTGAGAAGTTTGTGGCTAGCCGTGGAAGTGTGAGGGTGCAGGATTAATTCTCTATTGGCAGCCATAGCTGGTAAGGAGAGAAGAAGGAGAAGAGAAGATAGGAGGAAGCTGTGAGAGAGCGGGCAGCTCGCGCGCACCCAACGCGACGGACAGTGTAGCGCTCCGGAGGGATTCCGTGTTTACAAGTGTGAAGCTCGATGCTCAAAATGGTTCATAGCCATTAGATCTTCTCCACATAAAATCAATGGTAGGGATTTCACAGATCAAGAGAGATGTGGATCGTCCGATCATGAAAAACCATTGGATTTAATATGAAATGGCCTGAAAGGCAAGATGGCCTTCAATTGCATTAAAAATCTTCACTCTGAAAGCTTGTGAAGGGGCCCAACGAGTTAAATTCAAATTGAAGGGCATGATTTCTTCAAAAGGAAGAAACAGTTTAAAAACAAGGAAAATCCCTATTTTTGGGTCCTTTGCCCGTTTTGACCCAAATGAAAGCCTATAACCTCCAAACGAAGGGCACCTGGACTGTACCTGCAAGTACGGTACAACAAAACAGAGTGATTACAATGGAGAAAGTGTTCGGAGTGCGCCAGAAGTGATTTCACCATTTCACTGGGCACGAAGTTAGGAGTTGACGACTGAGTGCATTTTGGTTTTGAGTGAAAGTAGCAAATTGGACGGGATTTCCAACTATGCAGTGTGAAAATTCAAAATGAAAAGCAAACTGATGGAGAAAGACGTGTGGGAAGTCATCACAGGTGATGAGAGAAGGACGCCAAATGAAGCGGATATCAAAGTGTTCGACAAAAAGATGAGGAAAGCTTTGACCTTCATTAACTTGTCAGTGAAGGATCACATCATTACCCACATTTGTAATGCTGTTACACCCAGACAAACATGGGATGTGCTAAAGGAGCAGTTCGAGACGTCAAATTCGTCAAGAATCATGTTTCTGAAGTCAAAGCTGAATAGTGCCCAAATGGAACAAGGAGAGCACATTCAGACGTACATGACCAGAATCAAGACAATGAGGGATGAACTGCATTCTATTGGTGAGCGCATACATGATGTGGAGCTGGTGCACAATGCATTGTGTGGCATTGCAGAACCCTATCAGATGTTTGTGAGCGAAATAGCATCAAGAGAAAGATTGCCAACCTTTGACGAGCTCACATGAATCTTAATGTAGGAAGAGCAATGACAAGAAATGGTGAAAGCTAGATGTCAAAATACTGACGATCAGGCACTTGTGACATGCCAAAAACAAGGCAAGGGCAAGGGCAAGAAGAAGTCTAAGCAGCAATTTGTCAAGTCTCAGGAGGATGAGGGATCTTCCAGTAAGACCAAGAAGAAAGGCAAGTGCTTCCATTGTGGTAAAAAGGGCCATTGGAAGAGTGAATGTTGCAAATAATTTCTGGCGGAACAAGGCAAGGGGAAACCAAAACAAGCAGGTAACCTTGTCGATGAGGGTGAGATTGAAGACTCTAGCATCTTCACATCTGCGTTGTCATCTAATCAAGACGATCAAGCATGGTATATTGACTCGGGAGCCACAAGCCACATGATAGGTAACAAGAATTGGTTCAGTAGCATGAAAGTGTTGGATAATGGAACGTCTGTTCAACAAGCAAATGGCGAGGTGTGCAAGATCAAGGAAATAGGCACCATTTCAATCCAACTACCTGATGGAAAAAGCAGGATGATCAGGGAGGTTCTTTACGTACCAGTTTTGAGGAAAAATCTACTTTCTATTGGAGTCATTACTGATCAAAAGTTGAAAGTAGAATTTGTCCATGATCGTTGCTTTGTGAAGGATGTGAACCAAAAGTTCAAAGTTATTACGGATGGAGTAAGAGAGCCCAATACAAAATTGTACAGGTTGAATGCTACAATCAAGGGGCAACATGAACTTGTATCGTCCATTCCATCGCAAACTAAGTTGTGGCATAAGAGGCTTGGTCACTTGAACTTGGAAAGCCTCAGTTTGATGAGAAAATTAGAGATGGTAACATGATTGCCTACCATAGAAGATCACTTGAAATCGATGTGCGAATCTTGTGTATATGGGAAGCAGCATCAAGAGAAGTTCAATAAAGGGGGTGTTGCAAGAGCAAAGAACATCCTGGATTTAATCCACACAGATTTATGTGGGCCTATGAGGACCAGGTCCATAGGTGAAGCCTTCTATTTAATGACCTTTATTGATGATATGTCACGTAAGACGTGGATCTACTTTTTGAAGAAGAAATCTGATGCATTTGACAACTTCAAAAGCTTCAAAGCGTTGGTTGAAAATCAGACAGGTAGGAAGATCAAAGTCCTAAGATCAGATAGTGAAGGTGAGTACAAGTCTAATGACTTCAATGATCTTTGTGATCAATGTGGGATTAAAAGACAATTTACGCAAGCTCATACTCCTACTCTCAATGGTGTAGCTGAGCACAAGAATTGGACGATTGTGGAAAGTGCCAAATCTATGCTAGCTGAGATGAAACTACCAAAAGATTTTTGGTCAGAAGCATGCAGCATGACAGTCTATCTTCAAAATAGAAGTCCTACCATTGCCATACCAAAGATAACACCTGAGGAAGCATTCACGAAGAAGAAGCCAAAGGTGAACCACTTGCGAATCTTTGGATGTAAGGCCTTTGTACACGTTCCTAAGGAAGAGAGACGTAAACTTGATGTAAAAGCTATCAAGTGTATATTCCTAGGATATGATGATCGTGTGAAGGGCTCTAGATGTTTTGATCCAGTGGAGAACAAAGTCCATATAAGCTGTGATGTTATCTTTGATGAATCCAAGATGCATGAAGACGAGGATGCTGAGAAGATAGAGACATCTAGTGGGAAAGATGGTATAGTGAGGATACCACTTGATGATGATCCATTCATTGACCTTCCAAATGATGAAAAAGAGGATACATCTCAAGATACTACTACTCAACCTCAAGAGATATGTTGGAGAGGTAGGGACAAACCTTTTGGTGCAAGAATGATTGAAGTTGCAGGTGACAAACGCAAGGAGAAGGATGTACCGTGGGATACATTTTCACCAGGAAGCCGATCACCTGACAGGAAGCTCCCAAAGTGTTTTGAGAGATTGTTGGAGAGCCGCGACATGGATGACTTTCTAGGATCATCTAGCCAGGGAGAGCTACGAAGATCAACAAGAGAGAAGACACAACCTGAAAGGTATGAAGCAAATTATGTTCTCTTATCTAGCATTATTCAAAGCAAAGAACCTTCGACTTATGGTGAAGTGAAGGATGATGACATTTGTATCAAGGCCACGGGAGAGGAGATGGAGTCAATTGCTAAACATAGCACATGGGACTTAGTAAAACCACCAGTTGGCAAGAAACCCATTGGTTGCAAATGGGTATATAGGACTAAGTACCATGCATATGGAAGTATAGCAAAGCACAAGGCAAGATTGGTGATCAAAGGTTATGCACAAAGTAAAGGCATCAACTATGAGGAGACCTTTGCGCCGGTTTGTAAGTGTAATACTCTACGTCTACTTGTTGCTTTAGCTTCACATTTTGGTTGGCCTTTGCATCAAATGGATGAGATATCTGCCTTTCTAAATGGTGAGTTAGAAGAAGAAGTGTTCATGGATCAACCTGAAGGCTTTGTAGTGAAGGGACAGGAAAATAAAGTATGTCACTTGAAGAAAGCACTTTATGGTCTTAAATAGGCACCACGTGTGTGGTATAGCAGCATTGATGCCTACTTTTGTTCAAAGGTGATGGTGAGAACACATTCTGATCCAAATCTATATGTCTTATGCTTTGATGATATGGTTGTTTTGATTGCTCTTTATGTTGATGACCTGATTATTACGAAAAATAATCAAGAGATGATAGACATGATCAAGAAAGACCTCATGGAACAATTCAAGATGACAGATCTCAGCCTGATGCATTATTGCCTTGGAGTAGAGGTGTGGCAAAAAGGACACGAAGTGGGTTTAACACAGGTGAAGTATGTCAAAGAGTTTTTGCACAGGTTTAAGTTGCAGGACTGCAAACCAATAAATACTCCTATTGAACCAGGTAAAAAGCTTTCTAAGCTTGATAAGTCACAATCATTTGATGCTATGCTGTATAGACAGTTAGTAGGGAGCTTGATTTACCTTACCATGACTAGACCAGATATATGCTATGTTGTTGGCATTGTAAGTCAGTTTATGGCAGCACCTATGGAAACGCATTGGAAGGCAGCTAAACGCATTTTGCGTTATGTGAAAGGCACTTCAGATTATGGCTTGATTTACAGGAAGCATGATGGTTTACCTGAGTTGTGTGGCTATGTGGATGCGGATTTGGGAGATGACTATGATGATCGTAGATCCACCACAGGGTATGTATTCCATTTTTGTGGTAGTTGCTTTTCCTGGTCTAGTAAGAAACAAAGTACAATTGCTCTATCCACCATAGAAGCAGAGTATAAGGCAATGTGTAGTGCAGCACAAGAAGCTATATGTTTGAGACAAATCTTGGAAGAAGTTGGCATGAAGCAGAAAAAATCCCACGACATTACATAGCGACAGTCAGAGTGGCATTCAGCTAGCAAAGAATCCAGTGTTCCATGCAAGAACTAAACACATTGAGATTCAGTATCACTTTATACGTGAGAGGCTGCTAAGTCATGAAATTCATGTTGCTCATTGTAGCACAGATGAACAACTAGCTGATATTTTCACTAAGCCACTTGTTCGAGAAAAATTTGATAAGTTTAGATCAAAGCTTTCTGTACTTAAAGTTTGTTGACTTTAAAGCTATGTATATGACTATATAAAAAGTAGACTCTGGTCAACTGCTTCACTTTGCCCCTCTTAATATCCACCTTCTTTTTGCGACAATCTCTTGCCCAATGTCTAGGCTTTGGCAATAGAAATAGTTGTCTTTCTTCTTCTTGTCTTATGTGGATCCTTGATTATCATCCTCCACATTCGACTTCTTGGATTGCTTCTTGTATTAATGCTTCCCTTTGGCTAGCATTGCTTGATCTTTCGATGTGGGAAGTCGAGTTTTTACCACTTCACGCCTTTGTTCCTCCTGTAGGATGATGCCATGAAGATTTTCAAATGTTGGTAGTCTCTCCCTTGAAGCAATGCCACTTGCAAACATTTGGAAATTTTTGGGTAGCCCATTTATAGCTGTGTGAACCAGCTCAACATCTCTTATTGGTTCACCAATAGCTGTTAACTGGTCTCGTAACTCCTTTATTCATGTTAAATAGGACCCTAAGCCCTCATTTTCCTCCATGCGAACACTTATGAGTTTGGTCCTCAAAAACATCACTCGAGAGGGGTTCACTGTTTGAAACTGCGTTTTGAGTGCATCCCAAGCGCTTCTTGCTGATACAGCTTCACTGATGTGGGCAATAACATGATCCTTCACTGACAAGTTTATCAAGGATAAGGCCTTCTGTGCCCTTTTGTCAAATGCATGAATATCGGCTGGAGTTGTAGCTGGTCGGTGTTCCACCCCAGTGACAATGTCCCACAGCTCCTTTTCCATGAAAATACTTTTCATTTTGAATTTCCAAATGCTGTAATTGGATACCCCGTCCAATCTACTAGCTTCTCCAAGCACGAATTCTCCCAATCCTGCCATTTCGCCAAAAATTGCTCCTATGGCACCTTAATGAGGCCCAATGGCAAGCTTATATAGCAATTTAGACTTCTAAAAGTTAACCTTAAGGTCTGACCAAAAGAGTTTCAGGACCTCCCGCCGCTTTTTTGCCAAATCGGAAGCCAAATTGGTGTCGTCCTCCGAAATGCCCTTCGTCACCAACTCCCAACTACTTGCCCACTGGAATGGTGAAAAGACTTTTGGCACACTTCGAACACTTTCTCCGTGGCAATTCCTCTGTTTTCAGGTACCGTATTTGTAGGGTACAGGCCTTTTCTGCCCTTAATTTGGAGGATTTTGGCTTTTGGACGGCCTTAGACGGAGAAATGAGCTAAAAGATATGTGTCATTATAGAAAATGCACTGTCTCTTCACAATGAAACAACTTCAAACTTCATGAATTTGGGGACCCAACTCCAATTTCACATTGAAGATTTTTAAAGAAGTTGAAGTGTGAATGACCCTTCAATTTCTTAAGGCCTTCTTCAGGGCACCTTTCAAGTCAATCTTCACCGTTAGACAAGATCCAACGGCCCATGCTGCTCCTTGAGAGGTCAATCTCAGCCGCCTATCTTCTAAAGCTTTGATCCGATGGTCTGCAAGCGATGTGGGCACTGATCCACGCTCCCCTGGGCGCTAGACCCTTCCATAAACAAAATGTTTCTCTCCTCTGGGCGTGCGTGACCTGTCCGTCGCGACCCTCTCCATCTCTCTCCTTTGGTTTTCAGACTATGGTGAACAATCAAAAGAGCCTAGCTGTAAATCGAGCCTGCATCTACACTCTTTCGCGGCTAGTCACAGCACTTTGACAGCGGATTCGGACTTCTGAATCGCCCACCTGCACCCTTTTTCAGTTTCAAAAATATGCTTCTACAGGGAAAGATCCAAGCATGTGTAGCTTGAAACCCTTGGCTACCTGCACTTGCCTGATCTTCACAACTTAAAATAACCTTCTAGCATCTTCTTGAAAACTCTAGGGCGCTCACTGTCAATAGTTTACAGCTCCAAAATTGGTTTTCTACTATGAGAAATCAACAACTTTCTCTCTTAACACCCTAGTTGAGGAAACTTCCATAGTTGAGAAGATGGACAATTGCACTCTGAGTGCTTCATGGCTGACCAAATAGCATGCTCTGAGGTCACCCTATTACTTGCTACCCATTGCTTCAAACCGCTCTACAAAGGATTGCTTGCTTTGCTAAATTCACACGTGTGGGATGCCCTACACATGTATTTTTGATCTCCTAAGCACAATAACACCATAAAGATCAGACTAGCATTGGTTGTCAATAGGAAAGTTGATCATACAAGCAATATTATTGTGTTACAAGCAAAATCTGTCAACAAAACATAAGACATCATAAATGCCTCTACTCGGCTAGAGAGAGAAAATAGAAGGTACAAAACTCGTGGAGAGAGAGAGAGCACAAAGAGCTTGTCTCCAAATTTGCATTACACACAAATTTCATCATTTCTCAGTGAGAGTACATCACATATATATAGATCCATGGACTCTTCTCCTACTTTGAGTTGAATTGGAGTTGTGGATCCACCTCTCAAGCTATCTAGACTTATCAAGCCACCTCACTATGTCTAATTGTGCCACATAGTCTTTTCATGCATTAAATGTGGCATGTAAAGTACAAATGGCAATTCCTATGGTAGCTCGAGTTTCTACTTCTACCTACCTTGAATATTTTATTCTAAGATGGGTCTTTACTAAGACAAAAGAGCTCAATTCATCTTTGGCATTTTTAGGACCCATACTCACAACATTAGATAGATTTTGCAATATTTTGACACTACTCCTAATAATGTATCTAATGTGGATCAAGCATTGATCTTGAGATAAGACCAAGATTAGACCTATGCTTTGAGAAGGCACTTTTGCAAAGTGGCTTTGTGAGAAGATCAACAATACACAAAGATGTGTCGACATGTTCTAAGTTGATTTCACCTCCAATGAGCTTTTCCCTTACAAAATGCTGTGCTACTTCTATATGCTTGCTTCTTGCATGAAAAATAGGATTGTTTGCAAGATCTTGTGCCGATATGTTGTCACATTTGATCAAGGGAAGATCATCCTCTTTGATGCAATTTAGCTCCATGATTAACCTCTTGATCCAAAGCATCTCTTTAGTTGTTGTAGTGAGTGCTTTGTACTCGGCCTCACAAGATGATAGAGATATGGTATCTTGCTTCTTTGAAAGCCAAGACACAAGATTGCCTCCAAGAAAGATAGTATATGCATTAATGGACTTTCGATCCATTTTATCACTTGTAGAATAGGAATCTGAATAGCCAACAATGGTTAGATCTTCATTCTTGTACAATAAACCATAATCTTGAGTAGAAGATACATATCTTAGAACTCTCTTGGCCATCTTCCAGTGTTGGATCTTGGGATCTTGCATAAATTGACTCAATTTGTGCACACAATAGCTCAAATCGGGTCTAGTGATAGTAAGCCAAATTAAAGAGCCTATAAGACTCCTATAAAGTGTGATGTCCTCGAAGGATCTTTCATCACCTTTAATAGGATCTTTTACATGTTGCTCCATGGGAGTATCTATGCCTTTACAATTTTGCATATTAAATTTTCTCAACATAGAAAAGACATGTCTAGATTGACAAATAAAAGCATACTCTTCATGAAAATCAATCTCAAGGCCCAAAATGTAATGGATCTCTCCTAGATCTTGCATTTGAAATTCTTTTCCTAGTGCATCTTTGGTTTCTTGAACTAGCATCAAACAACTTCCATTAAGAATAATGTCATCTACATAGATGAGGAGAATGACAATATTACTACCATCAAATTTTAAGTACATAGAAGGATCATAGTCACTAAGCACAAATCCTAATGAAAGTAGAAAGTTGTTGAGTCTTGAATACCATGATCTAGGTGCTTGCTTTAAGCCATAAGACTTCTAAATAGCAAACACACCTTAGATTTATCCTTGATAAATCCTTGAGGTTGTTCCATGTATATCTCCTCCTCAAGATAGCCATTCAAAAAAGCTTTGGAGACATCAAGTTGAAACAGTTTTCACTTAAAAAATAAGGCAAGAGAGATTATGATTTTTATTGTCACCATCTTTGCTACAGGAGCAAAGGTTTCTTCATAGTCAAGGCCATATATCTGTGCAAAGCCTTTAGCACACAATCTTGCCTTGTACTTGTTGATGGAGCCATCATGATTGTACTTGATCTTGAACACCCACTTGCATCCAATGATATGCATGTAAGGTGGTGGATCCACTAGCTCCCATGTGTGGTTGGTGATCAAGGCATCATATTCAATCTTCATGGCCTCATACCACTCCTTGGTATTGAGGGCTTCTTGAACATCTTTGGGCTCCTCATGAGAAACAAAATAAGCATAAGTGGAATCAAGATCCACTTGTTTTCCTTTGTCATCATAAGTGAGCCTCTTGGGCTCGAATCTCTCCCTCATGGATCTTCTAGGAGTGAAAATCCGAGGACTTCCATCTTCAAATCTTGACTCCTCCATATGTTGATTGTCTTCAATAACAACAGGTGATAGATTTTGAGGTTGCTTGATCTCGGCCCCTCCAAGATTGGACTTTTCTTCTTCATGGAAAACTACATCTCTACTATCAATTACTTTAGAGGTAGAGAGCATGTAGGTTCGATAGGATTTCTTGTTGGATGAATATCCAACCATTACTCCTTTGCTTGCATAAGGATCATCCCTCTTTCTTGTTTCCAAGGGAATATGGACAAAGCATATGCATCCAAATACTCTAAGGTGATCATCCTTAGGTTTCTTCAAATAGAGTGCTTCATATGGTGACTTTCCTCCAAGTGCACATGAGGGGGTCTATTGCAAAGATAGTTTGAACAATTGATAGCCTCACCCCAAAAGTCTTTTGGCAAAGATGCCTCAATTCTGATGGTTTTGGCACATTCACATAGTGTTCTATTCTTTCTTTCAGCCACCCCATTTTGAGATGGTGTATATGCACAAGAAAACTCCCTTTTAATGCCTTCAAGCTCACAATAATCATGAAATTTATTGGAAGTGTACTCACCACCTCCATCACTTCTAAGAATTTTGATTTTGTAAGAAAATTGCTTTTCAACTAGAGCTTTGAACTTTAGGAAATAGTCAAACACCATAGATTTTGAGGCTAGAAGATATACCCAAGTAAATCTAGTGAAATCATCAATGAAAATTACAAAGCAAGTAGCACCACCCTTTCTCTTTGAAGATGAGAAGTGCACATCCGAGTATATGAGCTCCAATGAATGTGTAGTCTTGATAGATGACTTTGAAAAAGGCTTCTTATGAGACTTAGATATGGCACAAGCCTCACATGGCTTGAAATTCTTGGAGATAAGATTAGGCAAACCAATAGCTTTGGCTTTTTTGACCATGGACACCATAGAATTATAGTTAGGATGACCCAACCTTCTATGCCATAGTTCCTCCAAAGACATATGAGTAGCAAAAGCACTATCACAAGAGTTAGCATACTCTTTGGGATCAAGCTAATAGATTCCACCATATCTAGACCCAAATGCAAGGATTTCATCATGCTTCTTGATTGTACATGTACCAACATTGAAATTTACATCTAGTCCACTATCAAACAATTGCCCAACACTAATAAGATTTTTTGTTAGCTTGGGAACAAAAAGTACATTAGACAGAGAAAGAACTTTTGATGAAGGAGCTACACATATGTGAGGAAGCTCCACTGTCTATATATCATGAACCATCCTTCTTGAAAGGTGATGAAGAAAAACTTGAGACCATAAGAGATCCCTCTTCATCACTTGCATGAGCATCTTCCTTCTCTTCATTAGAAATGTTGGCTTGCTTGAATTGACTCTTCTTCTTGAAGTAATTGATGGCATAATGCCCCTTCTTGCCACAAAAGAAACACTTGATGTTTTTCTTCTTCTTCTTTGATGTGGAAGCTTGAGAGGACTCATCCTCATCTCCTTTCTCCTTGGAAATAAGATTGTTCTTGCTTGAAGAGAATTGGTGTTGATTCTTACTTCTTGTCTTGTGCTTGTCTTTGGTAAAGAGAGCTTTACCATCAATGTTGAGAGACAGTCTCTCCATTTTCAAGAGTTTATACTCTTGTCTTGATTCTTCAAAAATGAGCACACTTTGGAGTGCTTCCAAACTTGGTAGCTCCTCCTTAATGGCATAAGTCTAAACAAGGTTGTCATATTCCTCCTTTAACCCATTAAGTATGACTTGAACAAGTTCATTTTGGTTGATGGAGTCTCCTATGCATGACAATTCTCTATGGAGGTCTTTAACTCTCATTACATAAGTTGAAGCACATTCATCACTTCTCTGTACACTTTGAAAAATTTGGTTTCTTACTGTTAGAAGTCTAGACGTATTTTTTGCCTCATAGATAGACTTGAGAGTATCCCAAGCATCTTTGGCATTAGTACAAGCACTAATTTCTCTTAAGATGTCATTTGAGACATTCATCTTAATATAATGTAGAGCCATCCTGGCTCTCTTTTTGTACTTTGGAATTTCTTGAGGAATTTGTGGTTTTTCTTCAATGCCAAGTACAATATCCATCACATCTTGTAGTATTAAGACAGATTCCATTCTAACCTTCCAAATTGAGTAATTGGAAGTTGACAATCTTTCACTGCTTCTAATAGAAAGACACCCATTGAAGTCATAAAGAATGATGGAAATAAAAAAAGATGGATGAAAGAATTGCTTTTCTTCTCACTATAGGAACCAATCAAGGGTACAGAACCAAATCCTATATAAGACTTAGCAAAAACTGTGAGATAGATCTCACTAGCTTGACAATCTCTCTAAAACAAGATTTGAATCATCAAAAAAGATGAAATATGGCAAAAGTTATGATTCTCTGAATTTCACACGTGTGAAATATTCCAAAACTATCAAATTGACTCAAATACAATCTATTTATATGAACAAGTTGTTATATTAAGACTCTCAGATCAAATGGTGGCGATGAGTATTTTTCAACAGAGTTTATAAATTTTTGCAAGGATCAGGGGATCAAGAAACAAACTACTATACCCTATTCATCACAACCAAATGGAGTTGCAGAACGGAAAAATAGATCCATTGTGGAGATGGCTAGGACAATGCTTAAGGGCAAGTGTTTTCCAAATACTTTTTGGGCAGAAGCATGCAACACAGCTACTCATATCTTGAATCAGTGTCCTACAAAGTCTGTGGAGGGTTAAGACACCGTACGAAGCTTCTACTGGAAAGAAATCTAATGTTTCTCATTTACGAGTATTTGGTTGTGATGCTTACACTCATGTGCCTGATAAAAAATGAAAGAAGCTAGATCAAAAGCTGTTAAGTGTATTTTCCTTGGATATGATGAAAGAGCCAAGGCATACAAGATGTATGACACAGATGCACAAAAGATTGTGATTTCCAGAGATGCTACTTTTGATGAGATGGGTCAAAATGACCAAATAAAATTGACAATTGATTCCTTTGATGATAAAGCCAAAGTACAGGTGAAGAAAGAAGTTGGTGTCGATATGGAAGAGCCAATGGAAAAAAACAGGGCTAATAATGAGACTCCTAGGAGAGTGCCTAAGTGGTACTTGTCAGTGACAGGTGATGCTAATAAGGGAGATACTCCCGAATCAAGTGAGCAGGGAGAGCTTAGGAGATCAAGCAAAAATTGAAAACATCCAGCTGGACTAGAGATGAATCTAGCCCTAATGAGATCCATGTTAACGGCTCAAGACCTAAAACTTTTGACGAACCAAAAGAACACAAGGAGTGGCGTGCAGCTATGGCAACAAAAATGGAGGCTATATTGAAGAACAAAATGTGGGACTTGGTTGAGCTACCTGATGGTAAGACGCCTATCACATGTAAGTGGATCTACAAGACGAAGTATGGAGTGGATGGGTAAGTCAACAAGTACAAGGCACGACTAGTTGTAAGAGGTTTTGAGTAGTAGAAAGGTATAGACTTTGAGGAGACCTTCGCACCTATAGCCAGAATGGTAACTATTTGTTCTATCATTGCAATTTCTGCTTTCTATGGTTGGAAAATCCAACAAACGGACGTCAAATCTGCTTTTCTCAATGGAGTATTGGATGAAGAGGTATATTTAGAGCAACCTCAAGGATTTGTTGAGCCAGGGAGAGATCATTTGTTTGTAAACTCAACAAAGCCATATATGGACTGAAGCAAGCACCACGAGCATGGTACTTTTGCATTGATGAACACTTCAAGCGAAGGGGAATGGTAAAGAGTGATGTTGATCCTAATCTTTACATTCTTAGGCAAAACTCAGACATAGTGTTCATTGCTCTCTATGTCGATGATTTGATTATTACAGGAAGTAATATGGGCTTAATTGATGAACTCAAATCATACCTTTCCAATACCTTTGACATGAGCGATTTAGGGCTGATGCATTATTGTCTTGGTATTGAAGTTTGGCAAAAGAAAGACAATGTTATTCTTACGCAAAGCAAGTATGCACAGGATCTTGTATTAAAACCTACTACGTCTAATTTGGTAGTATTGCTAGCTATAGCAACCATGTGACACCTCCTCTAATTGAGTATTTTTTTTACAAAGTATGGAGAGGTGACTTTTGAAATGCCAAACTAGTCAATCTTGATTTTGTTGAACTTGCAAATCTAGATTGATTTTTATATCACATTTGAAAAGCCATAGATCCAAAAGTTTTTTTCTCATAACTTATAAAAGATGACTAGTGAAGAGATTGATGATTTGAAATTTTGTTTATCAAGGTGCTCAAATTTGCAAGAATTGGCAAAATGGAACACAACAATGTCCTTGCTTGACCACTTCGATGGTTCCTTTCAAATTGGATTCTTCATTCAACACATGTTGCTTATTTTGGTTGCAAAGAATATGTGGCCCGTATTTAACGGGTTGACATTATCTAGTTGAAAGTGGATGATTAAATATTCATCAACTTTTTTCTAGAAATACCACACTTCATCCATTAGGATGTTGTCCAAAGTAAACTTCATTTATAATGAGTGATTGTAAATATCATTGCAAGCTTTGAAAAGGGACACCCATCTATTCTAATATAGTCTCTACCTCTCTATATTTTGTGTAGGCTAGGTATGATGGTGTTTTTCCAAGATGCACTAAAGAGTGATTCCTAGATGAGCTGGACGCTATTGGTGCTTTGTTTCATCTAATTACAACTATTTCTCAAAAGTAGAAAATTAAATCTACATCATATAATTTCCTCACTAGGAGATGATGGCACTTCACTTATTCTAAAAGGCTCAAAGTTACAGATCTTCTTTTGGCAAGGAGAATGATGTTAGCAAAATTTAGTCCTTTGTTTGCAACAATTGAAATTTGATTCCACCTAGGAATCCCACCATTGCTACAACAAATGCCCAATAGAATGCTAGAGCTTCTCAACATCCCATTTGTTCTGCACCACAATGGAATCTACAAGTCATAGGAATATGTTTTAGGGATAGAGTAAATGAGGACCCAAATGTTGAGTAGACTAAAAACCAACACATATTTGTTTGTTGTTGTGCTTGATTGATTGTCTTTCAGCATTCCTACTCTTAAGATGAAGAATGAGGCCCTTTACATTTTTGATGGGCATGCTTGGATGCCCTTACTCTTGATCAAATTCTCTTAGGCATTAATAGTCCTTTTTTCCATTTTGCTAATGTAGTCAAGTACCAAATTATTCTCATATTTTAAAGCATTTGTTCTACAAAATAGTATTTACTCAAAAGCCTTCCAATAACGTACTTTTTGTAGCACAAATTGCATGGTTTGTTTCTCCCAAAACATTCATTTCAAAATGTCCTATCATCCTTTTTATTTGACATAAATAGAATGTGTCAAAATACAACTTCCAAAAAGTTGGAGATCCAAGAAACCACTAGCAAAATTTTAAGGGGCAATTAAAAGGCATGGCACTAATTTAGAAATTGGTCTACCTAGACTTTGAAAGGTATTTCGGAGTTCTATAGCCTAGAGCACATTGACGTGCTAGCCTAGGGGACTCCAAAAATTATTTTCATGCATGCCAAAACGTGTTTATGACAAAGTTGGAAATCCACTAATCTTTTAATGATTTTTTTATAGAAGTGGTATTGCAAGTTGTTAAAAATAGGTTCACCTAGACTTTGATAGATTTTTGGAGCTCTGCAGGCTGGCATGCCAACATGCCTAAGGAGCTTTAACAAGAAAACTAAATGTCTTTTTTTAACAAACTTGGGAATCCAATTTCACATCAAACATTTAACTGGCCCATTGGAAGACATGGTGCAACCTTTAAAATGTGTTTACCTAGACTTTGATACATCATTTTCAAGTCCTATTAAGTAGCATGCCTATTTGGTGGTCTAGGGGGCTCCAAAAAGATTTTATATATTTTTGACAAAATACCTTTTTTTTACATAGTTGGGAATCCCACTACCCATCAAACTTGTAATGGGCCCATTAAGTGAAACGGTGCTAGTCTTTACAAATGTGTTTACTTGGACTATGAAATAATCTTTTTAAAGCCCTATATGCTAGTATGCCAAGATTTTTTAATTTGATGAAAATACTTTTTTTCGAAAACTTGGGAGTCCCATTAACCATGAATCTTTTAATGATCCCATTAAAAGACATGGTGCTACCTTCAAAAAGTGTGTTAGCTAGACTTTGAAATAACATTTTTTGAAGCTTACAGGGCAATAGACCAAGATATTAGCCTATATGGCTCTAAAAATAGTATTTCAAATATATAAAGCTACTTTCATTTATATGGTTGATAATCCAACCCATCAAATTTTCAAATGAAAATGCTACCCTTCAAAAATGTGTTTATCTAGACTTCAAAAAATAAATAAATTCATGGAGCACTACAAGCTAGCATTTTGGAATACTAGCCTCTAGGACTACTCTAAAAACATTGAGTGTATCACAACGTTTTTTTTTTCAGAAATTGAGTGTATCATAGCGTTTTTACATCATCAAATTTAAGAATCCCATTATCCGTCAAATTTTTAACATGCCCACTAAAGGACATGGCACTACTCTTTGAAAATGTTTTTACCAAGTCTTTGAAAATCTATTTTTGGAGTGCTATAGGGGCCGGTGTGCTATAGGCAATAGGGCTCCGAAAAAATGGCTCAATGAAACTCTTTCAAATGTATTTAAATATATATATATATTTTTTATAGTTGGGAATCCCACTACCCATCAAACTTTTTAATGAGCCCATTAAAGGACATGGTGCTACCCTTTAGAAATATGTTCGCCTAAACTTTGAAAAAGAGCTTTTGGAGCCCAGCACATTGGAGTGCTAGTCTACAAGGCTACACAAAAAAATTTCAAATATATTAGGTTGGTTTCACATGGTAAAGTACAGCACCATTTTCAAAATTTGCACTTACCCCCCAGTTTGAAAGCCCAAGTCCTTCCAAGTCATTTCATGTGAAAAGCCTTTTCATTTGCAGGGCAAAGCATTTATTATCTAAATTTAAATTAGATAAGGTATTTATAATTTTTATTGGAGAGAAGAGAAATGGCCTACCACTTACCCCCCAATACTCCAAGAGGCCCAAGGTACTCCCTTGGTATCTTGACTTCTTACCCTAGCTTGGCAACCTTCAATGCCACCTAGCACTCCTTGTGAAATGGGGGGTAGGCCTCTTGGAGTGGCTCCACCAATCAAAGCATGTGAAGCCACACTTAGAATTGTTTTTTAACCATAGTGCTACCCTTCACATATGGCCTTGCCTAGTCTGTGAAAGTCTTTGCATAGCTGGAAGTCTCAAAAGGCATCACAACTAAGAGGATTTAGGGTAAAGTCTCAAAATATTTTATTTGTACTTACCTTATATTCCCTCTAACCATTAAGACATGGTGCTACCCACTCAAAGTAGGTCTAGCAAGACAATGAAAATTTGGAGCACACACAAAACAACTTCAATGCACATTTTTAAAATTCAAGACTATCTATCAACTTTCTAACATGTCCATCAAAAGACATAGTGCTACTCTTTAGTAAATGTTTACCTAGACTTTGGAAAAATCTACGTGAAGCCCAACACAATCATGCATGCGAGCTAAACCTAAAGGCCTCCACATTCTTAATAGTCACCTTATTTGACCCCTTGTAATTCACACACATCCAAAAACTTCCATTCTTTTTCGCTTTCGAAGAACATGAATGTTTTAAGGTGATTTATTGGGCGGATATTCCAATTCTCAAATAGTTTTCTATTCAAAATCTCTATCTCCTGTCTTTGAGAAAACCTATTAGGTTGCCTAGAGATGGGTTGACTTCTTGGAATTAACTCTATCCAGTGGTCTACTGACCTAGATGGTAGTAAATCATGATTTCTTCTTTATTTTTTGATAGAAAACTCCAACCCATCCAACTTGTCACAAGAAAATCCAAAATCTTATCTATCATTTATATAGAGGTATTTTGTGATATGAAAATCAATGTGTCATAATATTGTTTTTGTTATGCAGTTCAAATTCGACAAAAGCAGGTAAATTAAATATGAGAGAAAAAAACCTCAAATAAATTACTCTTTTTGGGCCCACAAAATGACAAATAAAACGTGTTATTTCCTTTAAATTTTAATCTGCTTGAGGTTTCAAACACTATTCTGCAAATTATCTCAACCCAATTGAAGTAGGAGCATTGACTAGTTTGTAGTTCTAAAATCTCAATATCTGTAATAATCTCTTAATGTATTTCCATTGGTTTAATTAAAGCTTCTTATTGTGTCAATCTCTTTTGATTTGAACCCCCCAACAAAAGTGTGTCTTAACAAGATTCTTCAGTTTAAAATGAGATGCTAGTGGAGATTTTGTGAAGAATTTGGGACCAATTAAGATCCAAATCCATAACCTGATCTTTGGTTAGAAATAGATCAACTCTACCAATGTTGCCAATGTAGAAAAACCAACATCTACTTTATGAAAGATATGCAAACTCAATAAGAACCTGATCAAACATGAAACATAAGATATGATGAAGTTGTTGTCCATACAAAAATAGTAAGATATTGTATTTCACACATGTGGATCCTAAAATAGCATAAAATAAGCATTATACACACAAGATTGCAAGATATCACAAATATAGTGCATCAATGGATAGATAAACCCAAGAGAAGTCATGTATAAGCATGAAGAGAGAGAGAGAGAGAGAGAGAGAGAGAGAGAGAGAGAGAGAGAGAGAGAGAGAGAGAGAGAGAGAGAGAGAGAGAGAGAGAGAGAGAGAGAGAGAGAGAGAGAGAGAGAGAGAGAGAGAGAGAGAGAGAGAGAGAGAGAGAGAGAGAGAGAGAGAGAGAGAATGTCTCTCTTCCCACGAGTGTACAGCTATATATAACATATCCATGACTCATTAATGAGTTTGGTTTCCCTCCCTAACAAAAACCCTAGTATTAATGTGGACTAGATTCAAATTTCTCCACATTCAAATTGAATCTTCTAAAACTAGTGTACTACACTTTCCCACAATTTCAACAAGTTTTTATTCAAATGCCTTTAGACTAATATAACTTTGAAAAGTCAAAATCTAAGTCTAATATGACAAATATGACCAAAAACACAAAACTAGTTGAAATTTCTCACACTCCCTCTTCAACTAGTTATAGACTTTGAGAACACTTTTCTTTCTCAACTCAATGAACTTCGTGCGGATTTGCTAAGACTGCCATGATTGACGCTCAACAGACTGAAATTGCTTCTCTTCGTGCTGTGCTTAGTGCGGACATCATCCCTGATATCTCTCGTGTTGTTGAGGATACTAAGGCATCCATGAGTAAGCTTCCCCTACTTGAGCGCCAGATACATGAGTGCACTGCCCAGATTCCCATTCTTGAATAGCGGCTTCATGAGATGGTGGAACATGTATAGAAAGTACCTACTCTCGAGCAAGAAGTACGTGAGACCAAATCATGGGCTTCTATCCTGAGATCATCTACCACCTCTTCATAGGATTGGTTGTCAGCTTTTGGGTTGATAGGTTGTCAAAAAAGATGATTGGGCTCTCTGAAAAGTCTAGCAAGTGAAGATCCTTGATCATGCTCTTGATCCATACCATCTCCTTTGTGCAATGTGTAAGTGCTTTGTACTCGGCCTCACTAGATGACAATGAGATAATGTCTTGTTTCTTTGACATCCATGATACAGCTCCATCACCTATGAAAATACAATGAGCACTTATGGATTTCCTATTCAGTTTATCTCCAACAAAGTCCGAATCTGAAAATCCAAACAAGTTAGGTGATGATCCCTCGTACAATAATATGCCAAAATATTGAGTTCCAATGATATACCTCAAAACTCGTTTCCCTAGTTTCCAATGCTCTTCACTAGGGTCTTGCATGAATTGGCTCAATTTACCAACACAATAGCTTAGATCTGGTCTTGTGATGGTTAGATAGATGAGTGAACCAACTAGCTTCCTATAAAGAGTAATGTCCTTGAAGGATCTTTCATTACCTCTTATAGTTAGCTTTACATTTGACTCCATAAGTGTACCACAAGACTTTGCATCTACCATATGAGATCTTTCTAGAATAGAATTAGCATACTTCTCCTGACAAATGAAAGTAGAATGATAAGATCTAATCACTTCTATTCCTAAAATGTAATGCAAATGACCAAGATCATGCACCTCAAACTCACTCTTGAGAGCATTCTTGATATCCTCCACAACTTGGCTATCTCCACCACTCAAGATGATATCATCCACATAGATCAACAAGATGGTAACATCATTTCCAACAAACCTATAATAAAGTGAATGATCATACTCACTCATAACAAAGCCTTGAGAGAGTAAAAAAGTGTTAAGCTTAGCATACCAACTCCTTGGTGCTTGCTTAAGGCCATATAAGCTCTTTTGTAGAAGAGACACATAATTTGGCTTTGTAGGTGAAATGTAGCTCTCGGGTTGCTCCATGTACACTTCCTCCTCAAGATCACCATTCAAAAAATTATTTGTGATATCCAATTGCCATAGATTCCATCCATAAATAGTAGCAAGAGAGATGATGACCCGAATGCTTACCATCTTTGCCACGGGTGCAAAGGTTCCATCATAGTCAATACCATGTTCTTGAGCATATCCCTTCGCCACCAACTTTGCCTTATGCTTATTGATAGATCCATCTTGGTTTGTCTTCACCTTGAAGATCCATTTAAATCCAATAGCGTGTTTGTCCTTAGATAACTCCACCAATCTCCATGTTTCATTCTTCAGAAGAGCTTGATACTCAAGATCCACTACTTGGATCCACTCCTCTTTGTTCCTTGATTCATCTACACTAGTAGGCTCATCAATAGAGGTTAGAAATGCAAAGTGTGTAACTCCAACAACTTGCTTACCTTTCTCATCATATGTGAGACTTGAAGGCATGTGTCTTTCCCTTGATAAACTACGGTAGTAGATGGAGGATTGGCCATCAACACATCAACTAGCTTGATCTCCACTACTTTGTATCAGAAATGGGGTTTGCAAGGGTTGAAGCCAGCAAGATTCTCCATCAAGCTAGCGGATCAATCATGCATAAAACCAAAGGGTGTGGTTGAAGACATTCTGCTAAAGATAGTGGGAGTGCAGTTTGTCATCACCTTCGTGGTAATGAAAATACCAGAATCTCCTTTCGCTTATCACATTTTACTTGGAAGACCTTGGTTGAGAGTCGCGCAAGTGATTCAACGATTGGAAAACCGGGAAACTCACCTTTGAAAACAAAGAGAAGGCCATAAAGGTGGATCCAACCACATGGGCGGTGAAACCTATTACACCCAAAGCTGATGACGAGTCGTCTACCACCGATCACACAATTGATTGCCCAAAGAAAGCCAAGGGAGGTCAATATGATTCACAAACAGATATTGTACAATGGGCGAATGAATTAACAATAGTTGACTATATGGCTGGGCATGCATGTCATCCAGATTTGGATACGGAACCTAGCTCCAAGGTAGAACCACCCAATGGTGGATATTGATATTTGTAAACACGAGGTGAATATTGATATTTGTAATCACAAGACGAATGCTAGACCAGTTCCAAAGAAAAATAACGAGGGATAAAACTATGTTGATAAAAAAAAAAAAAAAAGCTCTAAATTCCTTGAAGTAAATCTGAATAGAACCAGATGCAGCATCATCATCCTGATTGCACATGATTGGAAATCCAAAGATTACAAATCGCACTAAGATCAACATGATGAAGGAGGAATCTCGATGAACACCAATTCACGAGATGCTAGAGACCTTCAAGAATTATACCCTAGAAGATGTAGTAATCATGATGCCACAATCACAGAGAGAACCTGATCAAAATCATGAACCAGGGAAACAAGTCTTTGAAGTACCTGTGCAAACAAAACCCATGAACTTAGCTGAGCCAGGCGAAGAAGAGAAACTTGTCAATCTGGGAGAACAATTGACACCCACTGAATTCACAAGGTTACGTGCACTGTTGGTGGAATACAAGGGTTGCTTTGTATGGATGTACAAAGGTCTGAAGCATATACCACCAACAATAGTCCAGCATACCATACCCTTGGTGGACGGAGCAGTCCCCAAGATAAACATATATTATCGCTGCAATCCTAACTGCACGGAGTTGATCAAACAAGAGTTACAGAAGCTGCTAGATGCCAATTTCATTTGGGTGTCACCTATAGTTATACTACCCAAGAAGAACGACAAAACGCGGATTTGTGTAAATTGAAAGAACTATATGCAGTTACAAAGAAATATCATTTTTTCTTACCTTTCACGGAAAGTGTTTTGGATCGAGTAGCAGGAGTAGAGACCTAAAATTTTTTGGATGGCTTCAACGGTTACAATCAAGTAAAAATAGTGCCGGAAGATCAGCACAAGGCAACCTTTGCCACCGAATGGGAAACCTATGTCTACAAAGTGATGGCATTTGGACTTTGCAATGCCCCGAGCATCTTTCAACGAGTTACGCAGTCGGCATTCAAAGAGCACCTATAGAAGTTCCTGGAGATATTCTTGGATGATCTATGCATGCATGGACCGAATTCAGAACACCTATCCAATTTGGAGAAAGTGTTGAAACAATGCTGTGAATATTAGATCTCCTTGAATCCAGAAAAGTGTCAATTTTGGGTGACTTATGGATTGATATTAGGCCACATTGTATCAAGACATGGAATCGCCACTGATCTATCAAAGATCAGGATCATTGTTGATCTACCACCTCCAGGGACGATCCACGGGGTCTATGTTTTCATGGGCCATGCTAACTACTATCGGATCTTCATGTTAGATTTTGTGGAGTTAACAAGGCCAATCTACAAGCTAACAAGAGAATCACATTGGACCGAGGAAGCCCTGTAGGCTTTCCAAAATCTTAAAGATGCATTGGTCTCAACGCCAATATTAAGACAGCCCAATTGGTCCATAGAATTTCACGTGCATACGGATGCATCTAAGTATGCTATTGGAGTCGTCTTAACCCTGCCATGAGAGTGCAAAAAGAATTTCCCAATTCATTTTGCAAGTTGAGAACTCAGAGACTTAGAGATGAATTATTCTACCATAGAGTGAGAGGCACTAGCAATGATTTATGCGGTTAAGAAGTTTAGGCATTATTTGATGGCCACTCATTTCGCATTTTATATGGACCATCAACCCTTGCTTTATCTTGCAACACGAGAAGAATTACTAGATGGTTGCTTCTGCTGTTAGAGTTTGATTTTCAGATAGTGGTTTGCAAGGGCAAGCAACATTATATGGCAGATCATGTGTCATAAATTAAAGGGAAGGAAGTTGCAACCCATCCCAATGATGAGCTACCTAATGCGGCCTTGTTTTACATTGATACAGTACCAGAATGGGCCGTTGACATAGTTGAATATCTTATGCGGTGCCAACCAAATAAGTCACTACCTAAGGTGGAACATCAGAAGTTGATTCTAAAAGCTAGACCCTATCAGCTGATTGTCGGCCAACTTTATCGAAAGAGGATCAGACATCATCCTTAAAAGATGTATCCTTCCACATGAGGCCACCCAGATTTTCTCAATATCACATGAAGGCATGGGTGGTGCTCACTTTGCATTGGACATTACAGTTTGCAAGATCCTACACTCAAGATGCTGGTGGCCAACGATTCATAATGACACATAAGAATACTTGAGAAAGTGCAATGTGTGCCAACGAGCTAGGAGACCAACAAGATTAATATTGCATCCAGTTCTAGCTCAAGCACCATTCGAGAAGTGGGGATTGGACTATATCGGTCCTATCCACCCAGCTGCAAGAGTTCACAAGTCCAATACATCTTCGTGGCTACAAATGATCTAACCAAATGGGTAGAATCCAAGGCAGTGCGAACAGCTGACGCTCGAGCTACTGCCAAGTTCCTATATGAAAACATCATTGCCCAGCTTTCCCTACATGAGAGAGACTCGAATTTCTACAGTGGAGTTGCATGGAAAGTCCACTTAACTAAACTAATTCACCTACCAGAGATCCACATGTGTAACTGCATGCATGTATGTTGCATGTACTGCATGTCAACTCATAAAACTGCCTAGACATGTGTAGATCATAGAAACTACTTTGCATATTGCATGCATATAGTATGACTTTGCATGTTATCCAAACTACTGCATGTCATCAAAATTGAACCTATCTAGCTCAAATCCGAGCTACACTAGAAGAATATGTGCTCAATTTACACTCCTTTTATGTACAACATGAATTTTAGTGGAAATCACCATGGACATGGCCCCAAACTCGAGATAGGAAGATAGAATTTTAATAATCTTCACAATTTTAACTAGAGTCAGTAAATGGAGCGACGCACCAGGAATCTCAAAATGTGTGTTTTTTGCTCCGTAGCTAATAATAATGGAGACACGTCTCATTCTCACACCACCGAGAGAGAGAGAGAGAGAGAGAGAGAGAGAGAGAGAGAGAGAGAGAGAGAGAGAGAGAGAGAGAGAGAGAGAGAGAGAGAGAGAGAGAGAGAGAGAGAGAGAGAGAGAGAGAGAGAGAGAGAGAGAGAGAGAGAGAGAGAGAGAGTTTCTGTATATGTGAGATTGAATAAGTGAATAGAGCATCCAAGGTTATTTCCTCAACAACCGTGAGCGTATCGCAACATGCCCCCTATTGTGTAATTTTGCCTACACACTTCTTGAGACGAAAGTGCACGGTTTCCAATGCTCATCCCTTTTATCTACCCAAGTGCCACACACTAACCTTTATCCGCCATCCCAAGCATCCACCTCCTCCCAACCTGTAGTTACTAACACAATGGCCAACAAACGAATGCGTGGCGCTGCCTCTACATCTTCATCTCCACCTGCTACCTGACAACGTGCCTCCACTACCACACTAACCATTCCATCAACCACCGCCACTTCTTCTTCCGTGCAACTCCGTTGTCCACCCATATTCGGATTTGATGATTGGCCAGTTGAAATTGTTGAGTGTGATCTGGTCCAGAGGAGTGCCGCATTCCGGCCATTTGGATCTTCTTGGACATGGCAGGAAATGCGCATTCACCCGTAACTATTGCGGACTCGTCACGTAAGCCCTGATGGCCGCAGAGTCTCTCTCAAATAGCTGTTGTTGCCACTCCGGTTGTGGGTGGAGGACGGGTAAGGCTTGCAGTTCTTTTCTCTTGATGGTCTAAGCAAAGAATGATATCTGCCAGCCACCTCTTGATGACTCGTGAGGATATTTGGATAAAAATTCATTGATGTTCTCCTCCACGGATTTCAGTCTTCGGAAGGCCCAGCTGGCAGATATCATTTGTGACCCTCTGGATGATGTTGGTTGGCCCTGGCTGGTGGTTGCGCCTTGCTCTGGTCTCGCGTCTCAGTGGCCGCATCTGTCTGCCCTTGGTCTTGGCCTTCGGACCCTTGATCTAGTTGAAATCCCCATGTTGTCTGCTGGCTCTGATCTTGGCTGGTACTAGCCTATGCAGCATCAAAATTAGGTGGCGGTAGAATTACCATAGAGGTGGGCTGGGCCATAGTTTCCATGTATTTCTGGCATGCCTTGAGGCTTTCTTGACCTGGGCAAGCTCTTGCGTTGCGCTAGCCCGATACTTATTGAACTCCACCTGGTAGCTGTTGAGGATTTGGCTATAAATCTGCGCCTGACGTCGTAGAAGATTCATCTCTGATTGGGAAAGTGGCCTTGTGTCCAGTGTAGATTGAGCTAACCAAACGAGCTTCTCATCTTGTAAGGCCTTAACCTCCGTCTCCAGGCGTGTGTTCTCTGCTTCCAAAAGTGTAAGTTGCGTCTGGATGGGGGCAAGCCATTGGGATGCTTCAGCTTGAAGCTCTCGCACCTTTGTAAAGGCTTCAATCAGCGCTTTGGAGAGGCTTTGAATATATTTGTTTAGGCCCTCCTCCTTCTGCTCTAGCTTGGCAATCTCCTGGTGCCCTGTTCGTGTTGCTGAGCCAGAATCATCTCTTGCTGCAGCTTGGTGAGGTCTGTTCGCAACTGTGTTACTCGTTGCCAATTGTAGTACCCTACTTTCCAGAATAGCTTTGGCTGCTACTGCATCCAGGATGTATATTCCTAGGGTTTGGTACGCCGTCGTTAGATCCGTGGGAGCAGCTGGTACACTGGCACTGGCAGGGGCCTGTGTTGTATCGGCCCCGACGACTTGTGGAATTCTGTCGTCATTGTCTTCGATCAGGTCTTCATTTGTCCTGATGCCATCTGGGGCGGTAGGGTCAGCCCGATCTGGTGGTACTACAAAGATTGTTTGTACAAATGTGTCATCAGACAGCGGTTGGCTACCCTCAGTAACCTTTGGCGAAGCGGGTGGGGTGTGAGAAACAACTGTGGAAATAGGGGTGATGACGGTTTGTCCGAACAAGAGGATGGGAGGAACTATGGGGAATTGAATGGTGGTGTGGAGTATGGAAGAAGGTGAGGATGGGGCAGAAAGTGTCTGGTGTGGGGGTGAAAAATTGATAACTTGCATCCATGCCAGAGTGTCGGGGAACAGTTGCGAATCAGAAGGGTTGAATGTGAGAGGAGCAAATTTACAACATCGAGCACACGGAATGGGTATCACCGATAGTTATAGTACCCAAGAAGAATGGCAAAATGCGTATCTGTGTGAATCTGAAGGCGCTTAATGCAATCACCAAAAAGGACCATTTTTCTTTACCATTTATGGAAAGTGTTCTCGATAGAGTAGCTGGCGACGAAGCCTACAGTTTTCTGGACGGCTTCAGCCGCTACAACTAGGTGAAAATACCCCCCAGAACCGGCACAAGACAGCATTCGCCACAAAATGGGGAACTTATGCCTATAAAGTGATGCCATTCGGACTTTGCACTGCCCCAAGCACTTTCCAGCGAGTCATGCAGGCGACATTCAAAGATTATTTGCAAAAATTTCAGAAAATTTTCTTGGACATCTGTTCATGCATGGAACAGATTCAGAACACTTATCCAATTTGGAGAAGGTATTACAAAAATGTCGCGAATACAAAATCTCTCTGAATCCAAAAAAATGTCAATTCTGGGTGACACATGGCTTGATACTTGGCCATATAGTGTCAAGACACGTGACCACCACAGATCTATCAAAGATCAGGATCATTGTTGATCTACCACCACCGGGGACGATCCGCGAGGTCTATATTTTCATGGGTCGTGCTAACTATTATAGGATCTTCATTCTTGATTTTGCGGAGTTAGCCAGACCAATTTACAAGCTCACAATGGATCCACATTGGAATGAGAAAGCTCTAAAGGCTTTCCAGAAGATTAAGGATGCATTGGTCTCAGCACCAATCTTATGACCACCCAATTGGTTTATTGAGTTCCACATGCATATGGACGCATAGAAGTATGCAGTTGGAGCAGTCTTAACCCAGCTATTTGAACACAAAAAGGATTTTCCAATCCGATATGCAAGCCGACAGCTCAATGATACCAAAATGAATTATTCAACCACAGAGCGGGAAGCACTGGCAGTGATCTATGTGGTTAAGAAGTTTCGACACTATTTGATGGCTAGACATCTTGCTTTTTATACGGACCATCAACCCTTGATATATCTCGTTAATAGAACTTGCAACACCAGGAGAATCACCAGATGGCTTCTTTTGTTGTTGGAATTTGATTTTCGGATAGTAGTTCGCAAGGGAAAACAACACTACATGGCAGATCATGTGTCACAAATCAAGGGAAAGGAGATTGCAACCCAACCCGATGATGAGCTGGCAGATGCTGCCATATTTTACGTGGATACAGTACCAGAATGGGCTATCGACATTGTTGAATATCTCATGCGAGGCCAACCAGACAAATCACTACCAAAGGCGGAACAGCGAAAATTGATCTTGAAGGCTAGACCTTATCAGCTGATTGCCGGCCAGTTGTACCGAAGAGGTCCAGACGGAATTCTTCGACGGTGTATTCTTCCTCATGAGACCACCCAGATCATTTCGCTTTCATGTGAAGGCATGGGTGGAGGTCATTTTGCATTTGGCATTACAGTTCGCAAGATCCTGCAATCAGGATGTTGGTGGCCAACGATTCATAAAGACACGGCGGAATACTTGAAAAAGTGTGATGTGTGCCAAAGGGCAAGGAGACCAACGAGATTGAAATATGATCTACTGCACCCAGTCTTGGCCCAAGCACCGTTTGAAAAATGGGGATTGGATTATATTGGTCCAATTCACCCTACAACAAGGAGTTCTCAGGCTCGATACATAATCGTAGCCACAGACTACCTCACTAAATGGATCGAAGCCAAGGCAGTAAGAGTAGCTGATGCTAGGACCACTGCCAAGTTCCTTTATGAAAATATCATTGTGCGCTTCGGGTGTCGGTGGAACTAGTCAGTGATCGTGGAATCCATTTCATCAACGAGACCATCAAGGTCCTGTTGGAGGAATTCTTGGTGATCCACAGAACCAATACACATTATTATCCTCATGGTAATGGGCAAGCAAAATCATCCAATAAGATCCTGTGTAGCGTGCTCACGAAAACAGTTGAAGCTAGCAGATCAGATTGGGAACACAAGTTGCATGCTGCACTGTGGGCATTCAGGACAGCATATAAAGAGAGCACTGATCAAACACCTTCCAATTGGTATATGGTCAGGATGCTATGATGCCAGTAGAGTTTTTAGTTTCTTCATTAAGGATTGCCACCACGCAACGTCTTAATGAGTCCAAATCTCTACAACTATGCCACGAAGCTCTACATAAACTCTGTGAAACACGCTTACTAGCTGTGCATGCACTGACAACTGAAAAGAAAAGACGCAAGGCTTGGCATGATCGTAGATTACAAAAGAACAATCTTCGTTCAGGAGATCTGGTCCTGATGTATAAAACCAAGGCGATCAAGGGGAAGTTAAAATTCACGGGCAAAGGTCCTTATAGGATCAAGAAAATTTTCTTAATCTGAAAATTCTAAGGCCGTGAACTTAGAGCAGCTTGATGGGACGCCCTTCGACACACCCATCAACGATAGCCAGCTGCATAAGTATTGGCCACCACCGTAAGACAAATCCAGATTGGGGATGACATGTTACAAAAAGCTAATTTGCTTGGCCATCACCGCTAGATTTAAGGAGATCAAACCAAATCAAGCTAAATCCATCAAGATTCAGCCAGATTTCGCAAGATCGGGAAAATCCATCAGAATCCAAGGAGGATCTAGATTTTGATAGGGTAAAAAAAGAAGCAGATCATCAGATTGACTGAGGAATCTACTACCAAGAATCCATCAAAACTTTCAGAGCACTACCAATAGTCAGATCAAGCCTGGATGAAGCTGATTACCAGTTTACAAAAGTTAAAAACCAGAACATCTCAAGATCTGGTCAAAAAACACTCTAAAGGAGCACTTTTTTCATGATTTTTTGAGATTCCCTGGGAGATAGCTCTTGAAAATTGGACAGTCACCAGATCTGATCTAGATGCATCCATGAAAATCCCTACAAGAGTTCCTGATGGAGGAATCATCATTTTTTAGTGTATGCGAGAGTTCCCATAAGCAAAATTTTCAGAACTCTTGCAGAGCATCAAGATCAACTTACCAACTCTCGCAAGGTGTCTAAATGAAATTAGAGTAGTGAAATTAGCCTGCCTACATGGTCTGATCTTGAAAATCCAATCACAGGAACAAGTTGTGTGAGAGGTCACTTCCTGCGAGAGTTGAACCCTCGCAGACAGCCTGAACCCTCGCAGAACCTTCGCATGGCAGTCAAATCACCTTCTGAACTCTCGTAGACTTCCCTGAGGTCTTAGAATTTTGTGAAAAAGGTACCTGCCAAAATTTGGGTGGAACTGAACAAGGGAAAGTGAATTTCACCTAATATGCACTCTAAATTCCACTATATAAAGGCTAAATTTGAGTCATTTGTCACCTTTGCTAGCGAAGCTCTGCCAAACTTTCCACTAAAAATACCAAGTTTTCTGTTTTCAACCAAACTTCCTACCAGCTATCATCTGCTCATATCAAACACCGATCTGCGCTCTGAACTACAATCATTGTCATCCAACACTCATTATTCTCAGTTTTCTACTGTTTCCTTCCATTTTCCACCGTTTTTTCTACTTTTTAACTTTTTCGACCACTAATCATCATTGCTAACATGGCCTCCTCATCTTCTGAAGACTCTAGCGCCAAACAAGTGATCCATCATGACATCCCTGAGGCCACGCAGATTTGGCCTCTACCCTCTGACACTCTGATGTAACCATGGCTGCAGACATCCAGCCCACTCCTTGCAGCAATGGGTTTTTACTCGGCACTCTTCCATTCTAAGATTAACATGGGCCTCGCCCTTCATGCTTACGCCACCTGGTACAAGGACAAGGCTCATTTCCACTTCCTGTACCAAGGTACCACGTACAAGGTCAGGATTAATGCCGACTCAATGATCACCATTGGCATTATGTCCGGTGATCGTCAACCCATCTCCCATCGCCATGCCAAAGCTCTGATCAAACCATTCATCACCCAAACCACACCAGAAATCCCCATCCAGACTAACAATGGTTACCTGATAGAAGCTATCATGGAACCCGTCATTCAACATCTGCGCATCTGTTGAATAACTTTCTGATTATTTCAACATTTTGCATGGACAGAATCCAGTCTATGCTGCTGAGTCTAGAATCCCCTAACCCCTTCGTTGTGCCATACGACTGACATAGCTTCCTTATTCGAAAACTAACAAACTCCATCAAACCCAACAATCATGAGCAAATCGTAGCTGCAACTCTTGTTTGATCTGTTCTGTATAATTCGGGTTGCAGCGATAGTAACGGCTTACCTTGGAGATTGCTCCGTCCACCAAAGGTATGGTGTGTTGGACTACTGTTGGCGGAATGCCCTTTAGATCATATAGCTCCAGGCAAAACATTCTTTATATTCCACCAACAAGGATCGTAGTCTCTTGAACTGCGTGGGTGTTAACTGCTCTCCCACATGCACTATCCTTTCTTCTTCTCCTGGTTCCACAAGATTCATCGACTGTGTTTGCGCAAGTCCCTCGAAGACTTGTTTTGCTGGTGCCTGACTTTGATCAGATTCTCGTTGGGCTTGCGGCATCATGGTTACCACATTGTCCAATGTATAATTCTTGAAAGTATCAGGCATCTCGTGAACTGGAGCTCATAGAGATTCCTCTTTCAGCATATTGATCTTGGCCCGACTGGTCATATTCTTATTTTTTGTCACTTGTGTAGAAGATGACGCTGTATCTGAGTCCAACTTGATTGACTTCAAGGAATCCAACACCTTCTTTTTGCTCTTTTTTGTCATTTTGGTGGGTTCATCCTTGTTGTCTTTCTTCGGGACTGCTGTGACATTCGCCTCATGGTTGCGAATATCAACATCTACTGTAGCTATTGCCTCTTCGGGTAGGTCACTCCATCGGATCACCTGGTTGTAGCATTGCTTCAACTGATTCTTCTTATTCGTAGGTGCCTTGGGTGGATCGATCCTTGAGACTTTCGCCATAGCAGACCCTTGTGGTGGTTGAGCTGGTCCTTCTTGGTTCCGTAACGATCTGGGTCCATGTGGTGTAGGACTTCTTCATCAGTCAGCTAAATCTCCTTATTATAAGTTAGAGCATGTTGCCAAGGGACTAGATCATCATCCACTGGGTTCTCAATCGGCTCCGCAGACAGCCATGCTACGTTTATCATATTCACCCCAAATGTGATTGGTGTGTCCATAGTGTAACATTTGGGTGAAGATGTATTTGGTTCTAAATCTGATTCATATTGACATGTCTGGAAGTCAATAGTTTCTAATGCATCCGTCCATCTCATGACATCCGTCTCTGAATGATAGTGACCTCCCTTGGCTGGCCTTGGGCGGTCAATCGTATGATCTGTCGTGGATGATCCATCATCAGCTTTGGGTGCAATAGGTTTCACCGCCCATGTGGTTGGATCTACCTTTACAGCTTGTTCTCTGTTCTCGAAGGCGAGTTTCCCTGTACCCCAGTTGTGTACTACTTGCGCACCTCTCAACCATGGTCTTCCCAATAAAACACGGTATGCAGATGGAGATTCAGGTATATTCATGACCACAAAAGTAATCACATACTGCATGCTTGCTATCTTTACGAGAATATTAGCAACTACACCTTTTGGTTTCACACAGGATTGATCCGCTAGCTTGATGGCAAATCTGGCTGGCTTCAATCCTTGTAATTCCCATTTTTTGTACAAAGTAGTGGAGATCAGATTGCACCCCATCCTCTATCTACCACTACCGTCTCATCCTCATATCTCTTGTGTTTGATTGGCAAAGTGATGTTGTGTTCCTCACTTTCCCATGTTGTTCCGATGTGGAGGACGTTACTAGTTTCATCATAGCCAGCACAATATATGGGCTCAAGCACTACTGGCTCCTCATCCGCCTTGGCCCATTTAGCTAAAGGGCTTTTCGCTTGTGGTGCAATTCGCAGTAGTTCTCCGAGTGGTAAACTAATGTGGCTTGACAGCAAGAGTGTGAGCCTTTTAGTGCATGGTTCCTCAGGCTCCACCATGTGAAAGGTGGTTCATGTTGGTGCAGCCGATCATTCTGATCGGTGCATAGTGGTGAGCCTGTTATGGTTCCCGTTCGAAGCCGACTGGAGGTTTTGTGGGATTGTTTTGTTCTTGTTCTTTTTCCTCCTCTTGTGCTTTTTGTACCCAGTGTCTTATTTTCTGGTACTGGCTTCTCTCTTCCCTCACATTTGGATATGGCGCTGAAGTTGAGGGTTGGTCGTCAGTGACCGATGGTGGTGGTGAGGGAGCCACTTTCTTTCTCTTCTGTGCTCACATAACAGCTAACACAAGACCGTGGTCGTGTCGACCTTTCGATGGCATCCCCACTGGAATTGTTGATTGTTGTATGGCAATGAGGTTGAGAGGTGCACTGGTTCCAAGTTTAAATGGACAATTCTTGAAACAGTGTCCATAACCGCAATGTCGACAGGAGGTTGTATATTGTCCCTTGTAGGGACATTCTACAATTATGTGTCCCTCGTCGCATCCGTAGCAGTTGTAATTTCTTCCACCTTGGTGTTGAGTTTGAGCTGCATAGGTCGAAATGTTAAAAACTCACAATTCTAGCTTGACTAGTTTTGGTCATATGACTTGTAAATAGTTAGATGGTCATGATGTGGCTTGTCACACGTGCCAAATAGCATAGGATTCCATTCATAAGGATGTTCTCAAGTAGACCTAAGTGTTATAACCTTTGGAATGAGTCCAAATTATGCTTAGATACAAGGGAGAAAAAATAGGAGCTATTTTTGGTAATTTTTGCATTGTTGAGAGATCTCCAAGATTCCAACCCTAACTTGGTAGGGATGAAAGATCCACCAAAATTAGCATTAGGGATAGGTTTAGGGATACTCATACCTGCCCAAAACCGTGATGGATCATGTATATATAGGTGATGATATCTCACCAAAATCAATCAAGCAATTTCATGTTTTTTCTCTCATAATGGTGCAATTGCTCTCTATGTTCATAATTGTTTGAGTACTTGTGATTACTAATAATTATAGGATTGAATGTAGGTCTGGTGTACAGTACTCAGACTGTGGGAGGCCGTACCTTCACACGTGTGAAGCCTTCTTCAAGGATTTGGGCCATTTAGTGAGGTTCAAGCATAGATTTTTGATGGATTTTGATGGTTCAACTTGTGCTAATCTTATGAAATCATAATCTATTGTTTCCCTCATCATTTCAATTGTTTTAGGATCCTTATTTGCTGTAATTTTTACATGGTATCAGAGCCTAAAGGCTGAAATGAGCTAAATCCTTGGTTTTCATTCAATTTGATCACAATTTTTGATCTAAATCTTGTGTAGATTGGATCTTAGCATCTACTATTGATTCTAGAACTCAAAGTGAGTCAAAAACATTGGAGATTGGTGTTGTGTGACTTCATTTGCAGGTGTTTAGGTGTCTAGAACCAGAGGCAAAGTTGAATTCAATTCACATTACCAAGATAGCAAGTTTTGCTTGCTCCAAGCATTGATTTCTAAGCAAAGTTTGGAGGTGATTTCATAGAGGAGGCTTTCTAGCATTCAAGGAGAGGGAAGATCAGAGTTTTGGGGACTCTTCAAGGCTGTTCTAAGGTGTAGTAGACACCTCCTAAAGTGATTTAGGTTCAGTCCAACCATTGCTTGACTTATGCACCAAATTAGATCAATTTTTCATTAATTTTGATCATTTTTTTGCTTGTGATTGGATAGTAGATTGTGTTGCATCCTCATTAAGTTCCATTTAGATCTTTTACAAGTGATTTTGGAAGTATATTAGGTTGCTGAAATTCACTCTTGATCAGATCATTTGGAAGCTTTAATGTTCTTTATAGAAAGAGGGGCAATTCTACTAGTATTGTCTACTTCAATCAAGCAAGTGCATTGTTTCTAGTATTCTATGATTTGATTTTGTTAGAGATCATTCTTAGATCTTTATAGGAAGTCTATTACTGATCTTTTCAGGTCCCTAAGAAGTGGAATAAGGTAGACCTTCAATCGAATCAATAGAAGTAACCTTCATTTGTGTCAAGTCCTTGATTAGGAGACTAGATGGCATCTATAAATGCATATCTTTTGGATACTAATGAAAGGCTCAACAAAACTAACTATTCCGTATGGAAAGTTAGAATGGAATCTATCATGATCATGCAAGATCTGATGGAAATTGTAAATGGTAAGGAGGGCGGACCTATTCATCCTCAAGAAAAAGCCAAATACATCAAGAGGTGCAATGTTGCACTACATTGCATAAAAATGAATGTTGCAAATGAACTCGTAAGAGAGGTAGGAGATTGCACTTCAGCTCAAGATGCTTGGGAGACTTTGCAAAAGGTCTATGAATCCAAGAACCAAACTAGAATGTTAGCTTTGAAGAATCAAATCTATAGAAGCTATCAAAAGAAAGGAGAGAGTGCACATACTTTTGTCCTAAGAGTAAAGGAATTGAACAAAGAGCTAGCCTTTATAAGTGATCCTATCAAGGATGAAGAGCTTGTTCAACTCATATTGAATGGACTAAGCTTTGAATTTGACAATTTGGTTCAGGGATATGCAATTATGGGTAAGCTACCCATACTTGAAGAACTCCAAGGCACACTCATGGCCGAGGAATCAAGAAGGAGCCAAATGCAAGAGAGGATGGATAGACTTTCCATCCAAGGTGGAGATGACCAAGCTCTCTTCACCAAAGGCAAAGACAAGTCCAAAGGCAAAGTATCAACATTCAAGAAGTCTACAAAGCTTGAGGATCAAGAAGGACCCTCAAAGGCATCTCCATCAACCACCAAAGTCAAGAAGGACAAATCAAAGGTGAAGTGCTACTATTGTAGCAAGATGGGGCATTATGCCTCGAAATGCTTCAAGAGGAAGCAAGATCAAAGCCAAGCCAACATGAGCAAAGAGGAGGAGGAGGAGAGTTCACATGAGGACTCTCTCATGATGTCCATATTTTCTTCAACAAGCTTCAAAGGAGAAGATCCTTGGTGGATTGACTCGGGTGCTAGTTCACACATGACTAGTAAAAGGGAGTTTTTCTCTTCTCTCTTATCTTATGATGGACCTATAAAGTCCATCTATACAGCAAATGATGAAGCTTGTAAGATTGAAGAGTTGGTAGCATTCCCCTTTGCTTAGGATCTTCCAAAAAGATCAACATAGAAGGTGTTTTGTACATTCCTACAATAACAAAGAATCTCCTAAGTGTTGGCCAAATGGTAGACAATGGTTTCAATGTTGACTTTGCTTCAAATGAATGTTTCATCAAGAAGAAGGGTAAGATAGTGGCTAAGGGCACTAGACTTGGCAAACTTTATAAGCTGGATGCATTTGTGGATACTAATGTTGTCATGTTGGCCGAGAAGAGCAAGATATCTACCTTTACTTTATGGCACAAAAGACTTGGACATGTCAACTCGGGTTCCATGGAGGCTATGATCAAGGAGGAGTATGTTTTAGGCCTACCAAGGTCTATTGGGAAGGAAGACAAGGTTTGTGAAGCTTGTGCCTTATCCAAGGCACACAAGAAGGTGTTTCCTAACTCCATCACAAAGTCATCTCATCCTCTTGAACTCATACACTCGGATGTGCACATTGCTAGCACCAAATCTAATGGAGGTTCATCCATGTTTTTAACCTTCATTGATGACTACTCAAGATATTGTTGGGTGTTCTTACTTTCCTCAAGTCTCAAGTATTTGATACTTTTGTAAAGTTCAAGTTGTTTGTGGAAAAGCATCATAATCATAGCATCAAGATTCTTAGAAGTGACAATGGTGGAGAATTCGTCTCCAATGAGTTCAAGGCCTTTTGTGAGGAGGAAGGGATCAAGAAAGAGACTTCTTGTCCTTACACTCCTCAACAAAATGGAGTTGCTGAAAGAAGGAATAGAACATTATGTGAATGTTCTAAGGCTTTAAGATTAGATGCTTGTTTGCCCAAATCCTTTTGGGGTGAGTCTCTTGTATGTGCAAACTACTTGATGAATAGGGTGTCTTGCAAAGCAATTGAAGGCAAAACTCCTTATGAGATGTTGTATGGAAAGAAACCCAATCTTAATCACTTGAAAGTTTTTGGGTGTATATGTTATGTGCATGTGCCATTGGAAACAAGAACCAAGGAGGATCCATCTTCCACAAGAGGGATCATGCTTGGATATGCAAGCTCAAGCAAGGGCTACAAAGTCTATCTCCCATCCTTGAACAAATTTGTTGTTTCAAGGGATGTCATCTTTGATGAACATCATATGCATATGCTTGAAGAGGGCTCAAGTGCTCCAACAATCAAGAAGAAGATGGCCGAGGAGCAAGATCTTGGTTTTGAGGAGGAGCTCATGGAGGAGCAAGCCCCAAACCCACCTATCACACTAAGGAGATCTTCAAGGGCAAAAGTGGAGCCATCAAGGCTCACATATCAAGGCAAAGGACAGCAAGTTGAGGGTATCTCATCCACTTCTTATGCTTTATCTAGTTTTGAAGAACCATCTAATGTTGAAGATGCATTGAACTCCAAAGAATGGTATAAAGCTATGTTGGATGAGTATGATGTCTTGATTGAGAATGAAACTTGGTTGCTTGTTGAGAGACCTCAAAGGAATGTAATAGGATGCAAGTGGGTCTTCAAGCTTAAGTTGAATGCAAATGGGACTGTTAACAAACATAAAGCAAGATTAGTTGCAAAAGGTTATGCTCAAGAGAGAGGGATAGACTATGAGAAAACTTTTGCACCCGTGGCCAAGATGGTCACAATAAGGCTCATTGCACTTGCATCACATTTTGGATGGATTCTATGTCAAATGGATGTCTCTAATGCTTTCTTGAATGGTTTTTTGGAAGAGGATATCTATATGGAGCAGCCACAAGGGCTCATCAAGCATGGAATGGAGAACAAAGTATGCCATCTCCAAAGAAGCATCTATGGCTTGAAGCAAGCCTCGAGATCTTGGAATTCAAGACTACATTGCTATCTTATTTCACTTTCTTTTGTTCAAAGTGAATATGATCCCACTCTTTACATTAAGTTTGATGATGTTGGTATTGTACTTTTACTCATTTATGTAGATGACATCATCATTGGTGGAAATAGTGTTGATGGTATTAAAAAAATCAAGATAGATCTATCCTTAGAGTTCAAGATGGTAGATCTAGGGTGTCTTCACTTCATCTTAGGCATAGAAGTACTTAGAGGGTCTGATTTTATCTTTATAAGTCAAGTAAACTATGCTCAAAGTCTTTTGAAGAAGTTTAAGATGGAAGTATGCAAAAGTGTTGACACACCAATGGAGCAAGATGTAAAAGTGCCAAATGAAGATGATGAAAGATCCTTCATGGACATCACTTTGTTTAGGCAACTTATAGGTTCCTTAATGTGGATCACTATAACTAGACCAGATCTTAGATTTAGTGTATGTAGGTTGAGCCAATCCATGCAAAAGCCATTGAATATCCATTGGAAAAAGGCTAAGAGGATTCTAAGATACATCTCGGGTACATTGAATTTTGGGATTCTATATAGAGGAGATGTGATTAACCTTCATGCATTTAGTGATTCAGATTTTGCAGGGGACAAGAGGGATAGGAAATCAACAAGTTCCTATTCAACTTTCATAGAGAAGGTGTGGTTTCATGGCTTTCAAAAAAGCAAGAAACTATATCTCTATCTTCAACCGAGGCCGAGTACAAAGCTTTGACAACCACTACAAAGGAGGTACTTTGGATCAAGAGATTATTGGTGGAACTAAAGATCATGGATTCAGAGGAGGCACCAATCATCTACAATGACAATATATCAGCCCAACACCTTGCATCTAACCCAATCTTCCATGCAAGATCTAAGCACATTGAGATATGCCATCACTTTGTGAGAGAAATGGTGCAAGCCAAGGAGATTGCTTTGGAGCATGTTCCAAGCATTGAATGTGTAGTTGATCTACTTACTAAACCACTTCAAAAGACACCTTTTATGAAGTTCAGATCATCACTTGGAGTGATTAGTAAAGCAATGATTGAACCAAGCTAGATAGTGAGGAGGAGTGTTAAAAATTCACAATTCTAGCTTGACTAGTTTTGGTCATATGACTTGTAAATAGTTAGATGGTCATGATGTGGCTTGTCACACGTGCCAAATAGCATAGGATTCCATTCATAAGGATGTTCTCAAGTAGACCTAAGTGTTAGAACCTTTGGAATGAGTCCAAATTATGCTTAGATACAAGGGAGAAAAAATAGGAGCTATTTTTGGTAATTTTTGCATTGTTGAGGGATCTCCAAGATTCCAACCCTAACTTGGTAGGGATGAAAGATCCACCAAAATTAGCATTAGGGATAGGTTTAGGGCTACTCATACCTGCCCAAAACCGTGATGGATCATGTATATATAGGTGATGATATCTCACCAAAATCAATCAAGCAATTTCATGTTTTTTCTCTCATAATGGTGCAATTGCTCTCTATGTTCATAATTGTTTGAGTACTTGTGATTACTAATGATTATAGGATTGAATGTAGGTCTGGTGTACAGTACTCAGACTGTGGGAGGCCGTACTTTCACAAGTGTGAAGTCTTCTTCAAGGATTTTGGCCATTTAGTGAGGTTCAAGCATAGATTTTTGATGGATTTTGATGGTTCAACTTGTGCTAATCTTATGAAATCATAATCTATTGTTTCCCTCATCATTTCAAGTGTTTTAGGATCCTTATTTGCTGTAATTTTTACATGAAACATATTCATTTATGGCAGGATCCATAAATGGTTCATCTGGTCCGTACCACTGCTGCTGCTCAAGTTGAGGTGGCATTTGCATTTCTTGTTTTGCTGTTGCCAAGTATACATGGGACACTTGTTGATTGGCTAGCCCTGGTGAAGTAGGTAAGGCCATGTGTTGTGGTTGATTGGGTGCGCCGTACCTTGGTGCCACGTTAGGTGCCCCTTGATTATAAGGATAAGAAGTCTAATGAGGACTTCTCTTCTGTTGAACAACCCTAGGGTTATATGGGCAAAATGCCGTATCGTGCGATGTTGCATTGCACAGATGGCAGAATCTATGTGTCAGTCTCAAATTTTGCTTTAGGACTGGACACTCGTTCGTTGTATGGTTTTGTGTGCATACTGAACACCATACATTTTCTCATCGAGGATACTGTAGCTAGTTTGGTTCCTGTTGATGTGGAGTTACTGCTACGGTTCCTTGTAAGGCCTTCAATTTCTGGTCAAACTGCGCCATAAGTTGCTCCATCTGCTATTTGTGTAGTTTTGTCATTTGCTCCAACAACAGTTCTATGGATAGAGCGGACATGTTTCATGATGATGATGCAATCGAGGGAGTAGGAGTGTGGGTGGAAGGATATTCGTCGTCAGATCCCTCATCCTCTTCTCTGATGGCATCTTCCATAGCTTCTTGCAGAGTAGCGTACTGCTCCCATTGTTTCAGTTCTCTTCTGATGTTTCGTGGTAATCTGGCTAGGAACCACATGATCACCGCATGATCGGGAGTCAGGGCTGCACTGCACTCGGATCGTATATGTTTGACCCGTTCAATATAGTCCCGGACCCTTTCTTGTTTTCCCATCTTGACTTTGCTTAGTAGGAGAAACGAGTCTTCCAAGAACTTTCTTGGTTTAAAGTGCGTAATGAGAGCCACTTTAATTGCTTCCCAGGTGGATTTCTCTTCCTCTGACAGGTTGAAAAACCAATCAGAGAAAATTTGATCTTTTACATCACTGACTATGATTTTATATGACAACCAGATAGTACAAAATTGTTTAGGTATTTACAAAGTGTGGTCGATAAAGATTGTATCCTTGATGGAACAGAATCTGTTGGGTATCGGGGTCGTACAACTTATAGGTGTTGTTAGATGAAGTATATCCAATAAAGATGGTCTTGAAGCCTTGGAAGTCAAATTTCGTCCTTGTCTCCTTCGGGATCTGCAAGTAGGTGATGCATCCAAACACTCGAAGGTTCTTTAGTGAAGGCTTAGATCCCGTCCAAACCTCATGTGGTGTTTTTCCTGAGAGGGCCTTGTTTGAACAACTGTTATGGATGTAGGTCGCAGTGGAGACAATTTTAGCCCACCAGAAGCTCTTTGGCAAAGATGCGTGTGCCAACATTTGGTATGATTCTTCCTCTTGAGTAATCCATTAGACTGAGGCAAATAAAGAGTGATAAACTATTGTTCAATGCCTTGGCTTTGGTAGTACTCCTTGAATTTGGTAGAGATGTACTCTCTACCATTATCTGATCTCAAGGCTTTGATTGTCTTACCAGTCTCTTTCTCTACGCACTCCTTGAAGATTCTGAAGCAATTAAAAGCTTCTAGTTTCTTCTTGATAAAATAAACCATAGTCCTTCTAGAAAATTCATCAATAAAAGTTATAAAATACTTTGCATCCTTCAGTGAAGGATTTTGGATTGGGCCACAGATATATGTATGTACAACATCTAGTAATCCTCTAGTAGTATGATGATGGCTCGATCTAAATGGTTTCCTGGCCTGTTTATCAACTAGACAGTCTTGATAGAGACGTAATTCGACTTTCCTATTAAGATAGGCGAGATCGAGAACAATGGATTGCTTAGACATTTGTTGTACATAAGCATGATTCAAATGACCAAGTCTATAATGTCAAAGTAAACTTTTATTTATTTGAATAGAAGTACTAAGAGCTTGACTAGATGTAGAAAAACAATGACTTACTCTATACAAGTATCCATGCCTCTTTTTGAGTGCTAGGATCTTGCCTGTCCTATCAAGTACTTTACACTGACCACATTCAAATTCTACTTTATGTTCTAGATCTGTAATTCTGCTAACAAATAGCAAATTTGTCGACAAATTCGATACATGCAAGACATTTGAAAGTAGCTTACATTGATCATTTGCAAAGCTTAGTCTAACTATACCTTCACCTTTGATAGCTTGTGTGCTATTGTCACCCATGTAAACATAATGTTTGATACTGTAAGGTGTGTAGGACTCGAAACAACCTGTATGGCTGGTCATATGCGATGTGTCTCCTAAATCCAGAAACCAGGAGTTGTCGTTGGATGCTTCTTAAGGGCTTATCATGAAGACATCATGATCTGTCTTGGATCTTGTGGTTGGAATGCTTGCACTATCTGCAGAACAACTTCTTCTTTGTCAGCTGATTTGACTGCTCTTGATGTTGTGTCGGCTTCTGACTTTGCTCTGATGGCTTCAGAATCCTCCCTTCTTCTGCTTAGTCGAGCCTCTGTTGGTGTATAAGATGTGAGAGTCAACAGTCGAGGAACTGGAGTTTGAATTTGCTTCGATTGCTTCAGGCCTTTCTTCTTCTGCTTAGTCAAGCCTCTGTTGGTGTATAAGGCATGAGAGTCAACAATTGAGGAACTGGAGGATTTGTTCCTTCAAGTGTCATCCTGCAACAACAACGCAATGATTCTTGAAGGGGTTAGCTCTGGGTGCATCATGATGATTATCACCTAGCTGTCATATGAGCTTGGCAAGCTCGAAAGCATTTTCATTACTACATCTTGATCGTCTATGACAGATCCGACAACAGCCATTTGCTTCAATAGGTTCATGAACTGGTTGATGTGATTCTGTAGTGAATCACCATTTGTCATCTTGAGAGAGTATTATTTGTTCCCGAGATGTAGCTTGGAAGCTATATCTCACACTTCGTATAATGTGCTCAGGATGTCCCAGATTTTCTTGGAGGTTCGAGCTTTAGACACATGGCTGATTTGAGTGTCTGAGATTTGAGGATGATCAGCGCAAAAGATTGCAACGTCGTCGGCTTTGGGTCGTTCCTTTGCACCTATAACAACACCATACAACTCCTTGGCCATTAGCATCGTTCTCATCTTAAATTTCCATAGATCGCGATTGGCTTTATCAGGCTTGTCCATAATAAAATTGGCTTTCTCTTGGAAATCCATGTGCGAGATTAGTCTAAGTGATAGTAGTAACTATTAGTGACTTAAAAATGAAAATCTTATGCAACTTACAGGACAAAAAAACATTTATCCTATCAGCTAGTAGGATCAGGTTTCGTGGGAAGCTTATCAGGCTATAGAAATAATTCGGATGTAAAACCTCTTATCAGATAAGTTCTGATATCAAGGCTCTGATACCATGTTGGGAACAAATGCAAAAAGTGTGAATTCCTTCAGTGCGTGCACTACCAGTTAACAGTAGAATGAACTAGAGCTTGATTACGCGGTGGTTGTGGAAGTGAAGAGCTGACAATCAGACAAAGTAATTAGAAAGTCAGACAGAAACTGGAAAGCATGCAATATTGACAAAGAATCTAAATGCAAAACTAGACAGTAGTTTATTCAGATTAAGTGTCATGAAATACAAGTCAGATAATGTAGGTGAGCACAATACAATTGCGGGTAAAACTGCGTGCTCACAAAGCTAACTATGATCTATAAAAGCTATGAGCTTATTATTGATGATCCGTCTGAAGAAATAATCGATGCATGAAAGCACCTACAATATCTTTCCCGTTAACTACATTATTTCTAAAATAGATTACAATGGTTATCTATATAAACTACATTTGTGCAGATGCGCGTACAAAAGATGGCTTGGAGCTGTTGTGTCATCAAGAATTGATGAAATTTGAAATTCCTAAATCAATAATAAAAAAAACGTTATTAAATTTGGTGTAATTCCAAGCTTGACACCTTTTCAAATTTAACAATTTTTTTTTTTTCAATTTGGACATTAATGTAATTTTTTTGCTAATACACATAGTTTGCTTTATAAATAATTTATTCTTTTTTGCAATACCCAATGGTGTTTGCAATAGTGGGGGACTGGTGAAAATGGAGCTCTTAGGCAACGAGCTATCTAGATATATTCTTGATCTAAGTAATTTAATAAGCCTTATCTGAGCCACACTTTCATCCCTAAATCCAACAGTAATAATGCTAGAAAAAGTCTCATGTTAAAGAATTGTTCACCACCATACAATTTCTCATAAGAGTGCTCACCAAAATCTACTTGCCATGAAATGCTTGCCAAGAAATGCTCACTAATAAATCACACCCCTAGGGTAACCACATGAATCAGCCATAGTTGATGGAGGATTAGGAGTCAACATAATCTCCTCCAAACTTTATTACGCACGACAACTTATGCACATGATGGATGCCCCTTATACGATTCGACTAGCTGACCAATCCAATGTAAAACCCCGTAGGCTTAGCTTGAGAAGTGCACACCAAAATAGTTGGAATCAAATTTCTGCTAGACTTTGTGGTATTAGACTTACTTTTATCTTTCCAATCTTACCGAGCCCTATTTGGTAGACCATGACTCTACATGTCCCAAGCACTTTACTATTAGGTTCAAAACTGGATCGTCCTTTAGAATCGTGATTCTAATGTGAAAACTCTAATACCCATAGTGAAATCCATATCACCACCATAATGAATGAGATTGGTGTTATGATCCTCCTCCAACATGAAGTAGAATAGGTGAATATGAGTGTCAAACTTGATCTTTGTTGAGTCCTCTCCAATTCTCAATAAGCACAAAATCAAATTTACTCATGCAAGACTCCCTCTTAATGGACAAATTATAAAAGGTAGAAGATTTTTCTACTTGACTAGCTTACCTATCAAGCACCTCCATTCTATACAAGATAGAATCACTTGATCTACCATTTTTATTGAACCATGTGACATTACTTGTTGTAAAAAATACTTTCATTGGCTCACGAAAGAATCACCACCATTTTGAAAATGCACACTTAAAGCGAACAAGCTTATAGTACCATCAAAACCAATAAAAAGATGAGAAGAACATGAGGCCTTGCACTTGATGTCACCTCCTTTGTCATTAAAGCCCTTTGATTAGACATAACACAAGTATCAAGCTTACAAATTCTACCTTGTCTAATGTCCTTTGGAGTCAAGACATCTTCATTCTTTATATAACAAGCATCTCCATCAAACTCTACTTGATGTCCATTGTCACACTAAGAAGATTCTTTGAAAGTAAGGAATGTACAAAAACTATTCAATACTTGATCTGATTTGATTATTAAATATGAACAACTATCTATACTAAGAAATTAGGTCGTCAAATGTGGTTGCCAGCTGGCTACAGTCTGTTGGCATTCATCCAGTTCTTCTCAAAAGTTGCTTGTTGATAAGCGGTGACATTTGGCCATAAACAGTCTGTCTGTATAAATGAATGTAAACTGTCACTCTATTGAAATGAATGTGGACCTATCATCATAAACAACGATAGTGTCGCAAAAAGACAACAATGTCGGCTTTTTGCAAGAAATGCGACAGTGTTGCAAAATCTCATTTCCTTAATATTTGGGGTAGCCCCACACCTTGTCAAAGTCATTTTTTTAACATTTGAGGCACTTTGAAAAATGTGACTCTGCATTTTTACTTGCAATTCCTGATAGGCAAAAAATGCAAAAAATGTCACACTGCATTTTTACTCGGAATTCTTGACAGGCAAAAAATGCGAAAAACGTGACACTGCATTTTTTTCTCGCAATTTTTGACTGTGTCGCTTTAAGAGAAGAGTGACTATAGAAAAAAGACAACAATGTCGGAGAGAAAATTCTCGACACTGTTGTCAAACTTCATGTATTTCTGTAGACTGTGTAAAAACACTTGTAATTCTATAGACTGTGTAAAACACGGGAGAATTTGTAGAACTGGATAAACAGTTGGATGAAGATTAAAAACCAATTAGTTGATTAGTAGGAAGGAGAATAATTCAACACTCCCCCTTAGTTTGAATCCATGAATTCCTTGACCTTTAAACTTAGTTTTGCACAGAACTTTCTGTGTGCATCCAAGCTTAATGCTTTAGTAAAAATATCCGCTCTCATATCTTGCGTTCAACAGTACTGCACCTCTTTGTCGAGAACTTTGCTTCTAACATAGTGATACTTCAGTTCAATGTGCTTACTCCTAGAATGAAATCTAGGGTCGGCTGACAAGCCAATGGCACTTTGATTATCACAAAATAGTAATGTCGGAGCATATTGATTCAGACTGATATCTGAAAGTAAGTTTCCCAATCAAATTGCTTTCTTTGTAGCTTGTCAGGCTGCGATATACTCTGATTTTGTAGAAGATAGAGCTATCGAGGATTGTTTGCAACTGTTCTAGAAAATTGGACCATTGTTGAGGAAAAATGTAAATCCGAAAGTGGATTTACGAGTGTCTACATCTCCTGCCCAGCTTGCATCTGTAAAGCCAATGAGTAAATTGAGTTCGTTGTTGTCGACTGCTCCATAATAAATGCAAAAGTGTCGTAAAACGTGGGGATGACCAACAGCGAAAGCTCAAAGCTTTGAGCGTAGGCATGTAGGAACAGAAACACAACAGTTAGTAGCTGAAATATGCAAGAAGAATGATTCATATCTATTCTAGTTTTGTATATGTACAAAGTTGGTAACCGCCTTTAGGATATTTGGTTGTCCAGCTATTTTTAGGGTTGATGATAAGTTGGTGACGTCGGTCTGCCAATGTAGAAAAACCCAAAAAAATCCAAAGGTGCCCTTAGATTGAAGGTGTGTAAATCCCGAAGGTGCCTCTAGAGCGAAGGCAAGAAAAAAGACAAAAAAGACGAAGGTGGGCCTAAAATGGATTCCAAGGCATTCTGGCCACTATGTCATATTTTTTGTGACAAAAGCAAAAATAAGCTTGGTAGAGGCCAAAAATCTTTTATATAGATAAACACACATGTGTGGAGCCTGTTCCCACGTGTGAAAATAGTGCACTTGTCATGTACCATAATCATATAGGTTGTACATATGATTTAATTCAAGTTCTAGTGGCTAAAAAGGCCAAAAACTAGTTTTCTAGACATATGACACATGGCATCAGTCTATTGCTTGCATGAGCCACATCCTTTGGTTAGGTGTCACATCCCATGTGTAGAGGACAGCTCACATGTGTGGAATAAGCTGATATAGACGAATTTTGACTTCTAGAAGATTTTCAAGTCGATCTCCATATAGAAGGAAAATGGACCAAAAGTGCTCAAAATAGAAGGTTTTGTCCAAGTGTCAGTTTTGCATGATGAATCATCATATGACAAAGCACCTTCACACATGTGGGATCAAAGGGATGATGAGTACCAAGATCTCCCACTTATTGTATATATAGAGCCACATTTGGCCATAATCAGTGTGAGACACCAATCTTGGTTTTGGAAGCAATTTTGAGTGATTCTCTCCATTTGTCTACATTTGTTTTGATTGTTTTGAGGTTCTATCAATGTGTACTTGATTTTCAGGTTGGAGTCCGTACTCAGACAATTTTTCACACGTGTGAAACCATAAAGTACACTTACCTTCAATTAATGATTGTTCTTGTTAGGATTTTGTGTTTAGAATTGATCTAGACTGATCTTAATCTAAAGTAGATTGATTAATCAAGTAATCTGACAACCAATCCCTCTTGAGGATCAGATTAGGATCCACTCTTGGTCCTTTTTTTACTTTCTGCACATGGTATCAGAGCCTAGTACAAGAGGTGTTGTTGAAATTGATAGGGTTAATCCAAATCAATGCCAAAATTAGCAGTTTTTTGGAAACTAGTCGAATTTTGTGTAGCGAGTTGGATTTGATAGATACTCTCAAAATTTTTGGACCAGAACTTGTTGTGGGCTGTAGGAACTCTTTTCACACGTGTGAGGCTGTACAGCTCCGGTTTGGACTGAGAAAATTCAAAAATTTGTACAATTTGACTCACACACCCAATTTGAGAGATTTTTGGTGCAAAATCAAGCATTTTCTATAGAGAATCTAATCCCTTGATTAGTTCTTGGATTAGATCAGCCAAGAAATTAAATTTGAAGCTTGAATTAGGTGCAGTAATTGATTATCTCTGATTTTTTGAGTGCATGTTGAAGTTGAGAGAGATTTTGCCAAAAATCATAGATTAAGGAGTGATATGCAAGGTGAGAGGATGAAATCCATTCTACCATCACTCTAGATTTGTTCAAGAGTGATAGGGTCAAGTTTAGAAGCATCAATTTGCTAGAAAACATCCTTGGATCTGTCTTCCAAGTGAAACCTTTGAGAGTTTCTAGTGCATCTATGCAAATCTTTTGTAGAATTTGACATAGATTGGCTTCAATTGAAAGTTACAATTGGAAATCAATTCGCTGATACCGAAACAAATTGATTCGAATTTAAGAATAATTTGATATTGCGAAAGATATCAAGTATAAGAGCTTGCACTCTAATATAGTATTAGGCCTTAAAAAAGAATCAACGCTCTTATACCATGTTCAAAAGAGAGGTTTAAAAGATAGGCCTAAAAGAATTGAATAAAAATAATATGAATGACAAGAAAGAAAACTTATCGTGCGCATCAGAATAAACTATCTTTCTCTTTCTTCATGCATGATTACGCCTATCAATTTTGAACAAAACAATAGTGATAAAAATCACGTTCGATTTTATAGTAAGTAACTTTGAAATCATTAGTACTACAGTGATTACATAGCCAAACATTTAAAGCATTGAATTATCAGACAAATAATCTGTCGCAAAGAATTATAGAAATCCATACATTCTAAGACAAACCTGAACGCAATAAAAGATAGTATTGATTCAGTATAAAACGAAACAAGAATAAATGAGTACAACAAGTTTGCGGATCAAAGCGTGTACTCTAAGCTATTTCTGAATGACTAAAATATAAGTCTGTATGAGCGCAACTACTGATAAGCAGTAAGCGCAATATCAATCTCTAATCAACTCTAAAAAACTGAGCTAGAATGCTCAAGAGTGTCGAGGTAAACGAAACCAACGGTGGAAACGAAACATGTTCTATCCTCATGCTCCAAGGAGTACCACTAGAGATCACGCAAGTACCCAAGAGTACAGAGATCTGACCTGATGGCATGACGTCAGTAGATACTTCCTAGGTCGTGGCTAATCTGCCACTCTTGTAATTCTCTGATTAGTTATAGATGTATAATCATTCTAATCTTAGGTTTACATAGAGAAACCGTACTTACTGGATAATACTTGACATATATCAGAACAAGATACACAGAGTGTAACTAAGAGAAGAGACACTGAAGAAGTCTGATGTTAGTAAGCAATCAAGACGAACACAGACATAAGCTCCGCCTGCATGCGAGAAGATACTTTTGTCTAGCATCAGAAGATCCAATTGTTCGCTAGTGAAGCAAGACTACTACTTGTGAGAGAACCGTGCTTCTCTCATGGCAACGCGCTGCATGGATTCGCATGCAGTGCCCTGAAGAAATCAGAGAAATTCAATATAGATTATTTTCTAGTTGTGTTTGATTTTGGATGTTGAATACTTATGCTGTTTATTTCAGTTTTCGTATTTCCTTTGAATTTCGCACCTTGGTTGAAATTAAGTCGAATGTTGTATTAATTTTATGAACGTAGATCAGTAGTAACTGACTACTCTCTGGAGGATTGTAGGAGTGTTTCAGCTGGCAGTGCCTAGCAAATGCATCTGAACTCCATCCGAATCTTGAAAGAGAGTCGTGACTATTTTGTGAATTTTCTCCCCTAGATTCATTACATATATCAGAACATCTCACAATTATCATCAGTAGATGAAATCAAGAAGTCAGATTATGATGTTGGAAGATCAACTGACGAATCTGCAGTGGGATGGAAAAGACCTCACCTATTTTGTGAGAAAGATAAAGGATTTGTTTCTATCACTACACAACTCAAGAGCAGAGAATGTAGTATCAGCTGAGAAGCAGCTCACATATATGTTGAGAGCCTTACCCAGATCTTTTCAACGACATGAACCTTGCTCGTGAAAGATCCTACCATGAACCTCGAAAAGGCGATTGTCGAGTTTCGAGAGAAAGTCGAGGCCAGAGAGCATCTTGATCACAAAGATGGTTCTGACTAGACACTCTACGACAACAAAGAAAAATAAGAAAAACAGTTCAAGCCTAAGAGGGAGTCGAATTAGAGGCAGGATCGTGACCAGCAAGCAGAGGGGACCAGCAAAAGCAACTGGAAGACCAAAGGGAGGTCAAAGACAAGATGCAGACAAGAAGACCTACACGAGATGCAGAAGAGATGGGCATACAATAGATACCTGCTAGCTCAATCCCAAGATTGAGTGTATCCATTATCATAAGAAGGGTCATGCAACCATGGATTGCCGCCATGACCCAAGAAATAGATCAGCACAAAATAGACAGGAGAACAATAATAGTTTTTCCTATGTCGAGGAGCCCGAGAGCTCGAAGATGGGCGAAGAAAGAATGAACAAAAATTGTTCGACTGCCTACATCTGTGAAGATGTGTGTGCAGCATCAACGTCTGACACACACGAGATGATCCTGGATTCAGGAGCCACCTCACACTTCGTGACATCAAGACGAATCATGTCTGATTTCAGAAGTGCAGATCCCTCATAGTTCTTGGAGATGGATCCAGACATCAAGTGAACAGTATTGGCTCACTCTGGCTCAAAACCAATGGCAGAGACAGACGACTCAAAGATGTTCTGTTTGTTCTATTCGTGCCAACTCTGTAGCAAGAATAGCAGATGCAGGAATGCGTGTGACATTTTCTAACAAAGCATGCAACGTGATTGATACAAGCACCATCACTCTCATTGCTCAAGGCAGAAGGAAGGGCAACCTATATCATCTAAAGGTGCGCGGAGGGTGGAGGTTAGCTCAAATGCCCCTTATGCTTGCTAATGGAAAAACATTAACTATTGGCAAACAATAAACATGGAAATAGAAAGCAAGAGAAAACACAACCAAGACCAATAGCAAGTAGTGAATAGCAAATGAGGATGCTTCTCTTCAAAAAATGGTAGAGTTTCCTCCTTCTCATTAAGCATGGAAATAGTGTACAAATGGTGTCTTTTTATAAAATGGGGAAGGCCCTTGCCCCTCAATCTTATTGGCTAATATTCACAATGATCCTAACCATTCATCTTGGACCCAACTTGATCCAAAGGTCCACAAAAAGTACATTAGAAATCACAAGATTCATGTGAGTCCCAATTTGGACCCAACTCTAAAAAGTCATCTCTAAGTTTAAAAATGACATTGGGCCTCTAGATGTTAATTACAAGGCCCAAGTCAAGTTTATTTTATTTACAACTTCAATTTCGTGCTCATTGGGCCATGGGCTTATACACGCAAGATGCCATGCCCTCGCAACACATTTTATTGGAGGATTTTATTTATTTACACTTTGTTGGGAATACCCCCAACATTAGCTTGCACTTTCATGTGAATAAATAAATGCTCCCACATGTGAAGTTGTTGTTCACACGTGTGGATCAGGTTGTAGAGGATAAGATTTAGATATTCCACTAGATCCTATTTTGTAGGGAATATCCCTATTTTTGTGGAGACTAGCTTTTGGTTTCTAGCTAGTGTGATAAGTCAACTTTGGATAATGGGCATATTTGGCTCCTATTGGTGGATCTAGATGACAAGGCACTCTTCACATGTGCGAAGGCCTGCTATCTCTTGGATGTACTTGATCTATAAAGAGATCAACCAAATCAATAGAAAGTTGATGAGACATTGGTAATCTAGCAATTTGCTTGTAATTCACTCATTACAATTGTGTGTTGATGATTGGAATGTTCTTGTATGCAAATGTACTTTGCTCTCAGGTTGCTCTCTCCGTACACAGTGACCTTCCTCCACACATGTGAGGTCACCCTTGTTTGTTTTTTATCATTAGATACAATGCTTTTGCTAAAATCATAGTGCATTGATCATTGTCCTTTTCTCAGAAAATCAACATGGTATCAGAGCCAAGTACAAGAGTGATGTAATGATCCATAAAACTTGTGAACATCATTGACATTGTGTTGTTTTTGAACTATACTTGAGTGGGCGAGCTCTAGGAGAGTGATAACTTTAATATTTTTGGTCTAGATCGATTTTTGGGATGCAAGTGTACTATCCACATGGTAAAACCATACAACAACCTTCAAATCAAGTCTCTATAGTGTTTTTGGTCCAAAATTTTGCATACTAGTCCAAAATTCATGATTTTTGGTGCATTGTCTAGATCTAGGTTCAATCCATTGAATGGTAATGATAAAATAGAGGTTTGAGTCATTGAAGCATTTTATTTTGAAGCAAAAGGTTAGCGAAGAAAATAGCTAAGCTGTTTTTCCTTTGAGATTGTATTTTTCATGTTAGAATTCTGCAAAGAAATAAACAGATCTTTTACCTTTCATACAAACATGGTCAGGTCCTTGCCGTCCCATTGTAGGTAAGTTAATTGGTCTTCCAAGATTTGATTGCAAGATCGAGTCTCATTCTTGGTTTGCAATTTTTTCCATAATTCTTTCACGTTCAAAATTGATGTAAGATCTAGCATTATGTTGTCATGCACTGAAAAAGAAATAATTGCTATAGCTTTGTCATTTCTCAAATTCCATTCTCAAAGTTCTTTGTCAGGAGTAATTGGCTTCTCTTCTATTGGTTCTACCCATTGCCAAAGACCTTTGTCTTTCAATATGAGTGAAGTCTTTAACTTCTAGATTAAATAATTTGAACCTTCTGTATCCAAGATCGTACTGATCTTAGAATGAATATTGCTGATCAAAGACATCTTCTAATCTTCTGAATAAGCTCCAGACATAGCTGCTGATGGATGTGTGAAGGATGCTGAGAGGGGTACTCTGATATGCTCTGATATCACTATAGAAAAAATGCTAAGAATTCTTCCTCAGATAACATGATGAAAGTTGAATGAATCAAACTAATATCAGTGTCTTCAATCGGGTCTGTTTTTGGTCTATGTACTAATAGAGCATTCTTTACCCTGATTGAATAAAGCATGCGAAATTAAGAGATATATTATGTGAGTTTGATAGACAATTTTAGACAATCAGAATAACTGATAAAATCATTAGTTGAGAAACTTTGATCGAAAACAAATTTTTATAATTCTGATTCTGAATCTTCAGTATACATCTCTTGCTACCTTGTTTCTCTGTTGCGTCTATCTGATTTTACAATGAGTAGTGCACATGTATTTATATTATTACAAGATAGGTCTTTTGGCCTTTTACTTCTATAACAGTAGATCTAACCATTAAGATGGTTGATATTCAAATAAACGATCTGTTTCTAGACTCGAATGATTTTTCTTCATGAACTGTTCACAACAGTTTAGTGTTTCGCGATAGTTTCAAGACAGTTTTGACGTTGAACAAGAATCAAAAAATATTTCGTGACAAGATATTGTTTGCGAATCTTTCGAGTTTCAACAAGATGTTGTTCGCGAATCTTTCGAGTTGTAACATGACTAAAAATGTTTTGAGTTCGAGTTTGTTTCTTAGCCTTTGTCAATTAAATTGTGCACTTTGTTAGTAGAACTAAAATTTGTTTGATAAGCTGTTCTACATAAGAACCTCAAGCAGCCCAAGAACAATTAAAATACAAGAGGAGGGCTAGATTGGCCCTACATTGTCTAAAGATGAATGTAGGCAATGACCTCTTGAAAGAGTGGCTTCTTGTGCCTCATCAAAAGAGGCTTGGGATTCATTGAAGAGTATCTATGAATCCAACAACAGTTCCAGAGTACTTATGCTAAGGAATCAAGTAATCCAAAGAAGGGAAGTGGAGAAAGTGGACAAGAATATGTCCTAAGGATAAAGTCTTTAAACAAAGAATTGGGATCTATTGGAGACAAGATCCAAGACAAAGAACTAGTACAAGTGATATTGAATAAACTAGGTGATGAGTTCACTAATCTAGTTCAATATTTTGCTATTCAAGGCCAACTGCCTTCAATAGATAAGTTGCATAATGTTCTTGTGGCTGAGGAGAGTAGGATTCTACACCTCGAGGCAAGAATGGGGTTCACTACATGGTGGTGATGAAAAAACAAACTTCACATCAAAGGGCAAGAAGAAGACTCATTCATTCAAGAAGAACCAAGGCAAGGAGGTCTAGGTCAAGGATGGTGGATCTACCTCCAAAGGGAAGATCAAGAACAAAGCTAAGCTATAGTGTTTCTTTTGTGGAAAGAAAGGACACTTTGCTTCCGAATGCTATAAGAAGAAGAACCAAGGCAATGAGGATTATGAAAATCTAGCACAAGAGGAGGATGAAGAGGATGGCTGCAACCTCTAGTTGAAAAGCATCTTAGTTCTTGCATTAAAGTTCTAAGATGTGATAATGGAGGACAATATATCTCCGATAGGATGAGAGACTTTTGTGAGAGCAATGGCATTAAGAAAGAGTTTACTTGTTCCTACACCCCCCAACAAAATGGGGTGGCCGAGAGGAAAAATAGGAGCCTATGTGAATGTGCAAAGTCCTTAAGGCTTGATGCATCTCTACCCATCTCATTTTGGAGAGATACCATAACTTGTGCTAACTTTTTATGTAATAGGCTTCCTAGTAGTGCTATTGGTGGGATCTCACCATATCAAGCTTTGTTTGGCAATAAGCCCAATGTAAAGGACTTTAAAGTATTTGGATGTATATGTTATGCCCACATTCCTTTGGAAACTAGAAGGAAAGAAGATGCAACTTCTTTCAAAGGAAAATTCGTAGGCTATAGTGAAAAAAGCAAAAGATATAGGATATTTGATCCTATTTCAAGTAAGGTAAAAGCTAGCAAGGATGTCTTATTTGATGAATCTCAAATTTCTAAGATGTTTTCAAATGCATCTAATTCTCAATGTGTTGAAGATCTTGCAAAATCCAAGGAGGAGCTTCTTGAAAATGATTTTTTGGAAGATCAAGCTCAAGAACCAAAGGGGCTGAGGAGATCCACAAGGAACAAGGCAGAGCCTTCAAGGCTCACATACTTTGAGAAAGGAAAGCAAAGGGAAGGCACAAATCCCTCTACCTCTTACTTTCAATTTTAACACTCCTCCTAAAAATAATCTATATTGATTTGAATAGGGATCTTGGTATAACTCCAAGATTGGCTCTATGCTTGATGAAGGAACTTTTGCTCAAAGGTTTGGTGAGCATATCAGCAATACAAGATGATGTTGATGTGCTCCAAATTGATTGAGCTTCTCTCTCACAAAGTGATGTGCAACTTCGATATGCTTGCTCCTTGTTGGGCTGAAATGTTGTCACACATGATCATAGGTAGATCCTCTTCCAAGATTATCTTTAGTTCCACTAGTAACCTCTTGATCCAAAGCACTTCCTTTGTTGTTGTAGTGAGTGCAATGTACTCAGCTTCACATGATGGGAGTGATACAGTATCTTGCTTTTTGGAAAGCCAAGATATCAAGTTTCCTCCAAGATATATGACAAAAGCACTTGTAGATTTTCAATCTGCTCTATCACTTGCAAAATTCAAGTCAGAATAACCAATAATAGAAAGATCTTTACTTTTATACAATAAACCAAAATCAAAAGTTGAAGATATATATCTAAGCACTCTCTTGGCCATTTTCCAATAATAGATAGTAGGATTTTGCATAGCCTGGCTCAACTTATGAACACTAAAGCTTATGTCAGGTCTAGTTATTGTGAGCCAAATTAAGGAGCCTATAAAACTTCTAAAAAGTGTGATGTCCACGAAGGATATTTCATCACCTTTGTTAGAGTCCTTTACATTTTGCTCCATAGGTGTTTCTATATTCTTACAATTCAACATATTGAACTTCTTTAACATTGAAAGAGCATACTTGGATTGACATACAAAAGCTTTATCTTTAAGAAAGTCAATCTCTAATCCTAGAATATACTGAATTTTTCCAAGATCTTGCATCTTGAACTCTTTTCCAAGTGCAATCTTGGTTTCCTCAACTAACTTGATACTACTTCATGTCAAAATGATATCATCAACATAAATAAGAAGAATGACAATATCTTTATCAAAAAACTTGACAAATAAGGAAGGATCATAGTTACTAATATTAAATCCTAGTGACTCAAGAAAGGTGTTAAGTCGAGAATACCATGACCTTGGAGCTTGCTTCAATCCATATAAACTTTTGAAGAGCAAGCAAACTTTTTCTTTGTCATGGATGAACCCAATAGGCTGATCCATATAATTCTCTTCTTCTAGATACCCATTTAGAAATGCATTAGAGACATCTAGTTGAAGAACTTGCCAATTCAAAAAAACAAGCAAGAAAAATTATGATTCTAATTGATACCATCTTTGCAACTGGAGCAAAGGTCTCCTCATAATCAAGTCCATAAACTTGAGCAAAACCTTTAGCACAAAGCCTAGCCTTATACTTGTTGATTGTGCCATCTTGATTATACTTGACTCGAAAAACCCACTTGCAACCAATGGTGTGCTTGTTGGATGGAAGATCCACAAGCTCCCATGTCTTATTGGCCATCAAAGCATCATATTCCTCCTTCATGGCAAGGTACCATTCCTTCGAGTTGAGTGCATCATATGCATCCTTCGGCTCCTCATGAGAAATAAAATAGGCATAATTCGTGGAGTTGATTTCCACTTGCTTGCCTCTATCTTCATAGGTAAGCCTTCTAGGCTCAGATCTTTCTCTTTGAGATCTCCTTGGTGAAAAGATTCGAGGTGACTCCTCCTCAATTCTTGGACCCATCTCTCCATGATAATCTTCAAGGGTGATGATTGGAGTATCTTTGTGAGAATCTTTGAACTCGGCCTCCTCAAGAATGTATTTTTGATCTTCATGGAATATAACATCTCTACTCTCAATTACAGTTGAGGTAGAGGGAACATAGATTCTGTAAGCTTTCTTGTTGGATGCATATCCAACCATTATCCCTTTAATAGAATTAGGATCATCTCTTTTCCTCGTTTCCAAGGGCACATAAACAAAGCAAGTACAACCAAAAACTCTAAGGTGATCTACCTTAGGTTTCTTCTTAAACAAGACTTCAAAAGGTGAATTTCCAGCAAGTGAATTGTGAGGTAATCTATTGCACAAATGGTTTGCACAATTTATAGCTTCACCCCAATATTCAATAGGCAAAGAAGCTGCTACTCAAATTGCTTTAGCACATTCACATAAAGATCTGTTTTTCCTCTCAACCACTCCATTTTGAGATGGAGAATAAGCAGAAGAAAACTCTCTCTTTCTTCCTTCACCTTCACAGTATCCATGAAACTTGTTGGAGATGTATTCACCTCCTCCATCACATCTTAAAGATTTAACTTTGAAAGAAAACTATTTCTCAACATAAGCTTTGAAGATTAGGAAGTGATAAAAAACTGTAGCCTTTGAAGAAAGTAGATATATCCAAGTATATCTAGTAAAGTCATCAATAAAGGTGACAAAACATGTTGCACCACCAATACTTTTAGAAGAGGGAAAATGTACATCTGAGTGTATAAGCTCCAAAGGATGAGTAGTCTTTATAAAAGACTTCTGATATGGCTTTCTGTGTGACTTTGCAATGGCACAAGCCTCACAAGGCTTGAAATCTTTAGAAAGAGATTTTGGAAGACCAATAGCCTTCACCTTCTTAACGCTTGTTCCCACGTGTGAAAGGATGTACTTTTCATACTTGTATATATCTAAATTGATTTTGTATCAATCTAGTCAGTGTGAACATGATATGGCTAGTTTTTTAGTCAAGTTGACTAGTCACCTAGAAATTAGCCTTTCCTTGCATGTGCATGAGTAAATGCTCCCACATGGCAAGTGGATGTTCAAACGTGTGTATAGAGTACTAGAAGATAAGAGTTGACCAATTTTCTTAGATCCTATTTTGTAGGGAATATTCCTATATTCTAGGATACTAGCTTTTTGGATTTTAGCCATATTCTAGAAGGTCAACTTTTGGATAAGGATCAAGGATGGATCAAATGAATAGATTTGAGTGATGTGGCAGTCTTCACATGTGTGAAGACCTGCTGGACTGTACCAGACTTGTGTATGTACTTGATCCATAAAAGGATCATCATTTTGCTAAGAAGATTGATGAGACTTTTGCATTCCACACTTTTGTGAGATTTATAGTCATTTGTCTTGTGATTTCTATGAGTGACTGCTATCTAGGACTATTGTACTTGTTGTTTCAGTTGCAGGCCGTATTGTGGACAGTACTCCACATGTGTGAGGCCGCTCTCACTAATTTATGATATGTTGATCCATTGCTCTTGCTTAAATCCATGTGTAGTGAATCTAGATCAAGATCTAATGTGTAGAACTTGATAGATCCATTGGTTAAGCAATCAATAACTCTCTATGATTGTTAAGTACAATCATTATTGTCCTAAAAACTGTAAAATTTATCATGGTATCAGAGCTAAGTAAGAGAGTGATCATTGAATCATAAATCTTGTAAAGATCATTGGCAAAATTTGTTTTTGGCCAATACTAGTGAGGGCGATTTCATCTAGAGTGATAGCTTGAATTCATTTGGATCAAAACAACTTGGAGGCTGTGTATGTACTTTTCACACGTGAAACCATACAGCAACTTTCATTTCAAGTTACTTTGTGTTTTTTGGTCCCAAAATCACAATACTAGTTCATTTTTTGTGCTTTTTGAAGCATAGTATTGATCTAGATTCAATCTAGCTAATGCCTATGACCAAATAGAGTTTTGGAACATTGAAGCATTTCTTTTTAGGGTCTAAGATCAGATCTTAGAGGCTGATTTGTTCATATCCTTAGTGAAGTGAAATCTCTAAGAAAAGTGTAAAGCAATTTTTTTGTGAGAGTGAAAGCTAGGAATTTTTGGCAGGATCTTTGTGTATCATTCAAGCTTGTTTGCTAGTTTGATAGAGACAAGCCTATAGGAATTCTTGTAAGCTTTAGGCCCTTCATAGATCTTTTAAAATTCAGAAATCTTTGTGATTTAAAGAAGAGCATTCATTCTACAATGTCATCCATGGGTGGATATTTGATGGAATCAAGTGAGAGACTCACTTCCACAAATTATTCCATTTGGAAAGTGAGAATGGAATCACTCCTAGTGATCCCTGATCTATTTGACATAGTTGTGCAATAGGAGAGAAGATCCAAGATCAAGAGCTAGTACAAATCATCTTAAATGGCCTAGGTGATGAGTTCACAAACTTAGTCCAATCATTTGCTATTCAAGACACTCTTCCATCCATTGAAATGCTGCACAATGTTCTTGTGGCCGAGGAGAGTAGGCTTCTACACCTCAAGACAAGAATGGATGGCATGTCACTTAATGGAGGAGAGGAGAAAGCAAGAATCACCGATTCAATTTTGGATCTTGGTCTCTTGGCCATATTGATTGTTGCCAAAGTTTAGCACCAAATTTTCAAATCTATGACGACATACCACATCGATTCAAAGTTATATGACACTTATTAAATGTGAACGGGCAACTGGACCACAATAACAACATGTGGTAACTATGCTTACTGTCTAACTATGACGCAAGGATATTGGGAAACAACATGGGGTCACCGATTCCAAAGCATGTGATAACTTATTGATGGTAAACCTGTGTAGTTTGAATTTTACCAACATATTAACCAATGTGGTTAAATATTTAGCTAGAGACGATGTCATTGGCAAATTCACATGTTTGGGACAGAGACTGTCTACCAATAGCATTCTCCCATCCTTCCCAACAGCAAACTTAAAATTTTTTAAAGTTTATTTCTATAACTTATTTATTTTCATCTAGGTTACGTAGATTTCAAATATATGCATTTTGATTGGGCCACGTAGCGGACGAAATTAAGAAAAAAAATAAAAATCATCTTTACAAAGGGTTGTTTTAGATTTCAGAACTCCTCTAGTGCTTTATTGATAAATTTTACAGTTTTTAGGACAATAATGATTGTACTTTACAATCATAGAGAGTTATTGGTTGCTTAATCAATGGATCTATCAAGTTCTACACATTAGATCTTGATCTAGATTCACTACACTTGGATTTAAGCAAGAGCAATGGATCAACACATCATAAATTAGTGAGAGCGGCCTCACACGTGTGGAGTACTGTCCACAGTACGGCCTGCACCTGAAACAACAAGTACATTAATCCTAGATAGCAATCATTCATAGAAATCACAAGACAAATGACTAGAAACCTCACAAAAGTGTAGAATGCAAAAGTCTCATCAATCTTCTTAGCAAAATGATGATCCTTTTATGGATCAAGTACATCCACGAGTCTGGTACAGTCCAGCAGGTCTTCACACGCGTGAAGAGTGCCACATCACTCAGATCTATCCATTTGATCCATCCTTGATCCTTAACCAAAGTTGACCTTCTAGAATAAGGCTAAAATCCAAAAAGCTAGTCTCCTAGAATATAGGAATATTCTCTAGAAAATAGGATCTAAGGAAAATGGTCAACTCTTATCTTCTAGTACTCGATACACACGTGTGAACATCCACTTGCACGTTAACACAGGTGTTTTCAGCACATTTTTGTGCGCGTGCGCACAAAAGTGCGCATAAAACCCTTGGTTACTTGACAAGACATAACATGCTATGAAATGTATGTGGAACTAGACTTGACTCTTCATTGTGTTATTGGAAGACTTAAAAAAAAATTCTTGCAATAATTTGCCCCAAAAATCTTCAACTTTTAGCACTTTTCAACACTTCACATGGATAACTTTAGGTGCACGTATATCTCTCTATAGGTCTCCAAATAAAAAGAAAATTTATAGACATGTTTGTATGGTCATAAAGGATTTTTGAAAGTAGATAGCCAAAGAAAGAGTTGTAAAAAGCACCTCCAAAAGAGATGAAACTTTTCAGCACCTTTCAATAATTTTCAATACTTTCTAGCACTTGACATGGGTAACTTTAGATGCACATATCTATCTCTACATAACTCCAAATTGAAAAAAAAAAAAAGATATTTCCAATTTTGGTGACTTTTATTAGCACTTAAAAGAGTAATTTTGAATGCACGTATCTATCTGTATAGATCTCCAAATTCATTTTTTTTTAATAGGCATGTTTCTATAATCATATAGGATTTCTAAGAGTACACATGCTAAAACTTGAATGTAAAATTCACAACAATGTAGTCTCATATATGAAAGTATCGAAGTTTCATCAATACCCCCACATGTTTGACACATCATATCTTATGCTCAAAATGAAGGTCTGAAAATTTTTAATCGGTAAATGTATATAAGAAAAACACACATGTGAAAGGATTTGAGGTGATTCATCATAGTTTATAAGATATGATTTTTTGAATAAGTGCTTGAAATGCACACTTTCGTGCGCATTTTGTCAGTGACAACTCTAGTGTTAATCCTCTTAATCTCCTTTGATGCTTGATGTGTTTGGATCTAGGATTGAACGTGAATAGGAAATACCCGCTACAATTTTGGCGTCGTTGCCAGGGAGCAATGCCAATTTTTCATTTTTAGCATGTTTATAATACATGTATGGTGGTTAGAACGCATTTAGGCATCTTGGTTTTGGCATGCTAGGGTTAGCTTTGCATTATGGATGTGATTTGTGAGAGTTTTTTTAATTTTTCTACCATTTTTTATTCAATTTTGTCCAACTCTATGTTCTCTATAATTCAATCTGAATAGCTACAATTGTAGAGCATTGAAAGCACTTTTTAAACGTATAATTTTTTCTAGATTCTGTTAAGTATTGAGCAAGTTACAGATTTGTGAAGTTGGCAAGAAAATTCTGTAAACTTGACAAAAACCATAAACTTCCAGGTTTTTTATTTTTCTGTCTTGTTTGATCCATTTTTAGCCCAACTTTCTGTTTTCTATAATTCAATCTAAATACAGAGTTGTAGAGCATTGAAAGGGCTTTCTAGTAGATATATTTTTTTTTTCATTTTGTAAGTATCGAGGAAGTTACAAATTTTTGAAATTATCAAAACAAAATTGTATAACCTTGTCATTAGCTTCAACAATGTCATTGCTAGCAGCTGCACCTATCTACAGGGATCAAAATCAACAAGCATTATCTTGGGATCCTTTTTTGGATGGTTTCGACTACCCATTTGTCAGCAAACAAGATTATCGAGAATGGTCACCGGACCCATATGGTTATTATTGAAAATTTGCATTCAAGCGTCGAAATTGGTGTTGTGGGATCACCACCAGTTTTGGTGGGGGACACTGTTGGAGGGTTCGCGGATCGCAAGGCAACCCTAACCCTAGTTAATAAATGAGAGGGATTTGGCACCCTACGTGTGTAAGTCCAACTCGATGATCACATAGTTATTTGATTAGTTAAAACATAATAAAAGGATTTTAGGCCTTTTTGTGGGAATTAGATATCGCAAGGGCTAATAGACAAGTTAATGAATAAAAAAGGGTTCCCACCAAATTTCAAATTTCAAATAATAAGGGAGGTGGAAATTGGCCAATAGGATTTGAGGCCAAGGCCCTAAAATCCACTATATATAGTAGTACTTTGTCATTTATTTTACTTGTGTATTTCAATAAAGCAGGTTGACATCACTTCAAAGCTGCATCTGAGAAAGAAATTCTTTTCACTCAGAATGTCGAGAAGTGATTCTATTTTGACTCACAAAAATCAATTCAAGACTCTGTTAGAGCAAATGGTAGCAATAGGTTCAGTGATCATAGACTCTAACGTTGTTATAACCTTATTGTCTAGCTTGCCATCCTCTTATGAAACTAGGTGACGATGATTTCGACTCACCTACAAATGATCTTGGTCAGAGTCATAACTATGCTGCTACATGAGGAGACTCGAAGGAATGGACCATCATCGTCTTCCATCAACGACTTGCAAGCTTTGTTTTCCAAGAAGAATTCGAAGAAACAACAGAAAAAGAAGTGTTATGCAAATACTGCAAAAAGATGAATCATGAGATCCAAGACTATCGATTTTTTAAGTTCAACAACAACAAGAAGAAACAGCTAGATCAACAACCAACGCAAGTATCAATTCAAAGCAGAACGTCGAAGATGATAACGAGCATAATGCCTTCATGGTGAACCATCACCATGTCGAACAAGTTGAGGAATGGTTCCTCAATTATGAAGTAACGCAACACATGACAAGCCATCCAAGAATGGTTCGGCCTATGGCACCAGGAAATTTGTTTACCACAGAGAAAATATCTCACACATGATCGAAGGTGGAGATACTATTAGACTGAATTTTTAGCATAGAAATATATTGTATGTCCCAAATCTAACGACAAATCTATTATCGGTCAGTCAAATTATTGACTTAGGACACAATGTAGAGTTCACAACAGAACATACAAGATTCTTAATAAATGTAAGAGAGTTCTTGCACTCGATATGATAGAAGAACATCTCTATAGGCTTACTCATTGTTACTCTATGAATGATCATGCTTTAAACAACTCAGTATCTATGAATAAAGAATTGATTTGGCATTGTAGACTTGGACACCTTAATCATATATTGATTGCTAATATGTTTAAGCATTCTTCAATTTTTTAAATCGATTATCGAACTATCGACCCTTCAGTTCACTAGAGTTGTATCATGGAAAAGCAGTCTAGAAGGCCATTTAAGTCAAATCAAGAACATATATCTAAATATCTGTTAGACATAGTTCATTCAAGTATCCGTGGCCCAATGTAGACACCATCTTTGCTTGGTGCAAGATTCTTTATTACATTCATTGATGATTATTTAATAGAACTGTTGTATATTTTATGAAGCACAAATTTGAAGCCTTCTATTTTTTCAAAGTATTCAAAGAGCATGTTGAGTTGTAGATAGGAGAAATGATCCAAACTATCAGAATCGACAATGGCAATGAATACCTTTCAAATGCATTCAAGGAGTACTTTTGGACGCATGGTATCGAACATCAATATACTGCCACATATTTTCCTCAATTGAATGGCTTGGCCAAAAGGAATAATAGGACCTTAGTCGAGTCTACCAAATTCATGATCACGCATGCTTCATTGCCCAAATCGTTATGGAAACATGTTGTGTCAACGGTAGCATATATGCAAAATCAATGTAGAACTAAAGGCCTACCTAACAACAAGATTCATTATGAAGTTTGGACTGGATCTAGACCTTTATTAAAGTATAAAAAGAGTTTTTTAATGCACTGCCTATGCTCATGTCCCAAATGACACAAAAAATAAATTAGATGAGCATTCAATCAAAACTATTTTTGCTAGTTATTCTTCCTCAAATGGAATGTATCGATTGTACAATATTATAACATGTAAAATTTTAATTAGCAAGGACGTGATTGTCATTGAGGATTAGTTCATTGATTTGAAGGGCAAGAACCAGATCCAGTCTATGAGCTCTTCCTCGACAACTGATGTATATCAAAATACCATTTCGATTCCTTCAAGTAGTTAGCAATTATGGTCGAATTCAGAGGAATATGAGGAAGCTGCAATTAAGAGTAGCATACGTAGCCGACACAAAGTTGAATTTTGTTGTCAAAAGCTCCTCCCAGAAGACTGACAAGAATTTGAACTCAACCTATTCGATTCACTAATGAGTTTGCTGACTATTTGATAAAATTTTAGTTTAAAGAACAATAATGATTGTACTTAACAATCATAGAGAGGTATTGGTTGCTTAATCAATGGATCTATCAAGTTCTACACTTTAGATCTTGATCTAGATTCACTACACTTAGATTTTAGCAAGAGCAATGGATCAAAAATTCATAAATTAGTGAAAGCGGCCTCACACGTTTGGAGTACTGTCCACGGTACGGCCTGCACCTAAAACAACAAGCACTTTGGTTCTTGATAGCAATCATTCATAGAAATCACAATTCTAATGACTAGATCTCACAAAAGTGTAGAATGCAAAATTCTCATCAATCTCATTAGCAAAATGATGATCCTTTTATGGATCAAGTACATCCACGAGTCCGGTACAGTCTAGCAGGTCTTCACACGTGTGAAGAGTGCCACATCACTCAGATCTATCCATTTGATCCATCCTTGATCCTTATCCAAAGTTGACCTTCTAGAATATGGCTAAAGTCCAAAGAGCTAGTCTCCTAGAATATAGAGATATTCCCTACAAAATAGGATCCAAGGAAAATGGTCAACTCTTATCTTCTAGAACTCTATACACACGTGTGAACATCCACTTGCCATGTGGGAGGATTTACTCGTGCACATGCATGGAAAAGCTAATTTCTAGGTGACTAGCCAACTTGACTAAATGAAACTTAAGATATGCATATTGAAGATATGTAGATGGAATTTCCATTAAATTGCACTTGAAAAGTTTGACATTTTCAATTTATAATAGGGTGGCAATTTTCCAATGTTTGAGTTGTGGATTGATAACAAGCTTTTCAATACAATGTCTCTAACCACTTCTTTTCCTTATACTCTCTCCAATATTTTACAAAAATGGCTACCAATATGCATGATCAATCTAGTATACCTTATGTTAGTTGGAATGTCATAATATATTTTGAAATGACAGAAAGAACAAAAAAATTAGTTTTTTGCCAGAAAAACAAAACAAAACCCATCATATATTTATTTTTTTAGCTCTCTTTGTTGCACATTGTGTAGCAAGTTGACCATGCAAATGGATTTTGAAGTCCAAGTTATAGTGGTCACACACCTAACCCATGGACGGACCGTCTCCACTCTGAATCATATCTGACATTGGATTTTATTTCTTAGATATTGGTGGTAATTCTAAAAAATCCTCTTCATATTGTTGTGGCAACTCTTCAACCATTGAGATTTTGTCAATTGTGCCCCTTGAGGTTTGCTTTTCTCTAGCAATTGAATGATTAGTTCAACTACATGACATACAACCAAAGGATTATGGATAGGTCAATTTATTTATCTAAGAATACTAGGGACTAATACTTACATATTTCAAGTCTATATATATGGTAGTTTCCATCCTATCTTCAATATTGAAAAAAAAATGCTCCATTCTCTTAAACAAGAATTGTCTAGTTATTTTCCGTCAAATACATTAGCAAAAAGGCCTTTGTAACTTCTTTTTGCACTTACTCGAGCTATGGCATGCACTTGGGTCCATTGAAATATTGTGAGCCATGTGTGCAAAGTATTATCTAAAACTTGTAAGGAATCACTATAGACACATTCTATATGTCGAGGGTTGAATTTCCAATTTGAACAACAGATTCGTGTTTGCTAAAGCTCGTGTCTTAAAGTTGTGATAGAGGCCAGTCTTTGCTTTGTAAACTACATATATTTCTAAAGACATACTCTTCTTTGAGGCATGCTTAGTGAGAGGCCTATTTCTACTCTCTCTTCGGAAGGCATTATATATTAAGGCCACATTTAAAGTACAGACCCATGTGTTTGTTGAAGGACAGCCCTAATTACATATTTTTGAAGGCTACAAGTGAGGGCAAGCCACCTTCACATTTCTTCTCTCTCTCTCTCTCTCTTCACATTTTTCAGGGCAACAAAGTGTGGTTGTTCTCCACGTAAGCAGATATGGCAGCATGCAGCACACCTCTAGCAGCTGTTTTCTTGCCATATGCAGTGGCAGTCATCTTCCTTCTTAGGCAGCGGTTTTCCTCACGCATCACCAGAGCTAGTGGCCAGCAATGGGTTCTTCAATCTACCAACACATTCTTGGTATGTCGCGACATATACCAATTTTGGCATCGTTGCCGATGAGCAATGCCAAATAGGATGTTCTGTCATTATTCTGATTTTTGTTTCTATTTTTCATATTCACAGGTTACTATTCTAGCTCATCAAGAATTTCAGAAAAGGAAGAGTTAAATCTGGGTTTCAACCACTTTCATTTGTCATTCCACTTTTGATTATCTATTTTTGATTTCGTAGAGTTCTTAATCTTATCTACAGTTTGTCAAATGTGTTTAGTTCTTGTTATGTACAGTTTGAAGATTTTGTTGTTATGTCCAATAATCTCTTGGTTTTTCGTAAGCAAAATTTAATTCATGCTTTTCCAAGAGACGGTTTTGTTTTGTTTTGTTTCAATACCTTATTTCTAGGATTTTCAAGCTGAATAAAAGCCTGCTCTAAAGCTATGGTATTGTCCAAAATGCCGAAGTTGCTGATGCCTTTGCTATTCAAGAATTGTTCATGTTGTCTAGAGACTGTTGCTGACAAATGCTGATTCTTCTGCTAAAAAACAAAGTTACCTATTGCTGATTTTAAGCAAGTGCTAAACTTTCTATGGAGCTGCATTGTTCATATTCAGTGCCTTAATGACACATACAATTGTTGAAGACAATACTATCAAAGCATGTCATGAACATGGACTGTAGCCGACTTTATGTCATGATCGTTCAATTTTTCGAAAGTGTATGATGCTTGTGGGGCCGCTGCGCAGCTGAGGAGGGGGACATGTGGAGCCCTACCTATGGCTTTTTACTCCATTTTTCGGCTTCTTAATGCTAAATTATAAGCCTTTTGTCCTTCACTGCAATGCATAGCATATTCATAGTTGTAATGAGTGCTCTAAGTGTCAAATGTGTTTATGGCACTAAGGCTTATTTCCTGCCTAGTTATTTAACATCAAATACATTAGCAAAAAGGCCTTTGTAACTTCTATTTGCACTGACTCGAGCTATGGCATGCACTTGGGTCCATTGAAATATTGTGAGCCATGTGTGCAAAGTATTATCTAAAACTTGTAAGGCATCACTATAGACACATTCTCTATGTTGAGGGTCGAATTTCCAATTTGAACGACAGATTCGTGTTTGCTAAAGCTCGTGTCTTAAAGTTGTGATAGAGGCCAGTCTTTGCTTTGTAAACTACATATATTTCTAAAGACATACTCTTCTTCAAGACATGCTTAGTGAGAGGCCTATTTCTACTCTCTCTTCGGAAGGCATTATATATTAAGGCCACATTTAAAGTATAGACCCATGTGTTTGTTGAAGGGCAGCCCTAATTACATATTTTTGAAGCCCACAATTGAGGGCAAGCCACCTTTGCACTTCTTCTCTCTCTCTTTGCATTTTTTTAGGGCAACGAAGAGTAGTTGTTTTCCACGTAGGCAGATATGGCAGCAGGCAGCGCACCTCTAGCAGCTGTTTTCTTGCCATATGCAACGGTAGTCATCTTCCTTCTTAGGCAGCAATTTTCCTCACGCATCACCAGAGCTAGTGGCTAGCAATGGGTTCTTCAATCTACCAACACATTCTTATGGGCATTTTCTAGAAAGCAGCCATCTACAGACATAGATATCAGAGGGTTTTCTTGCCATGTGATCACCAACCAGTCCATGAACATCCACTGGCTGTCTACAAGTAGTTATGAGACAGCCTGTGTGTTCTTCTACACGTCTCCAGCCAGACAACCATTTTTCTAGCACATCATTGGACAAGCACCAAGCTGTTTTCCTAGTTTTTCTTCAACTAGCCCACAAGGGTAGTATGCATAGGTCTAAAGACCCCTCCAATGATTGTTTGCAAGCAGTTTCTCTGCTCTTTTGTCTAAAATGACTATTTACAATCATTTGCAATCAGTAAGAAAGGTAGGCAGCCACATCCTCAAGTGGAAGGCTATGGCAACTTTCCTACAGTACATTCTTCTGCAGCCAGTGACCCTCATTCACTGCTTCATAGGACTTTATTTTACTACTTAAAGCCAGAGTCCATGTTCTCAACTGATAGACCTATTTGGAAGCATTCCATTGGTCTATGGAAGCCCTGTTACATGTGTCAAAACCCCATTTGCTTGTCTCTTGAAGCAGTTGGCAATGCCTCTTCTCTCTAGCACATTTTCTCTTTGGCTATATCATGACAATCTTATGCCATTCTAAATCATTCAGACACAGATGTAGAACAAAGGCTTAGAAGCTCTGTTGGTGCTTTAATATAGATTTACTGCTTTTGCTATTCATCTACAAGTTCTGAACCTTTGTGTTATTTGATTCTTGTATAGAGGTGTAGCAATCCCTCTTCTTTGCAATGTCTAGATTATAATGCACATATCTTTGTACTCTGCAAACATGGCTCCCTCAATTGGAGTCATGTTGGAAGCCAATGATAGGCTTACCTCAAGTAAGTATTCATTGTGGAAATTGAGGATGGAGTCACTTCTTGAGATGAATGATGTTTTGGATATTGTTGTACGTTTGGAGGAGAGACCAACAATGCAACAAGATCAATTGAGGTATGACATGAGGGCCAAGGAGGCTCTACACATGATAAAGATGAATGTTACCAATGAATTTCTCAAGGAAGTTGGTAAGTGCACATGATCAATGAGGAATATAGGCATCAAGCAAGAGGTGGATCTACATCGACACTTCAAGAGGATGCTATGTTCACAAAGGGCAAATTCAAGGGCAAAACCAAAAGTAAGTGGTCTAAAGGGCAAGATCAAGTGGATGCTTCTTCAAGTGGCAAAAAGAAGGATAGATCAAAGCTCAAGTGCTTCTATTATGGCATCAAAGGACACTTTGCAAGTGAGTGCTACAAGAAGAAGAGAGATCAAGGAGACAAGCAAGGTAATCTTACTCTTGATGAGGATGGTGTGGATGTTCAAGATGCAAATGATGATGCTTTTGTGATGTCTTCATGTATGCTTGCTAATAATGGAGATCTAGATCCTTGGTGGATTGAGAGTGGAGCAAGTTCACACATGACCTTTCACAAAGAGTACTTCACTTCTTTGTTGGCATATGGAGATGACAAGAGGGTGATCTACACGGCCAATGATGGTAAGTGTGCAATGAAAGGGATTGGCACAATTCCTATTTCTCTCTCTACAAATAGGAATGTTCATTTGGAGGATGTCTTGTTTATTCCATCTATTACCAAGAATTTGCTTAGTGTGAGTCAAATGCTAAGTAAAGGCCTCAAGGTGGAGTTTGATGGAGATGATTGTTTGACCAAAAGGAAGGATGTCTTGATTGGAAAAGGTAAACGACAAGGGAAGTTGTTCAAACTTGATGCTTGTGTTATTACTAACCAAGTTGGATGTGTTGCAAGGGAGCAAATTTCTATTCAAGAGGTTTGGCACAGAAGGATGGGACACCTCAACTTCAAGTCATTCGAGGTAATGGCAAGGAAGAAGGTTGTGAGTGGTCTTCCAAGTTCCTTAAGTAATGACAAGCATGTTTGTGAGTCTTGTGCTTTGTCTAAGTCACATAGACTACCTTATACTAGATCTATTTCTAGATCTACAAAGCCTTCTCAACTTGTACATTCGGATATTCATGGATTTACTACAATTGGCAATAGTGGAGCTAAGATGTATGTAACATTCATTGATGATTTTAGTAGATTTTGTTGGATCTATCTACTAAAGAGCAAGGATGAAGTGTATGATGTCTTTGTCAAGTTCAAGAATGCAAGGGAAAACCAATTTTCCACAAATATCAAGTGCTTGAGAGGTGACAATGGTGGTGAGTACATATCTAACAAGTTCAAGGCCTTTTGTGATGAGCATGGGATCAAGAGGGAGTATACAACATCAAGGACCCCACAACAAAATGGAGTGGCTGAAAGGAAGAATAGGAATCTATGTGAAAGTGCTAAAGCTATGAGGTTAAGTGCTAATCTTGACAAACCATTTTGGGATCAAGCTTTGTTGTGTGCCAATTTCTTGTGCAATAGGTGGCCGAGTGCTATTTTGGATGGAAGGACACCTTTTGAGATGCTATTCAAGAGGAGGCCGAGTGTTAACTTTCTAAGAACCTTTGGATGCACATGCTATGTCAACATTACTCTTGATGATAGGACCAAGGAGGATCCATCTTCAAGAAGAGGTATTTTTGTTGGATATAGTGAGGTGAGTAAAGCCTATAAGGTTTACATTCCTTCTACTAACAAAGTGATTGTTGGTAGAGATGTCATTTTTTATGAGGGGAACATTCCAAAGGTGTCTTCAAGCATGATTGATGGTAGAGGGGATGGAAAGGATCTTACTTTGTATGGTGGTGATGATGGACCTTCATCAAGTCAAAAGCCAAGGAGAACATCAAGAGAAAGACAAGTACCTTCAAGGCTCACATATGATCAAAAGGGTAAGCAAGTAGTTTCTGAAAATTATGTTGCTTTCCTAACCTCTTTGGATGAGCCTACAAGTGTAGATCAAGCAAGGAAAGAAGAGGAGTGGATCCAAGCAATGGATCTTGAGTATCAAGCTCTTATGAAGAGTGGAACATCGTTTGGAGGATTCTTTTGTGTAGATGGAGCTATGCAAGTGGATGGTGTTATCTTGCTATAAAATCAAGTAATGGATCTGGAAAACGAAGTTTGTTCAATGACTTTGATGATCAAGTTGAAGATCAAGAGGTTGATCTCAAAGCGCTTCAACTAGTCAAAAGGGAAGTTGGCAATTTGGAGCTAGTCAAGAGCATCAAAGGAGAGGTAATTGGCAAAGATGTTATGGATCTGTTTTTTCAGCATATTGAAGACTCAAGTAAGGTTAAAGGAGCAGCAAGGAAGTGTTGTTCAATTTTACTTTACTTGTTCTATCTCATGTTTGAGCAATTTTGTCGCGACATACCAACAACAAAATGATTGATATTTGTAGTATAAACGGGTATCGTTCCTACTAGAGAGCAATAAAAAGGCTAATACTGTCATTATTAGTGCAAAACCAAAAATAACTATGAATGAATGGACTGGAGAGGAGAAGTGATTGCAAACTGGTCATCAACAGATGTTTCCACATGGGGCTGCCAATACAACCGTATAAAGAAAACAAACACCCAGGAAAAAAATACTGAATACTTCATTATGGTTTTCAACTTCAAATGGGAGTGAACTCAAGAAAGCAAATACTTCGGCAAAAGGGAAAGCCACACAGTGTTTTCGTTATCTTGACAATAGCCTATCATGAATCTAACTCCTATGATCTGCACAAATCACAAGATTGAAGGCTAGAGACACTTCACTAATCAATTCCAGTCCAAACACTGTGTATAGGCACAAACAATACAGTGTCATAAACTTTCTATTACCAAAATGAATAACCATGAAAAGCATAGAAGGTATTCACAGTAGAAACAAGTTGTGTGTGATTCAGAACACTCAGATTTACATTATCTATATCCAGGCTCTGAAAATCCCGAATAGTGCAAAATGTGCGACAATGGCCCTTCAGATTTGTAGTGCCTTGCCTTTGAAAATAGAAGTTTGCTTTTAGGAAATGTGAAGATGGCGGGTTATACTCAGCCGCTAAAACTACCATTGAAACTTGACTCTCTCACAAAACCGAATAACACGAGAATGCCAACTGGTTTCATGCCTTCTTTAACCAATGATTTTTTTAATAAACTTTTTCTTACATGAGCATTACCTCAGTATTAAATTACAAATGGTCTTTGTATAGACTATGTCGTTTAGATATCACTTTAAAAAGTAAAGGCTAGCCATAGCCATATGCCAAATTCATAAGTAGTAAAATGGTTTTTAGCTCCATAGAACAGTTATGACTCATAGTGCAATTAATGAAAAGGCTATACATAATGGCAAAGGCAAAGGCTTAAGATTTAGCAACAAAAATCCCAAAAAATGGAGTAAAGAGCCATAGCCAGCGCTCCACATGCCCCCCTCCTCAACTGCGCAGTGGCTCCGGAAGCATCAAAGAAGGCTCTGCATCATTTAAATAATGTGATTTTGGACAGCAGCACCAACAAGTCGTTAACTATGAACAGAACATAGAAAGATCAGCATTTGTCAGCAACAGTCTTTAGACAACATCGGCACATCTCGGATAGCACCAAATCCTTAGAACAGGCTTTTATTTTAGCTTGAAGATCCTGTAAATAGAGAACCAAAACAAAATAGAATAGAACCATCTCTTGGAAGAGCATGAATCATAATTTGCTTATGGAAAACCAAGAGATTATTGGACATAACAACAGAATCTTCAGACTGTACATAACAAGAACTAAACACATTTTACAAACTGTAAAAAACTTTAAGAACTCTATCAAAAATCGAAAATAGAAAATCAAAAGTGAAATGATGAGTCAGTGTGGTCAAAACTCAGATTTCACTGTTCCTCTTCTGAAATGCTTGAGGAACTAGAATAGTAACCTGTGAATTTGAAGAATACAAACAAAAATCAGAATAATGACAGAACATCCTATTTGGCATTGCTCCCTGGCAACGACGCCAAAATTGGTATATGTCGTGGCATACCAACAACAAAATGATTGATATTTGTAGTATAAACGGGTATCGTTCCTACTAGAGAGCAATTAAAAGGCTAATATTGTCATTATTAGTGCAAAACCAAAAAAAATAACTAAGAATGAATGGAGTGGAGAGGAGAAGTGATTGCAAACTGGTCATCAACAAATGTTTCCACAAGGGGCTACCAGTACAACCGTATAAAGAAAACAAACACCCAGGAGAAAAATACTGAATACTTCATTATGGTTTTCAGATTCAAATGGGAGTGAACTCAAGAAATCAAATACTTCGGCAAAAGGGAAAGCCACACAGTGTTTCCATTATCTTGATAGTAGCCTATCATGAATCTAACTCCTATGATCTGTGCAAATCACAAGATTGAAGGCTAGAGACACTTCACTAATCAATTCCAGTCCAAACACTGTGTATAGGCACAAACAATACAGTGCCATAAACTTTCTATTACCAAAATGAATCACCATGAAAAGCACATAAGTATTCACAGTAGAAACAAGTTGTGTGTGATTCAGAACACTCAAATTTACATTATTTGTATTCACCATTTGCAAAGTACAAAGATATATTCATTACAGTCTAGACACTGCAAAGAAGAGGGGTTGCTACACCTCTATACAAGAATCTGAGAACACAAAGGTTCTGAACTTGTAGATGAATAGCAAAAGCAATAAATCTATATTACAGCACCAACAGAGCTTCTGGGCCTCTGTTCTACATTGTGTCTGAATGAATTACACTGGCATAAGACTGGCATAATATAGCCAGAGAGATCTAAGAAGAGGGCTCTTCAACTGCTTTAAGAATGAGAGCAAATCAGTATTTGACATCTGGAAATGATTGCCCATGAGCCAATGGAATGCTGCCAACCAATAGTTGACAGTTGGAATGCAAGGACACTGCCTTGTGCAAGGAAAACAGTCGTATGAAGGATGAATGAGGGCCACTGGCTCAAAATTGTCTGAGAACAGCCCAACAAAGTGGTGATGCAGGTCGCTTCCCATTGCAAATAGCATGACACCTGCAAACAGCCGCTTGAAATGGAAATGTGTGGGCTGCCCAAACTACCTTTGGAACTATCGTTGGCTACTGGTAAATTGTCGCTAAATAAAGAAGATGACTATCGTTGCATATGCCATCTGAAATCTATCTTTGTATATGGTTGCATCCTGGAGAATGATCATAAGATCAAGAAGCCCTAACTGCTAGTTCATGCTCCAAAAGAAGCACGATGGCTAGCTGGAGATGAAGAGCAAAGCCTGCCCTACAAGAATTTGAAGAGAGAGAGAGAGAGAAAAGGCAAGATGGAGATGGAAGCTCATTCATGGAGTATCATGGTGGATACATGGCAACAAAGGACAAAGGAGGAGGAGACATGCAAGCAAAAGTTGATCACTCACATTTATTGTTTGTTTGCTGTATTTTTCCAGAGAGTTCAGAGTTGGAATTATAGTGGAATCATTTCATTTACATTATATTTGATTCTTCATGTTTTAGTCACATTTTTACATGTAAAATTGATGTAAGAAATAGTGAAGCATCCCAAGTGGACACTATTTTCTATATCAATTATGGTTGTTTCTATGTTGAGCATTACATGATCATTGAAAGGAGATCTATTATTAGGAAGAAGATCATTCTTATGATGGATCAAAGTTCTATGGTCAAAAACTATGTTAGGAGCAAGCATGTTGTGGTGACAATATTTTGTGAGGGAGCAAGTCATTGCAAAGGAGGTGGAGCTTCAACATGTGTCTTCAAGGGAATGTGTAGCTGATAGCTTCACCAAAGCATTGGGAAAAGACTTGTTCATGAAGAATAGGACTTCACTTGGAGTGTTATTGAAGTCTATGCTAAAACTAGTTGAAGAGGGAGTGTGAAAGATTCAACTAGTTTCATCACATTTTACAATATTTCCTTGAGGCCAAAACTTGTTTTAGACTTAAAGGTTGACTTTTCAAAATTCATTAGTCTAAATTTCATTTGAATAAACATTTTTTTAAAGTATGGGAAAGTTAGAATGCGAGTTTGAGTAGATTCAATTTGAATAGTTGGGTACATTGAATCTAGGCCCAAAATTAGTAGGGTTAGCATTTTGGTGGGAAATCCAAGTGGCCAAATAGGGTTTGGACCGGCTATAAAAGGATGTAACTCGTGGAGAGAGCAAATTTCTCTCTTCTCTATCTCATTTCATGCTTATACATGGTTCTTTTGGTTCGACTATCCATTGGTGCACTATCTTGGTGACTGCTTGCAATTCTATGTGTAGAATGATCTATATTTGTTGGGAACCCTCGCACAAGGGAACCCTTGCACAAGGAAACCCTTGTAGACCAGATTAGTGAAAAGATATGCATCAGATCTAGCTACTGTCAAAATCTCAGGTCAATCAGTGCAAGGAGTAAAAAGTTATCAAGGAAAAACCATCGCAAAAGGCTAAAATTCACTTCCGGCCGATCAGATCAATCAGATCCTTGAGATCCAGACTGCATCCTACTGTATAAGAAAGATCCAATCACTTTGAAACCCACGATCAGATGAATCTGAGATCGAGACGATGAATAGCACAAAGGATAGCAAATCAAGCACCACACCTTCCCAGATTAGCAGTTGTGCAACAAGAGACAAAACCGAAACCAACACCAATGGATCCAATGGGCCAACCCGTACCCGTCACTCCCTTGCAAGCAGTCCAAAGAGCACCACAGATTGAAATACCAAAATATGACGGATCATTAGATCCCATCCAATTCTTCCATATCTACAAGCAAGCTTGTGAAATCTACGGCGAACAGACACCTATGGAAAGCTGATATTGTTTCTTATGTCCCTATTGGAAGTGGATCATGATTGGTTTTTCAACCTATCAGAGGAAGAAAAATCTGCCTGGGAAGCAGTTAAAGCGGCTCTCATTACGCGCTTTAAACCAAGAAAGTTCCTGGAAGACCCGTTTCTCCTGTTGAGCAAAGTCAAGATGGAAAAACGAGAAAGGGTGAATGGGTCAAACACCTACGATCCGAGTGCTGTGCAGCCCTAACTCCCGATCATGCGGTGATCATGTGGTTCCTAGCTTGACTACCACGAAGCATCAGAAGAGAACTGAAATGACGGGAGCAGTACGCTACTCTGCAAGAAGCTATGGAAGATGCCATCAGGGAAGAGGATGAGGGATCTGATGATGAATATCCATCCACCCACACTCCTACTCCCTCGTTAGCATCATCATCATCAAACACATATGCTCTATCCACAAAACTATTGCTGGAGCAAATGACAAAATTACACAAACAGCAGATGGAGCAACTTACGGCACAATTTGATCAAAAACTGAAAGCCTTACAGGGAGCTGTAGCAGTAACGCCACATCAACAGCTAAGTTCTTTTTAAAAGAGGAAAGCATCTACATTTGGGGGATCCACGAGAATTAGACCTTCAAATTGCTATAAAAAGCTTCAAATGTGGAGAAAAGGGACACCTTTTCTTTAAATGTCCTCTCAAAGATGCCAAAGCTCCTGCTACAGCCAAAGGAAAGCAAGTAGTGGTGCAATCCATTGAAGACACACAATCGCATGACCTCCTCAAGACATGGGGACTATTTCACTCAAAGCCTTGTCTAATCCTTTTTGATACAAGATCTGCACATAACTTCATTTCTTTCAAGTTAGCTCAAGATGTGATTGAAGATTCACAGTCACGAACTCGCTTGGTGGAAAACAAAAAGAAAAAGAAGATGAAAGAGCTCCATCCATCATTCAAGAGACCTTTTGCATCAAGAAGCTTGAATTGCATGGAGAGAATCAAGAAGACCAGAACTCATGCACAACATGATGAAAAATCCGATGATGAGACATTGGAAGCATACATGCAAAGAATCAAAAAGCCGCATGTACAAGGAACATGCAACCAAAAGTTATTCATGGCCATTCGATCTTTGAAGCCAACACTAGTAAAACAAGGGAAGTATTTTTTTGATATTGAAATAGTGACATGCAAAGCAAAAATAATGGAGATCTTTTGCATGCAATTGTTTTATCATGAGGAATGATGACATGCAAAGTCTTAGATGGAAATGCATGCATGCAACTAGTTTTCTGATTCTTGGTCCAAAAATGGAAATTTCTTGATCATGCAAGCTTGGGAATGGATCTAAAATGATAGTAGCTTCCATGCATGTATGGATAGAATGTTTAGTTGCTACAAATGAAGGTTTGGAGGCAGAGAGAGAGAGAGAGAGAGAGAGAGAGAGAGAGAGAGAGAGAGAGAGAGAGAGAGAGAGAGAGAGAGAGAGAGAGAGAGAGAGAGAGAGAGAGAGAGAGAGAGAGAGAGAGAGAGAGAGAGAGAGAGAGAGAGAGAGGGGGGGGGGAGAGAGAGAGAGAGAGAGGAACCTATTCATCCTCAAGAAAAAGCCAAATACATCAAGAGGTGCAATGTTGCACTACATTGCATAAAAATGAACGTTGCAAATGAACTCTTAAGAGAGGTAGGAGATTGCACTTCAGCTCAAGATGCTTGGGAGACTTTGCAAAAGGTCTATGAATCCAAGAACCAAACTAGAATGTTAGCTTTGAAGAATCAAATCTATAGAAGCTATCAAAAGAAAGGAGAGAGTGCACATACTTTTGTCCTAAGAGTAAAGGAATTGAACAAAGAGCTAGCCTTTATAGGTGACCCTATCAAGGATGAAGAGCTTGTTCAACTCATATTGAATGGACTAAGCTTTGAATTTGACAATTTGGTTCAGGGATATGCAATTATGGCTAAGCTACCCATACTTGAAGAACTCCAAGGCACACTCATGGCCGAGGAATCAAGAAGGAGCCAAATGCAAGAGAGGATGGATAGGCTTTCCATCCAAGGTGGAGATGACCAAGCTCTCTTCACCAAAGGCAAAGGCAAGTCCAAAGGCAAAGGATCAACATTCAAGAAGTCTACAAAGCTTGAGGATCAAGAAGGACCCCCAAAGGCATCTCCATCAACCACCAAAGTCAAGAAGGACAAATCAAAGGTGAAGTGCTACTATTGTAGCAAGATGGGGCATTATGCATCGGAATGCTTCAAGAGGAAGCAAGATCAAAGCCAAGCCAACATGAGCAAAGAGGAGGAGGAGGAGAGTTCACATGAGGACTCTCTCATGATGTCCATATTTTCTTCAACAAGCTTCAAAGGAGAAGATCCTTGGTGGATTGACTCGGGTGCTAGTTCACACATGACTAGTAAAAGGGAGTTTTTCTCTTTTCTCTTATCTTATGATGGACCTATAAAGTCTATCTATACAGCAAATGATGAAGCTTGTAAGATTGAAGGAGTTGGTAGCATTCCCCTTTGCTTAGGATCTTCCAAAAAGATCAACATAGAAGGTGTTTTGTACATTCCTACAATAACAAAGAATCTACTAAGTGTTGGCCAAATGGTAGACAATGGTTTCAATGTTGACTTTGCTTCAAATGAATGTTTCATCAAGAAGAAGGGTAAGATAGTGGCTAAGGGCACTAGACCTGGCAAACTTTATAAGCTGGATGCATTTGTGGATACTAATGTTGTCATGTTGGCCGAGAAGAGCAAGATATCTACCTTTACTTTATGGCACAAAAGACTTGGAAATGTCAACTCGGGTTCCATGGAGGCTATGATCAAGGAGGAGTATGCTTTAGGCCTACCAAGGTCTATTGGGAAGGAAGACAAGGTTTGTGAAGCTTGTGCCTTATCCAAGGCACATAAGAAGGTGTTTCCTAACTCCATCACAAAGTCATCTCATCCTCTTGAACTCATACACTCGGATGTGCACATTGCTAGCACCAAATCTAATGGAGGTCCATCCATATTTTTAACCTTCATTGATGACTACTCAAGATATTGTTGGGTGTTCTTACTTTCCTTCAAGTCTCAAGTATTTGATACTTTTGTAAAGTTCAAGTTGTTTGTGGAAAAGCATCATAATCATAGCATCAAGATTCTTCGAAGTGACAATGGTGGAGAATTCAAGACTACATTGGTATCTTATTTCACTTTCTTTTGTTCAAAGTGAATATGATCCCACTCTTTACATTAAGTTTGATGATGTTGGTATTGTACTTTTACTCATTTATGTAGATGACATCATCATTAGTGGAAATAGTGTTGATGGTATTGAAAAAATCAAGATAGATCTATCCTTAGAGTTCAAGATGGTAGATCTAGGGTGTCTTCACTTCATCTTAGGCATAGAAGTACTTAGAGGGTCTGATTTTATCTTTATAAGTCAAGTAAACTATGCTCAAAGTCTTTTGAAGAAGTTTAAGATGGAAGTATGCAAAAGTGTTGACACACCGATGGAGCAAGATGTAAAAGTGCCAAATGAAGATGATGAAAGATCCTTCATGGACATCACTTTGTTTAGGCAACTTATAGGTTCCTTAATGTGGACCACTATAAAGCTTTAGTGTATGTAGGTTGAGCCAATCCATGCAAAAGCCATTGAATATCCATTGGAAAAAGGCTAAGAGGATTCTAAGATACATCTCGGGTACATTGGATTTTGGGATTCTATATAGAGGAGATGTGATTAACCTTCATGCATTTAGTGATTCAAATTTTGCAGGGGACAAGAGGGATAGGAAATCAACAAGTGCCTATTCAACTTTCATAGGAGAAGGTGTGGTTTCATGGCTTTCAAAAAAGCAAGAAACTATATCTCTATCTTCAACCGAGGCCGAGTACAAAGCTTTGACAACCACTACAAAGGAGGTACTTTGGATCAAGAGATTATTGGTGGAACTAAAGATCATGGATTCAGAGGAGGCACCAATCATCTACAATGACAATATATCATCCCAACACCTTGCATCTAACCCAATCTTCCATGCAAGATCTAAGCACATTGAGATATGCCATCACTTTGTGAGAGAAATGGTGCAAGCCAAGGAGATTGCTTTGGAGCATGTTCCAAGCAATGAATGTGTAGCTGATCTACTTACTAAACCACTTCAAAAGACACCTTTTATGAAGTTCAGATCATCACTTGGAGTGATTAGTAAAGCAATGATTGAACCAAGCTAGATAGTGAGGAGGAGTGTTAAAAATTCACAATTCTAGCTTGACTAGTTTTGGTCATATGACTTGTAAATAGTTAGATGGTCATGATGTGGCTTGTCACACGTGCAAAATAGCATAGGATTCCATTCATAAGGATGTTCTCAAGTAGACCTAAGTGTTAGAACCTTTGGAATGAGTCCAAATTATGCTTAGATACGAGGGAGAAAAAATAGGAGCTATTTTTGGTAATTTTTGCATTGTTGAGGGATCTCCAAGATTCCAACCCTAACTTGGTAGGGATGAAAGATCCACCAAAATTAGCATTAGGGATAGGTTTAGGGCTACTCATACCTTCCCAAAACCGTGATGGATCATGTATATATAGGTGATGATATCTCACCAAAATCAATCAAGCAATTTCATGTTTTTTCTCTCATAATGGTGCAATTGCTCTCTATGTTCATAATTGTTTGAGTACTTGTGATTACTAATGATTATAGGATTGAATGTAGGTCTGGTGTACAGTACTCAGACTGTGGGAGGCCTTCTTCAAGGATTTGGGCCATTTAGTGAGGTTCAAGCATAGATTTTTGATGGATTTTGATGGTTCAACTTGTGCTAATCTTATGAAATCATAATCTATTGTTTCCATCATCATTTCAAGTGTTTTAGGATCCTTATTTGCTGTAATTTTTACACTTAGTAGAATCTAAAGATCCAAGAACTTAGAAATTATATGATGAACCATTCCTAAATGGTAAGATTTCACATCCAACCTTTTTTTAAGGGTTTGTGCAGGTATGTGAAGAAATACTTGTGGCATTATACGATGGTACCTTAAGAAGGCTTTTCCAAGTCTATAATGAAAGCTTTTCCGTAAGTCTACAATGAAGGCTCAAGGGACTCTATAAAGAACTGGGGACAGAGACAAAGGGTGGGTTTGATCACCCCTTTGGATCTTCTCCGCCATAATTGGGGATGGGAAACCCCTAGATGAAAGAGCCTAGAAATTGATGACTCTTATGCAAGATAAGATGGACATATACTAGATCTCCTTCCCTAGAAAGCTTGCACTTGGGTGAACTCCCAAGTTGTAAGATAGAAAATCAAACTTATTCATGGCTAACATTAAATGTTAAAGCCAACTACCTTCCTTGCATGTCACCAATAACTTACCTACTTTTCTACATGGCTTAAGGGCTTATGGACACCTAGTTAAGGGCGCCCTCCTCCTCTCTCACTTGACAAATTCTAACTCCCATGCAACCCTCCCTCACCTCCATACATCATTCTTTCACTCCCCTCAACCTTACTTCACTATAAGTCTCCCCCACACCTCACACACTTCAATTTGACACATCACCGCCTTTGGCAAGCCTCCAAACTCCCTATAAAAGATATAGTGCACCCTCCAACCATCGCCTAATTCCAAGTAATGAATATTTTTCTTGTCTTTTGTTTGCTTGTATGTGTAGGTGCTTGGAGAAGGTAATTTTGGAGCTATGGCTCAAGGAGACCATGACAAATTGATGGAAGCTCTCACACACGCACTTTATCTTTCTCTCTTTCCTTCCTCTCAAACTCTCTCTCATCCCTATTCACCTTTCTCAAGCCCCTTTTCTGCCCTTTCATCTCTTTCTCTCCAAAAATATGCTAATTCACTCTCTTGTACTTACATCAACTCTCTCTCTCTCTCTCTCTCTCTCTCTCTCTCTCTCTCTCTCTCTCTCTCTCTCTCTCTCTCTCTCTCTCTCTCTCTCTCTCTCTCTCTCTCTCTCTCTCTCTCTATTTCATGGATTTCTCATCTTCAAGTAGTAATACCTGCACATGCACCGAATTCTTTTGAGTAATCAAACTTATCTAATATTCAAATATGAGATAATATCTTAGTTAAATCATTTGTGGAAAACAAAATGAATGGAAGATGGGATAGTCTTTATTTTTGGGGCATTTTGCCTCTACAATTTACACCCTTGGCTTGAAAACATTGAAGGATTTGGTTCTTAAAGGATAGCAATCTTGAAGCATTCTCACATTCATATATTTTTTGAAGTGTTTCCCATGCTTCTTTAGCCGAGGTGCAAGCACCTACCTCCTTAAGAAGCTCATTTGCTACATTAATTTTTTAGCAATGGAGGGCAATCTTACACTTCTTGTTGTATCTTGTAGCTTCTTGAGGGTGAATGGCTCCTCCTCATCACCACTCACAATGTCCATTAGATCTTGCAAGACAAGAATAGACTCCATTCTTAGCTTTCAAATAAAGTAATTAGAAGCATTCAATCTATCATTTGGATCCAAGAGATGTGCATTAATGAAAGCCATCTCTCTCTAATCAAGAGCTTGATCACAAAAAATGGATGCAAAATAGAAAATGATTCAAAATCTAGCTATCTCACTACCTAGGGATTTAGCTAGATGAAAGTGCAAAAACTTGATTTTTCATCATAAAATTTACAAGATTTACAATGATATATATACATATCTTGAAGAAACAGGATGTTTTGACCCAAAAAGTTTTGCTAGCTTTCGAGCTCATGTTTGTAGAAATGCACTAAAAGAACCAACAGGTCTTCATATCTGTAGAAATACAAAGGAATTGCCCACAGGCAGAAAACTGTCAGGTCACAACCGTCACATAATCGTTTCAGCTGAACAAGACATGAAGGCGAAGAAGAATTGAAGACTGAAAGGCGGCAGATCTTCAAGCTCCAAGTACAAAGGAAATCAAAAAAGTACCAGGAGGATGTGTGAAAAGTACAGTACTAAGGACCATAAATGGATCTTTGAATGATCCACAAGGTGATTGTATGCTTGTTAAACAATCTATCAGAAACTAGTCATCAGAAAACAAGATCTAGTTTAGCAGCTTGATAGGAAACAAGTAGAGACAATCAAAGCATTGATCAAATAGTCTAATCCAACTCCACACGTGTGGAAATAAGGCTGTAGTACGGCCTGTAGACAATGTTTACAAAGTGCCAAAGCTGGGTTTCATTGGAAAAATAGAGTAATCACCATACAATGAGAGGAAACTCGAGTTTCTCCTTGAGGCTCCAAAAAGTTTCTATCTTCTCACTATGGAGAATGGAAATACATAGTAAAACACACTTCCTTTGCAAAGTTAGGTGAAAATCCAGCATGTAATAAGGAAGTAGACTCCACTTTCTTGCCCTAATGTGAAAACCCTAGTCTAGATCCAAGAGTCATGCTTGGTAGGTGCATGGTAGGTACAAATCTCATCATAAATCATGGTCTAGATCCTACAAATTAGGAATCACTACCAAATAGACACAACCACTCCTCTTGAATCTTGGTAACCTACTTTAGGTGTGTATGTACAAGTGGCACTTTGGCCATTCAAGTAACCAACAAACAATATTGACAAAATGTACAATATTCTACATGGCTAGATTTGCCAATGTAGGCAATTTTTCACACTCCTCCTCAAATCTAGCCTTGGAGATCACAATGCTTTTATCAATAACTCCAATTGAAGATCTAAGCTTGACAAATGAATCTTTAGGTAAAGGTTTAGTCAACAAATCAGCCAAGCAACTTGATGATGGCACGTGTTGGAGCTTGATCTCTTTAGCTTGCACTTTTTCCCTCACGAAATGATGAGCAGTTTCGATGTGTTTGCTCCTTGCATGGAATGTAGGATTAGTTGCAAGTGATTGGGCTGATTGGTTGTCACAATAGATGATAGGGATCTCCTCCTCCATGACATGAAGCTCCACCAATAGCCTTTTGAGCCACAAGACCTCCTTGCATGTTGATGTCAAGGCCTTGTATTCAGATTCTGTGGAAGATAGGGAGATGGTATCTTGCTTTTTGGAAAGCCATGATACTACTCCATCACATAGAAAGGTGGAAAAGGCACTTGTTGATCTTCTATCCACTTTGTCACCTGCAAAATCCGAGTCACTATAGGCTCTTAAGCCAAGATTAGTTCCTCTATACAAAATACCAAAATTCTTAGTGAATGAAATGTATCTAAGAACTCTTTTGGCCATCTTCCAATGTGAAACTAGAGGACTTTGCATGAATTGGCTTAACTTTCCAACACTATAACTAAGATCAGGTCTAGTTATAGTTAAATAGATCAAGGAGCCAATAAGCCTTCTATATAATGTGATGTCCTCAAAGGATGCTTTATCACAACCAATAGATGCTTTTACATGTTGCTCCATTGGTGTCTCAATGCCTTTACAATTCTTCATTCCAAATCTATCTAGGATGGATGTAGCATATTTAGATTGACAAATGAAGCTAAAATCACATCCTCTAATAACCTCTATTCCAAGAATGAAGCTCAATAGGCCGAGATCTACCATCTTAAACTCTTTTGCTAAAGCAATTTTTACATTTCTAATTCCATCTAGATCATTACCACTCAAGATAATGTCATCTACATACAAAACAAGAATAATGATCATGCCATCATGAAAACTTATATACAATGATGGATCATAGGCACTCATTACAAAATTGATGGAAATGAGAAAAGAGTTTAGCCTAGAGTACCATGCTCTAGGTGCTTGCTTGAGCCCATAAAGGCTCTTCTTCAAAAAACACACCTTTCCTTCATGCTTTGCCTTGATGAAGCCCTCGGGTTGCCTCATGTAGATCTCTTCCTCCAAATAACCATTGAGAAATGCATTTGTGAAGTCAAGTTGGAATAGCTCCCAATTGAAGGTTGTAGCAAGACTAATGATCAACCTGATAGTAACAAGCTTAGCCACAGGAGCAAAAGTCTCATCATAGTCAATGCCTTTGGTTTGTAAAAAACCTTTGGCAACAAGCCTAGCTTTATGCTTGCTTATTGATACATCTTGATTATACTTCAATCTAAACACCCACTTGCAATCAAGAGGTTTCTTCCCTTGAGGAAGATCCACAAGATCCCAAGTATGATTCTCAATAAGAGCATCATACTCTACTTGCATAGCATCCATCCAACTTTTAGACTTACAAGCATCTTCATAGCATGTTGGCTCATCTAACATTGAAGTAAGAAAGGTGTAAGATGTGAAAGATGAGGAGCCTTCCCTTTGATCACCTTGACCATCATAGGTGAGCCTCAATGGCTCGGATCTTGCCCTTGTAGATCTTCTTGGAGTTCTTGGAGTTCTTGCATCTTGAGGTGGATCCTCAAGTTCTTCTTCACTTGGAAGCTCCTCCTCCATCCTAGCATGATCCTTGGCATCAAGATGATTAGTAGCATTATCATCCAAATCACAAGCATGTCCTTCATCAAAAATAACATCCCTACTCACTATCACCTTGCTAGTGATGGGATTGAAGACTCTATAACCTTTGCTATTCTCACCATATCCCACAAAGATGCCTTTGATGGATGTTGCATCATCCTTACTTATCTTATCCAAGGATTGGTGTACATAGCAAGTGGATCCAAAAACTTTGAGATCTTTGAGATTGGGCTTCTCTCCAAATAGAGCTTCAAATGGTGTGATTCCTCCAATGGCTTGGTTTGGCAATCTATTGCACAAATAGTTAGCACAAGTTATTGCTTCACCCCAAAATGGTTTGGATAGAGAAGCATCTAGCCTTAAGGCCTTAGCACACTCACAAAGAGATCTATTTCTTCTCTCACTCACTCCATTTTGTTGAGGGGTGTATGGACATGACAACTCCCTCTTTATGCCATTAGAAATACAAAAGTCAATCAACTTATTGGAGACATATTCACCTCCATTATCACTCCTTAATACCTTAATCTTGGTACTAAGTTGATTTTCTACCAAAGTCTTGAACTTTACAAAAGAATCAAACACCATTGATTTGCTAGACAAGAGGTACATCCAACAAAATCTAGAATAGTCATCAATGAAGATTACATAGTACTTGGCACCACCATTAGACTCATGTGAAAAACTATGAACATCCGAATGGATGAGTTCAAGAGGAGAGTTTGATCTTGATGTAGATCTTGAGAAGGGTAGCTTGTGAGCCTTTGAGAGGCTGCATGCTTCACATCTCTTCCCACACTTTGACAAATGCTTGGGGAGTCCAACTGCAAGCTCCTTTGTAGTCATAGATTCCATGGCTTTGTAGTTGGGGTGGCCCAACCTTTTGTGCCACAGTTCCACCTTTGATAGCTCCACCTTTGCCAAGTTAACACTCTCCACTGCAATATTAGCATCAAGCTTAAACAATCTACCTTGCTTAAAGCCTTTGTCTATACATTCATCATTTCTAAGGATGGAACAAACTCCATGCTTAAATTGTACATCTAGGCCATTATCCATTAAGTGGCCAACACTAAGCAAATTCTTGGTTAACTTAGGAACATAAAGAACATTATCTAGATTCATCCTTTTGGATGATCCCACATACAAGGGAATTGTTCCTATTCCACTTATCTTACATTCTTGACTACTTGCAGTATAGATTGATCTATGTAAGTCATTGTAAGAAAGTAAGGTGGAGAATATGTCCTTTTGATATGTCATGTGGGAACTTGCCCCACTATCAATCCACCAAGAATCATTGGTGTTGCTCTTGGATGATGGTGGTTTGTTGGAAACCATCAAGGATGACTCTTCATCCTCCTCTTCCTCCTGATGTGCAATGTTGCTTTGTTTGCTCTCTTGTGCCTTCTTCTTCTTGAGACATTCTGATGCAAAATGTCCTTTCTTTCCACAGAAAAAACATTTGTACTTGGACTTGTCTTTGATCTTGCCCTTTGAGCTTGAAGCCTCATCCTCCTCCTTGGTCTCCTTGAAGTGCTTCTTCTTGCCATTGGTCTTCTTCTTGCTTTTAAATGAGAAATTAGCTTTCTCATCACCATCCTGCAGAGAAATAGCATTCATTCTTGCATTGGTATGCAACATCCTACACTCTTCAGCTACTAATACAGTGTGTAGCTTTTCTATAGTAGGCAAAGTGTCTTGGATTGCAAAGCTTTGGACCAAATTTGTAAAGCCACTCCCTAGACCATTTAGGACAATCTGAACAAGCTCACTATCTTGAATCTTCTCTCCAATGGAAGCTAACTCCCTATTAAGAGACTTGATTCTTAGCACATAATCTTGTGCATTCTCATCACTCCTCTTCATGCTTTGTAGAATCTGGTTCCTAAGCATGAGAACTTTCGAAGTGTTACTAGACTCATAGATAGATTTTAAAGATTCCCAAGCCTCTTTAGCACTCTTACATGATGATACTTCCCTTACAAGATCATTGCTTACATTCATCTTAATACAGTGAAGTGCAAGCCTAGACCTCTTCTTGTATCTCACTAATTCCTGTGCACCTAGAGGTTCATCTTCATCATCTATTAGAAACTCATAAAGATCCTGGAGCACCATTAGTGACTCCATCCTCACTTTCCAAATAGCATAATTGGTAGAATTTAACCTCTCACTAGCTTCTAGAAGGTAGGCTCCCACTGATCCCATCTTACTAGCAAGATTCTACACACAAGATATAGATTTGTTTGGACCTGAAACTCACAAAGGTTTCAAACTTGCAGTGTTTCACTCAAATGTTGACTTCTAATCCAACAGATGGATTTGTAATCACAGTTCTATCACTCCCTCACAAGCTGGAATGAAGATAAGATGAGATGAAAACTACACTCAAGCAAATCTTGCCAATCTTGGCTATTCTTGGACAAAAACTGACTCTATCTCTCTCATTCACTTTGATGTACTTTCAAGACCTGGTTTCCACTTTAAGAAGGTCTGAAATCAGCCTAGATTAATTATTTTTCATGAAACAAATTCAAATCTAATCAATGGCAAGTGATCTTGGTAGCTTATCCTAGGATTTGCACCAAAAATTACATCAAACTGACACCATATGAATTTTCTATGATCCAATGAATATGGGTTATTAAATGCTGGTTCAGAGATGCCCACACGTGTGAACAGTACGGATTTTGATCCTGAAAAATTTTGGGATCAAATCCCCTCACCAAAACCTGGATACTAGCTCGCCCTTCCAATACTATCTTTTTGCACCAAAACCTGTTAAAACTGGATTAGATTCAGACACAGATCAATGGCCTTGTACTTGGCTCTGATACCATGTGAAAAGTACAGTACTAAGGACCATAAATGGATCTTTGAATGATCCACAAGGTGATTGTATGCTTGTTAAACAATCTATCAGAAACTAGTCATCAGAAAACAAGATCTAGTTTAGCAGCTTGATAGGAAATAAGTAGAGACAATCAAAGCATTGATAAAATAGTCTAATCCAACTCCACACGTGTGGAAATAAGGCTGTAGTACGGCCTGTAGACGATGTTTACAAAGTGCCAAAGCTGGGTTTCATTGGAAAAATAGAGTAATCACCATACAATGAGAGGAAACTCGAGTTTCTCCTTGAGGCTCCAAAAAGTTTCTATCTTCTCACTATGGAGAATGGAAATACATAGTAAAACACACTTCCTTTGCAAAGTTAGGTGAAAATACAGCATGTAATAAGGAAGTAGACTCCACTTTCTTGCCCTAATGTGAAAACCCTAGTCTAGATCCAAGAGTCATGCTTGGTAGGTGCATGGTAGGTACAAATCTCATCATAAATCATGGTCTAGATCCTACAAAGTAGGAATCACTACCAAATAGACACAACCACTCCTCTTGACTCGTGGTAACCTACTTTAGGTGTGTATGTACAAGCGGCACTTTGGCCATTCAAGTAACCAACAAACAATATTGACAAAATGTACAATATTCTACATGGCTAGATTGGCCAATGTAGGCAATTTTTCACATACACTCCTCCTCCACTGATGATGCTGAAGGAAATCTAAATGTCGTTGGAACGTGCTTAATCAGCCGTCCTTGTAATTAGAGATTAGATTAAACCATTTCTCTCTCCATCTATATAAGCAGATCAAAGATGAGAGAATCGGTTGGATTGTCAATTGATTGAGTGTCAACCTGAGCTAAGCATAGTGTTGCTGAGCCGACGTCCAAGAAGTCTGCTAGTAAGCGAGATGATCTGACATTACTCGTGAGAGACATAGCTTCTCTTGCGCCGACGCACTGTGTGGGGTTGTTTTGTGGATTTTTCACAACCACGCTCTTACAAGAAAGGATCATTGATAATATAGTAGCTTAAATGCACATGCAGCTTTATCTTGAATGTTCTCGAATGCTTGGATGTCTAATTGTTGTCTATACATGTTCAGCTGTTTATTCTTTATTCCGCACATTGGTTCATCTTTGTCCAATGCTTAAACAAATTATAGCGTAGGTCAACAGTGTTTGTCTACACTATGGAGGATTGTAGATCTGATCTAGCAAGAAAGTAGCCAGCAGACAGAATCGAATTCCATCTGGGTACTTATTCATTCACAACAGTGGCATTAGAGCTACAGAGATTCGTTGAAAAAAGCGAACACGAATTGTTTTGTGTTTCGTGCTTGAACTCTGCACGCATTCTGCCCTTGTGTTTCATTTTCACAACATATCTTTCTCAGATCTAGGGTTTAGGTTTACCCCTCAACCATATGTGATCTAACCCTAAAGTAAATACCCTAAAAGAGGTCATCAACCCTAGAATTGACCTCATGATCTCAAGATCCATCAACAAGGCAAAAATTGATAATAATAGTCCTACATTCTCTCTACAATGCTAATGTACATTTTGTACTCACTTGTAAAGATGCCATAAGACCTCGTGGGAGGAATTTACATTGTTAGGGATAAGCATCTAGACACATGGCATGTGCCACATCACCACTTACAAGTGGAATTGCATCAAACTTGACAAGCTAGGTGAAATTTCAATAGATGCAATCAAATTCAATTGACTAACTAAAATAGGTCACAAAAATAACACCACAAAAGTAGGAATTAGGGTAATGATTGGTAATGTATAGCCTATAATCACTATTCAAATAGCACTGAAAAAAAAATCATAGAGATCCTACCATAATAGTAAGGGATCTTGTTTTGAGTCGACCCATCAAGAAATGAAATATTTTTGGCAAGTAAACACGATGTCTAAGTGTTGGTAATTAGATTGTAAAATAAGTTGGCCTTATGAACTGTTCACTTTTGCAAATTAAAATACTTTTGGAATGTTGTGGATACTTATTATTTTCAATAGATTGGTTATTTCTTGGTAGAGTGGGAAGGAGCTCCTTGGACAAAGAAACAACTATGATATGAAGCATAAAACAATATTGAGTAGTATCATAGGTTTACTTCAACAATTTTGCAAGCTAAAAGTGGGATAACGGCATTCAATCCCATATAGTTTGGAGATTTATGTACTTTTTGTTTGAGAATGCATCAAATTGGGATGAGTATCAGATTGAAGCTTATGTTGCTATAGACTTTAAAAGCCCACCTAAGGTAAACACAAACAACGCAAACGAGCTACTCATCCTTAGAGTGAGTCCATACTCACTCTTGTGCTATGGAAATTATTGTGGCATTTCAGATTCATCTATTGTCTATATTCATTTGATGGCAAATCTTGTTAGATATCTATTTTGTTTTCATGTCATTGTAGCTAGAGAGCTCTCCTTTACATTCTTGGAAAAGGGTTTTGTGTATGAGAAACATGGAAATGTCGTGGAGCTTGTAGTTTCAACTCTTGTGTTTTCTCTCATGTTTCCCATTTCTAATCTCTCTTTTAGATCAAGTGGTGTAAGATTGGTTCGTGAAGACATAAAAGAGCCATAAAAGGACATAAAGAAGCTCAAAACCAAGACAAGAGCAAAGGAAACAAAAAAACAACCACATTTAGACTACAGCCAACAATAGGTAAATACTAATTTAGGGGTGGAATAGTATTATTTGTTTGTTTGATCATCTCTCACTCTTTGTCTTTTGTGTTGATAACAATGGTACGATAAAGCAATATTTGTTTTATAATCTGAGAAGAGAATGACCCTCCTTGTAACTCTTAGAATGGTGAGCTTTTTTTCTTTGCAAAATGCCTTTTCTTGTTGATATATTTCGTACTACACCCTACAATCACCTATACTAACTAGAGCTTCTCAATCACTATTTTGTCTCTATGTTTCTTCTATGAAATATTCATCCTTCTTCGATCCCAAATCAACATGATAACCTCTGGTTGTTGTTTCATCCAACATATATGATCCTATTCATCAGTTTTTGCATAACATTTTGAAAATTTGAAGAAGCTTTTAAGCCGACTTTTGTTAACCACATCTTCTAGAGATTGTGTCTAATGGGCCAATGTCCATGAATTTGTTGAATAGTTTTCTACCCTGCTGAAATGATCTTTCCCAAGGTTCAATAAAAGCTAGCATCTTATCATCCATCACATTCTCAATTTTACAAAATCGAACAAGAATGGGTGACAATTTCACATAGGGGCAAAATGGCATATGCTTTTTTGAGATAGATGTTTACAATATGGAAAGCTGATGATTGGGTACTTCAGCAAGGCCAACGTCCCACTATTGAGAGTAGCAAAGGTGTTTAGAGAATGAAAAGTTGGATGATTGGATACTGCAGCAAGGGCTAGCTCCCTATTTCTCCTCAGATCTACCAGTAATCACACCAATCATTTCAAGGTTTAATTTAAAAAACATGTGAAATAGTAAAGAAGATATCAGCCAGGTGACGAGCAACAGACCTTGAAGAGATATGGGGTCCATCCCCGGGGTTTTTGGGCTTAAGCGGTGAGTCTGTACTTTTCCCAGAATCAATCTTGCTACAAGGTTAATTTCTTGAGTCTTGAAATGCTGCTTAGATGGGAAAGCCTACTTTGTCCAATTGAAGGGCTGGAACGGGCCTCCCTTTCCCTTCGTGACGGCTAATAACTTGGGCCTTTTTTTTTCCTGGCACTCAGATTTGTAGCTAGGGCCCAGGATATAGCATTACAGTCCTGATTTGGGGTGATATTCACTCTGTTATCAACTGAATTAAAGATACTCTTCTTCACCTTTATGCAAGAAAAAACAAAAGCTCTTTCTATATCTTGCATTTTCACTAGGAATACTCTATTCTGAAAGTTACCATACACAGTTAGCATGTACATTGCCCCTTCCTGGCTTCCTTGGGTTAGATTTCATCTGAGATGTGCGCTACATTCAATATTGTGTGCACCTTTATGCAAGTGAGGGGGAGGGGGAGGGGGAGGGGGAGGGGGGTGTGCGTACGTTGGTGTGTTTGAATAGGAGAGAGCACTGGGGGTTAGCCCCCTTTTGATTTCCCTATCATGGCTCCAGAGTCTGCAAGGCCTTGGCAGGGCGGTAACGTGGGCACTTTGGGAGGGTGTATGCGGGGTGGGCCCAGAAAAGGCTTGGCCTATGATGTAGGCATTCGCGTAGTCATTGCAAGCAATGCGTCAAAAATGATGCCCATGTGTGAACAGTATCAACCATCCCTTTCATTGGCCTCTCGGGCTCCTTGCTGCACCTGTTCACCCTCTCTCAGCCTGACGCTGCTGAGCCCCTGGCTACCTGGATACTGAGAGTCTGAGCCCAAGCCAGGGCCTGGAGTCCTGGACCCTTCCGTAAGGCCATTACTTAACCATTCAGCATGAGCCCACCAGTTCCATCTCAAAATTCCCATCAATTCCCTGTTTATTGTCATGATTCATCTCTGCATTAGAGTTGATCTGACCGTCATTAGCTACTCTCTTCACTGCTCTCATTCCTCTCCATTTTTTAATAAAATGTCTTACATAGTAATAGTAGTAAGTAAAGTCGTTCCAGACAATTTGCTCAATTCTGGTTATATTCCCCAGTTCCCACATCCCCAGGGATAAGGGTCGCCCTCCAGCTTGAAAGATTGGCTGCTAAGGTCAGGGTTAACTAATGTTCTGCAAATTTCCACAGGTAATCTTTTATTGCAAAGCCTCCCTCAAATATCAATTCTCAATTTCCGTGATGGCACTTTATTCTGGCGATGAATGTTTGGCTTGAATCGAAGTCAACCTCTCTCTCTCTCTGTCTCTGTCTCTCTCTCTCCCTTGAAGTAATTAATGTCTAGATTACATCATTCCAAATTGATTCTCAGAGTGTCAGATGGCTGATACGCGAATCCAGACCTTTCACAAGTTTTGAAACTTTTACATTAATTTTGATAAGTCCTAAAAGAAATGCAGAGAATTTAAGATTTTAATAACACAACATTATACGAACTGCAATTCCATTGAACATCAGGGTAGTGAGACTTGTGAATCTAAAGTCAAATTTGATACATATGATGTACGTCGCCAAATTACGAGCGACTACTAGTAGGTTACATTCTGTTTTGTTAAGAAGGGCAAAACCCCATGCAAAACTGTATCATGTACACAATGCCTGCTTTCTTTTTCTAAATGCTCTGTTGCATCGTGGCCGCAATTGCTTACAGCCTAGTTTTACCAAAATTTTGAGACATAACTCTTGTCCCGTGTAATTAAATTTTGAGACATAATATCTCTGTCCCGCGACTAGTTTTCTTTTGTGTGGGGAAGCAACAGAGAAGGTTATTAATAATAGGCGTCATCCTGAAATGTAAGCTTTTTTAATGTCTTCCGCTATTAATCTGGCATCTTGTGCGCAACCTAAAAGGCCTTTCTTTGAAAGCCCGGCCACATAGAGCCCTCTTCTTCCTTTCCATCCGCACTTTGGAAAACCATCATCGGAAAATACTTCGTCCTCCCCCTGCATATAACAGAACCAATTTCGCCTTCAGTTTTTTGAACAAGCACAGAAGGATAAAAATCGTGCATATGACACTACTGCAGAGAATTTGTATATCAGATCTTTCTTTATCAAAGAGCTGTACTCGCGGATGGGCATTCTGGTTTTCTTAGAATTAATGAATTTATTTCTACTAGTATAATCGCCTCCTAGTAGGAGCTTTGACTAACCTTGAGCCAGCTGGGAACGTTGCATTTGTATCCTGTTGCCAGGATAATGGCATCGTAAATTTGGCATCGACCATCAACGAACCTTGCCCCACTGGTGGTTAAAGATTCTATGGCTGGCATGACCTGTATACACGCCAAATCCAGGCATGTCACACGACTTCCAAAAATGAGTGTCATTCAACGATGCTTCTCGCTGAGGTTAACAACTGATAAGAAGGGACATAGAAGATCAACCAAAGGTTTGAGTTACCTTGATGCCACCACTCTTAATTTTGGCGAAGGTGCCCACATCCAGAACCGGAGTTCTTCCCAGGTGCTCCTTCATGGCTAGAGGTCCGTTCTTCGGCCTTTTGATCCCGTACTTAGCTGTGTTACCAATAATGAAATAAGAGTAGAGCACCAGCAGACGATCGGCAAACCATAAAGGAACTCTCTTCATTAGGGCCATGGCCACCGCGTAAGTTGCTCTGCCAAAGACTTCCCGTGGCAGCACATGCACCTGCCGCATTACACATATCAACCATTATTAATAACCAAACAGAACCTAAAAGAATCTGCAACAAATAATTGTCTTCCTCTTTGTTCTACATGGCATGGGGGCGTGGGGCTTCTTTGAAAATTCAAGGTTACAAATTCAAGCACAACCTACTTATATCCATCCATTCATTTCCGGTGAGATTGAGCACAAAAAACTGCTACCGTTTAGTTATCCTAAACTGTCAATTGGTGTTAGGTAAGGAAAATGCCATTATCTGAAAGAGTACGCAACAGAGCAATTTGAAGATGATCAGACTCTGAAAGACTTACTGGACTTCGGACAACAATTGAGGGCTTTGCATTGAAGTTGGACAAGTCTAACGCAATCTCCATGCCCGAGTTGCCAGATCCAACCACGAGAACTTTGTCTCCTTCATAATCTGCACCATTTTTGTACCTGCTAGAATGAATGAGTCTACCACGATATGATTGCAAGCCAGGTAGCTCAGGAATGCGATCGTCAGCGTTCTCGCCCGTGGCAACCACTAGCCACTTGCCCACATACTCAACTTTTTGAGAAGCCAGTGACTTGCTCTTGTTGGTCGACTGCACTCTCCATACTTTGGAGGTTTCATCAAAACTAGCCGATTGCACAAGCTCGCCAAATCGTGGCTTAATATCAAAATGTCGAGCGTACTCTTTCACATATTCCACGAACTGTTGCCTGGTTGGATAAGTGGGGACTGAATCGGGAATGGGTAGAAGAGGAAGCCCGCAAAATTTCTTTGGAGTGTGAAGATGAAGACGATCGTATGTTCTGTTCTGCCACAACGATGCAATGCAGTCCGACTTCTCGAGGATTACACTCTTAACGCCCTTCTCTTGCAAGCATGCAGCAGTAGCCAGGCCTGATGGGCCTGCTCCAACAATGATAACTCCATCCACCCATGTCGATGATATTTTTCCAGATATCAAATAGTCATTAATCTCCTCAGAGACCAAAGGAGGCATCCTGGCTGTGCTCCAAAGTTAACTCTTTAGGCGTGTGCTTAAGAACAGTTTCCTGAGAATCAGTCAGAATGAGAAAATATTTTGGAGCAATTGATTTTGTACATTCACATCACAATCGCACTTCTTCCACCTCACCTATGATTCAAGCTTCTCAATCTAATGCTATCTCACAAAAATCTGGATTCAAGGTGCAGGCAGGGCAATGGAACTGATCTCTTTCTCCTATTCTAGCTCGCATACAGCGTTCGCCCAGACCCTCCATGATATTATTCACTAGGAAGAGCACAATTTGTTTGAGAAAATCAGCTTGCCCATATGGCAATTAATTCGAGCTTTAATGAATTCCTCTCCAACTTTCAGGCAAGGATTACACACCTCCATCCAACGCACCACACGCTACGAAAGAAGCGTGATTACCTCCCGCCACTCAAAGCATTCAATCACACAACACTCTCCACCGATGCACGCACACACTCACAGTCAGTCACACACACACACACACACACACACACCTCCCTCGAGCGCGCTCTCACACAATCACTCACTCACACACTCGCTCTATACTCTATTTTCTCTCTCTCGCTCGCGCCTGCCTCCCTCCCGGAGTCCCGACCCTTCCCCTCGCACACTTTTTCTTTTTATCACATCTCGCAGGCAGGTCTCGACTCTCGCTTACGGCCGTAACATACGCATGTCCGAGGAGAAAGAACTAGTGAGGACGTACCTTAAAATCAAGGTTGCTCTTTATTATGATAGGCCTCTCATATCATATGGCCTCTCTAACTCTCCAGGGTAGCCCTTGCCTCAAGGCTGCAGGCCCAGTGTCATCGATCGCCTACCCAGTCGCCACATGGCGCACCATACCGTTAGGACGGTCCACAAAGTTCAAAGCCGTCAGTGAGGGGCGGGGCTGAGGGCCCCTGGCCTGGCCCCTCAACTCGCCGGCCCCAATGTCACCGTCGACGTCACGGGACAAGCTCTCAAGCGACTGCCGCGACGGTCCAGCTTATAATTGGAGCACTGAATGCGTCTCATAAAACGCAGCTTCCCGGCACGTGTAGGATCCGGCGGTTAGCATGGCGTGAGGCTGTATCTTGTTAAGCCTCAACTTCCCGGTGCCACGCATATCCTTCAATGCAGGCTGCCCTTCACGCCCTTGCTCACGAAAATCTTCACCCCTTCAACAATAAAGCCTGACGTGGAGCAATTACTACTATATCATAGCTTTTTAATGCGTTTTATATTTCGTATCGAGCCTGCGATGCATTTCAGATGTGGCTGCCAAAATAGCAGGCGGGCATACGATTGACACATGGCATAATGTAAGTGGATGCTACCATAAACCAGACAAACAAACATCATCGAGTTTTGGAAAGAAATTAGAATGTGAAAAACAGGGGGATGAAACACTACTACTAGCAGAGTCTACTACTAAGCTGTAGCCTGTTCGTTAAAAATTTCAGCCCAACGTTATAGGGGAAAAGTGAAATATGTCCTCCTTGTGAATTTTGTAACAGCCCAACGTTATAAAACACATGGAATGCCATAACAAAACTAAGTCTCTCATTGTGAATCTTGTAATCAAATCCACTTAAAACTTTACTGATTAGAAGATTGCAAAGTTTTAAACTTATAATTGTAATGACAAACTTCAGCTTATAAGACTATATTGGTTTTAAACTAGAACACACAACACCACCTAAGACTCTAATATGACATTCGCAATGTATCAGAGTCACAACTTTGTGGAACATATGGCTCTAGATAGGAATAGTAGAGAATTTGGGTCTACTCATTTTTAAAGAGGGTGATAAGCTTATGCTTTTCTTTAAGTTTACTGCTACTTTGTATTTTTTTGTAAAAAGTATCTAATCTCTTCGAGAGAAAAAAAATAAAATGACATTCTTAATAAATATCCTTTTCTTGTGTCAAGCAAATATCATAAAATCAAAAACAAATCACACATCAAAAATTATAAATTATGGATATCTATTTCTGTTTTTTGTAGATGGGATTCTAATTTTAACTTGCTATCTCAAAAAACTTTACCGTAACACAACATAATTGTCGTTTGGCAGCAACTATGATTTATTTTGTTACATCCATGTTTGATTCACAAGCTTCGAAATAATCCTTGACATGAATATTCAGTATTCTAGTGTATAAGTTTATTAGTTATGCCTCACCATTCTGGACTAGGCCAGTAATGTAAGTAATAACCTTGTGAGGGCCCAGGTATACCCATTAGGAAGACATATGGAGCTAGTGTATGGTGTCTACGATCTATAAATGCATGTAAACGAGATAATATAATTCGATGAGAATTGGCATCCTATCGGAAATATTCCTAGGCCCTAGGGGCTTATCTATACATGTAGAAACTCACCCTACTTCCCACCCATTTTCTTGTGTTTAGTTGCTAGGCTCATCTCCTCTCGTGTATTCAGTCAATGTGGCTCAAGAGAGAAATTAATTGGGGTTTGACTCGGGTGGTTTGGCTCCACAATAGTCCTTTTGGTGTATGCAGTAGGATCTAGAGGATCTACACTTGGCTATCTTTACAGTGGTATCAGAACTTGCTAGGGCTTTGCATCGATTGGAAGGTAGAGACGCTTTTTATTTTTTTTATAGATTTTTGGTTGTATTCCGTTGTTATTTGTGTGATGTCTTTGTAATCTAGAGAGTCTTGTCTTTTGTGTGTGAGAGAGAAGAGAAGAGAGAAAAGATGGGAGTGAGGATGAGATGGGGGTAAGATGTGAGTGAAAATGAGTGACATATTGCTTATTGGTAGTGTTTTGCTTGTGATTGTTAAATGCTGGCAGTAATCCTTTTGTGATCATATTCCTTAAGTATAAGTTCTAATATCTTTTGTTTTTATGATGTAGATTTGGATATGAAAAATAAGAAAAGAGCTTTCATCACAAAGGATTAGAGGATCAAGGGCAAAAGGAAGAGCAAGGATTGCAAAACGATGGAGATAGAATTGAAAGGAAAAAAGGATCAACAAGATGAAGAATATTAGACAATCATTTTCTTTAGAGGTAAATCAATATACATTCTTTTCTATTCATTTGATATTGAGTTGATGACTTGAGGTGTTATCTATTGATGCATCTTATTGTGCTATGCATTGTATTCAATTAATAGACTATACACTGCATTCCATCATACAAATCATGTGCTTCACAATCAATTTACATTGCATTCAATTCATAAATAGACTATACATTGCATTTAATTCATGAACATTGCCTTTCATTCAATACTGATATGTAATTCATATATATAAAGAGAGACTTTCATTCACATCCTCCTCGGGGTTTTCCTCCACATCCTCTCTCTCAGCATTTTCTTCTACATCATGAACGCTTGAAGATGTAGAGCCTCTCTACAAAATACAAAAATACATTCGCTTAGAATTGAGATTAAACTAATTTACATCACAAAGTAAACAATTGCAAAAAAAAAAAAAAAGACTAAGAGTTTACGATTGATGCAACTCATGTGAGGACATAAAAGCTTTAAGACTTGCATATCCATAATCATAGCGCTGCTTGTACTCTTCAGCGGTCATGTACCTTCCAAAATCACTAAGTACATAACACAAAAATTATAGTTTAGAAATAAAATATAGTTTAGTAATAGAAAGCAGTAACAATCTGAATACAAAATTAGAACTATAGTAAAAATATTGCACTTACAAAATGGGCCTCTAGATTGCCCCTTCCCCCTAATCCCAAATGGCTTTGTCCATATTTTGCAACCTTCTCGGTGATGACTTTGTTGTAATTTATATTTCTCGGGATTGTTTTGCAACAATTGTCCTTTCACCTTCCTCCAATCTTGTTTGGAGCACCATCCAAGATTTGAGGGATTCTTGGGATTCTTCAAAGCTCTTCTCATCAATTGCCTTTTATTTTCGATCCAAAGGCACGTTGTGTTTAAAGCCCAAGTCCTACTAAATGTATTGGATTGAGAAAATTTAGAATACAAAGTATCTATTTTTTTATTTTTATCTTGCAACAATTGGGTGGACCAATCAGCTATGTAATCTTTTCCAAAATTAAAAAAACAACTAAATCGTGCAAATGAGAAATGACTACATTTTCCCTTCGATCTTTTACGACACCACCACATGGATTAACATCATAATAAAGATTACAAGACTCTTGGGAAGGTGCATCCATGGAAGGTCTCCTCTCGGATGATTTGCCTAAAAGAAGATAACACAATATTTTTTATTCTCTCTCTTTGTTGGGGTAAAGATTTTTATACCAATCTTGCATATATTACTCAGGTTCCACACGAGGTCTTCTCATAGAGATCCTCCCACGTGATCTTCCACTAGACCTTCCACTTGATGACATTCTATCAAGAAAAACTTAAAAAGTGTGAAAGTAGTGGAGAGGTGGAGAGTAGGAAAGAGTGAAAGGTTACAAGAGTACTCAATAGAAAATAAAGAGAGATAAAACAAGCAGTAGAAACAAGAGCAAGAGAAAGCAATAGAACAAAAGCAAAAGCAAGAGCAAGCAATAGAGCAAGAGCTTGAGCAAGCAATAGACATAAAGCAAGAGCAATAGAGTAGTTGAAAGCTTAACTAAAGCAAGATGAGTAGGGCACTAGAACAAGAGCAACAAATAAATCTCAAAGCAGAAGAAGAGGAGCATACTTGTGGAAATCTAATCTTATTCCCATTCCAGTTTTGCATGGATTACCACACGAGTTATCCATGCAATATCCATGTGTGGATGTTCCATGCACAATGTTTTTTTTCTTTGTCACACATGGGAGGCTTTGTGAGATTTGACATAAAAAAGAGCATAAAATATATTTTTAACTATGATTGGACATAAAAGATAAAATCACGTGTCATTATGATAGCACTTAAGTTTTACAAATATTAGATTTTTATTTTAAAAAATTGTTTCGAGATTTTTCATAAAAGACAAAATCATGAGATATAATGATACTACATATTTTTAATAAACAACTAATTTGACAAGTCTTTTAGTATTTTATGACACAATATTATGTCAAATCAATGATCTCATGAGAAACTAGATCTGTTAAAAATCTAGGTGTCATAGATTTGATGTGATTTTATGACATAATTATATGGTCAATTTTAGAATATTTTTTGTCATGTGACCTCTGAAATGTGGTTGCATAGGGTTATTTAGATTCATGATCAAAAGCATTTGTGGTATATTGAAGACCTTAGTGATATGTGACCTATATAATATATTTTTTGGCTGTTGGTGTGTGATGTATATAACCTTATGAAGCCATACTAATCAATTGAAATATCACTTAGAATTAAAATAAAAATGTTGATCAATGGTGTGCTAGTATATGATTGATTGGCATTGTCCAATTGCTTGCTTGTTCTATTGATTCAATATTGTTCAATTCAATTATTCACTCGATCCAATTACAAGCTATTTCGATTCAAGTATTTATTCACTTAATAAAAATTTAAATTATCAAATGAGTGGTTTGTTTTGATCATTCTATTGAGCAATCACTCAAGCATATGTATAATCGTCCTATCTGAAAATCTATCAATCAATCAAATAATTGAATATCTTATCAAGTGATTGAGTCTATGATCGATCAAAGTTTGGATTTGTGTGGGGTATTAAAGTTAGAATCAAAGTAGAATTATTGTGTTATTGTACTATGGATTCTATCAGTGGATAAGGATTAGTTGGTCTCGCCACAAGGCGAGTCGACCGGACATGCGTCCTGTCGACGGTAACTTGGACCATGCATGGTTTGCCTAAGTGAAGAACTATATATACAGTGTATTTTCATTTTGAGAAATACAGTTGCTACATGAGCTTGGTGTGGAGAGTGTTTTTCAGTCTGTGTTACTGTGTAGCATGATCTGTGTTCCTGTTCAAAACAAATTCTAAGTTGGTATTAGAGCCGTACAGGGAGTGTATGTGAAAAATTGCCTACATTGGCCAATCTAGCCATGTAGAATATTGTACATTTTGTCAATATTGTTTGTTGGTTACTTCAATGGCCAAAGTGCCACTTGTGCATACACACCTAAAGTAGGCTACCACGAGTCAAGAGGAGTGGGTGTGTCTATTTGGTAGTGATTCCTACTTTGTAGGATCTAGACCATGATTTATGATGAGATTTGTACCTACCATGCACCTACCAAGCATGACTCTTGGATCTAGGCTAGGGTTTTCACATTAGGGCAAGAAAGTGGAGTCTACTTCCTTATTACATGCTAGATTTTCACCTAACTTTGCAAAGGAAGTGTGTTTTACTATGTATTCCCATTCTCCATAGTGAGAAGATAGAAACTTTTTGGAGCCTCAAGGAGAAACTCGAGTTTCCTCTCATTGTATGGTGATTACTCTATTTTAACAAAGAAACCCAGCTTTGGCACTTTGTAAACACTGTCTACAGGCCGTACTATAGCCTTATTTCCACACGTGTGGAGTTGGATTATACTAATTGATCAATGCTTTGATTGTCTCTACTTGTTTCCTATCAAGCTGCTAAACTAGATCTTGTTTTCTGATGACTAGTTTCTGATAGATTGTTTAACAAGCATACAATCACCTTGTGGATCATTCAAAGATCCATTTATGGTCCTTAGTACTATACTTTTCACATGGTATCAGAGCCAAGTACAAGGCCATTGATCTGTGTTTGAATCTAATCCAGTTTTAGCAGGTTTTGGTGCAAAAAGCTAGTATTGGAAGGGCGAGCTGGTATCCAGGTTTTGGTGAGGGGATTTGATCCCAAACTTTTTCAGGATCAAAATCCGTATTGTTCACACGTGTGGGCATCTCTGAACCAGCATTTAATAACCCATATTCATTGGATCATAGAAAATTCATCTGGTGTCAGTTTGATGTAATTTTTAGTGCAAATCCTAGGATAAGCTACCAAGATCACTTGCCATTTATTAGTTTTGAATTTGTTTCATGAAAACTAATTAATCTAGGCTGATTTCAGACCTTCTTAAAGTGGAAACCAGGTCTTGAAAGTACATAAAAGTGAATGAGAGAGATAGAGTCAGTTTTTGTCCAAGAATAGCCAAGATTGGCAAGATTTGCTTGAGTGTAGTTTTCATCTCATCTTACCTTCATTCCAGCTTGTGAGGGAGTGATAGAACTGTGATTCTGTTGGATTAGAAGTCAACATTTGAGTGAAACACCGCAAGTTAGAAACCTTTGTGAGTTTCAGGTACAAACAAATCTATATCTTGTGTGTAGAATCTTGCTAGTAAGATGGGATCAGTGGGAGCCTACCTTCTAGAAGCTAGTGAGAGGTTAAATTCTACCAATTATGCTATTTGGAAAGTGAGGATGGAGTCACTAATGGTGCTCCAGGATCTTTATGAGTTTCTAATAGATGATGAAGATGAACCTCTAGGTGCACAGGAATTAGTGAGATACAAGAAGAGGTCTAGGCTTGCACTTCACTGTATTAAGATGAATGTAAGCAATGATCTTGTAAGGGAAGTATCATCATGTAAGAGTGCTAAAGAGGCTTGGGAATCTTTAAAATCTATCTATGAGTCTAGTAACACTTCGAAAGTTCTCATGCTTAGGAACCAGATTCTACAAAGCATGAAGAGGAGTGATGAGAATGCACAAGATTATGTGCTAAGAATCAAGTCTCTTAATAGGGAGTTAGCTTCCATTGGAGAGAAGATTCAAGATAGTGAGCTTGTTCAGATTGTCCTAAATGGTCTAGGGAGTGGCTTTACAAATTTGGTCCAAAGCTTTGCAATCCAAGACACTTTGCCTACTATAGAAAAGCTACACAATGTATTAGTAGCTGAAGAGTGTAGGATGTTGCATACCAATGCAAGAATGAATGCTATTTCTCTGCAGGATGATGATATGAAAGCTAATTTCTCATTCAAAAGCAAGAAGAAGACCAATGGCAAGAAGAAGCACTTCAAGGAGACCAAGGAGGAGGATGAGGCTTCAAGCTCAAAGGGCAAGATCAAAGACAAGTCCAAGTACAAATGTTTTTTTCTGTGGAAAGAAAGGACATTTTGCACTAGAATGTCTCAAGAAGAAGAAGGCACAAGAGAGCAAACAAAGCAACATTGCACATCAGGAGGAAGAGGAGGATGAAGAGTCATCCTTGATGGTTTCCAACAGACCACCATCATCCAAGAGCAATGTGAAAGATTCAACTAGTTTCATCACATTTTGCAATATTTCCATATTTGGCATATTGAGGCCAAAACGTGTTTTAGACTTAGAGGTTGACTTTTCAAAGTTCATTAGTCTAAATTTCATCTGAATAAACACTTTTTGAAAGTGTGGGAAAGATAGAATGCGAGTTTGAGTAGATTCAATTTGAATAAGTTGGGTACATTGAATCTAGACCCAAAATTGGTAGGGTTAGCATTTTGGTGGGAAAGCCAAGTGGCCAAATAGGGTTTGGACCTGCTATAAAAGGATGTAACTCGTGGAGAGAGTCATCTTCTCTCTTCTCTATCTCATTTCATGCTTATACATGGTTCTCTTGGGTTCTACTATCCATTGGTGCACTATCTTGGTGATTGCTTGCAATTCTTTGTGTAGAATGATCTATATTTGTTATTTTTGGATCCACACGTGTGAAATATAGTAGCTTGCTGGTTTTGTACGGACAGCAACAGTACATAATCATTTCATTCAAGTTTGATCAAGTTCTATTAGTGTTTGCATCTCAAATTGTGTGTAGATGCTGATTTTTCTACATTGGTGAAATTGGTAGTGTATTTCTCTTTCTAACCAAGATCATTCAAGTAGATTGGATCTTAAGGATCTGAAATCTTTCACATGATATCAGAGCTTGTGTTTCAGGTTATGAAGGAGGAAATCAGATCTATCAATGATTTGGTGAAGATATCAAGTCTAGAGCATGCTAGAGAGGATTCTACACCAAAATCGGATTTTTTGCTTTTGTAGATTGGATCTTTTGTAGATCAAAACACTAAATAGGTCAATATACTTGTTCAATTCCATTTTTTGAATTCACATGCTGGATTTGGCCGATTTTTGGATCATTGGTTCAGCCTAAGTGGTGGCTTATAGATTGCATATCAAATTTTCAGCATTTGCATGTAGATTTGGAATAGTCATTTTTTTGTGATTTTGTCAAAACCCTAATTTTGATTGGATCTCTAGATAGTGAGGTTGCTGGACTTCATTTGAGTGTGTTTCAATCTTAGGAAGTGGCAAAAGTCATTAGATTGAGGATAGATCATAGGTTGATCAAGATTCCATGATTCTATGTGTTGATTTGCTTGGATAAGTGCTAGAAGAGAAATTGTGAGATAGTTTCAAATCTTGGTGATTTCTTTTGAAAGCATTTGTTGTTGTTCAAATGAGTGCTTTATGCATTGAAACAGGTTGAAAGAGAAGATCGGGTCATTGCTACATGGCAACCTCAATTGGAGTCATGTTGGAAGCCAATGATAGGCTTACCTCAAGTAACTATTCATTATGGAAAGTGAGGATGGAGTCACTTCTTGAGATGAATGATGTTCTGGATATTGTTGTAGGTTTGGAGGAGAGACCAGCAACACAACAAGATCAATTGAGGTATGACAAGAGGGCCAAGAAGGCTCTACACATGATAAAGATGAATGTTACCAATGAACTTCTCAAGGAAGTTGGTAAGTGCACATCATCTTTGGAAGCTTGGAATTCATTGAAGAAGCTTTATGAATCCAAGTCTACTTCTAGAGTGTTGACTCTAAGAAGGCAAATCTTTTCTTGTTTTCAAAAGAATGAAGAAAATCCAAGTACTTTTGTTTTGAAAATGAAATCATTGAATGATGAGTTAGCTTGCATAGATGAAAGCACTAAGGAAGGAGAACTTATTCAAGTGATTCCTAATGGCTTGTTGGATGCTCATGATAACATTGTTTAAAGTATTGCTATTCAAAAGGCTTTGCCAAGTTTGATGGATCTTCAAGAGATCTTGATCAATGAGGAATATAGGCTTCAAGCAAGAGTGGATCTACATCGACACTTCAAGAGGATGCTATGTTCACAAAGGGAAAATTCAAGGGGAAAACCAAAAGCAAGTGGTCTAAAGGTCAAGATCAAGTGGATGCTTCTTCAAGTGGCAAAAAGAAGGATAGATCAAAGCTCAAGTGCTTCTATTGTGGCATCAAAGGACACTTTGCAAGTGAGTGCTACAAGAAGAAGAGAGATCAAGGAGACAAGCCAAGTAATCTTACTCTTGATGAGGATGGTTTGGATGTGCAAGATGCAAATGATGATGCTTTTGTGATGTCTTCATGTATGCTTGCTAATGATGGAGATCTAGATCCTTGGTGGATTGATTTTGGAGCAAGTTCACACATGACCTTTCACAAAGAGTACTTCACTTCTTTGTTGGCATATGAAGATGACAAGAGGGTGATCTACACGGCCAATGATGGTGAGTGTGCAATCAAAAGGATTGGCACAATTCCTATTTCTCTCTCTACAAATAGGAATGTTCATTTGGAGGATGTCTTGTTTATTCCATCTATTACCAAGAATTTGCTTAGTGTGAGTCAAATGCTAAGTAAGGGCCTCAAGGTGGAGTTTGATGGAGATGCTTGTTTGATCAAAAGAAAGGATGTCTTGATTGGAAAAGGTAAAAGGCAAGGGAAGTTGTTCAAACTTGATGCTTGTGTTATTGCTAACCAAGTTGGATGTGTTGCAAGGGAGCAAATTTCTATTCAAGAGGTTTGGCACAAAAGGATGGGACACCTCAACTTCAAGTCATTCGAGGTAATGGCAAGGAAGAAGGTTGTGAGTGGTCTTCCAAGTTCCTTAAGTAATGACAAGCATGTTTGTGAGTCTTGTGCTTTGTCTAAGTCACATAGACTACCTTATACTAGATCTATTTCTAGATCTACAAAGCCTTCTCAACTTGTACATTCGGATATTCATGGATTTACTACAATTAGCAATAGTGGAGCTAAGATGTATGTAACATTCATTGATGATTTTAGTAGATTTTGTTGGATCTATCTACTAAAGAGCAAGGATGAAGTGTATGATGTCTTTGTCAAGTTCAAGAATGCAAGGGAAAACCAATTTTCCACAAAGATCAAGTGCTTGAGAGGTACAATGGTGGTGAGTACATATCTAACAAGTTCAAGGCCTTTTGTGATGAGCATGGGATCAAGAGGGAGTACACAACATCAAGGACCCCACAACAAAATGGAGTGGCTGAAAGGAAGAATAGGACTTTATATGAAAGTGCTAAAGCTATGAGGTTAAGTGCTAATCTTGACAAACCATTTTGGGATCAAGCTTTGTTGTGTGCCAATTTCTTGTGCAATAGGTGGCCGAGTGCTATTTTGGATGGAAGGACACCTTTTGAGATGCTATTCAAGAGGAGGCCGAGTGTCAACTTTCTAAGAACCTTTGGATGCACATGCTATGTCAACATTACTCTTGATGATAGGACCAAGGAGGATCCATCTTCAAGAAGAGGTATTTTTGTTGGATATAGTGAGGTGAGTAAAGCCTACAAGGTTTACATTCCTTCTACTAACAAAGTGATTGTTGGTAGAGATGTCATTTTTTATGAGGGACACATTCCAAAGGTGTCTTCAAACATGATTGATAGTAAAGTAGATGGATCTAACATTCTTGATGTTGATGAGAAGGATCCTACTTTGGATGGTGGTGATGATGGACCTTCATCAAGTCAAAAGCCAAGGAGAACATCAAGAGAAAGACAAGTACCTTCAAGGCTCACATATGATCAAAAGGGTAAGCAAGTAGTTTCTGAAAATTATGTTGCTTTCCTAACCTCTTTGGATGAGCCTACAAGTGTAGATCAAGCAAGGAAAGAAGAGGAGTGGATCCAGCAATGGATCTTGAGTATCGAGCTCTTATGAAGAGTGGAACATCTTTTGGAGGATCTTCTTGTGTACATGGAGCTATGCAAGTGGATGGATGTTATCTTGTTGTCAAGTAATGGATCTGGCAAACAAAGTTTGTTCAATGACTTTGATGGTCAAGCTGAAGATCAAGAGGTTGATCTCAAAGCGCTTCAACTAGTCAAAAGGGAAGTTGGCAATTTGGAGCTAGTCAAGAGCATCAAAGAAGAGGTAATTGGCAAAGGTGTTATGGATCTGTTTTTGCAGCATATTGAAGACTCAAGTAAGGTCAAAGGAGCAGCAAGGAAGTGTTGTTCAAGTTTACTTTACTTGTTCTATCTCATGTTTGAGCAATTTCATGTGGATGTGTGAAAATTGTCAAGATATGGTAAAACTAGCTACATTGGTGAGCATTGTTTTGATGTTGGATTTGTACTAGCATTCTTGGCTGATTTTTCTAATGGAATTGAAGCTATTGGAGGTTCATTATGTCACTCATCCATGGCTAAGTTCTCAAGTGTTGAGCTACTTGGTGCCAATACTTGGAGATTGTCAATTTTTGGTGAATTCATGGTCATTTTCTTGTGTCAAGTAGATCTTGAAGATGGACTAATGCAAACTACTTGGTTTATGGAGTCATGTGGTGCTGGATTTGCATCATTTATGTACTCACCTACTCATGGATTTCCAAGGTTTGATTGTTTTCTTGTGGCAAGATGAAGATGGAGGCTCATTCATGGAGTATCATGGTGGATACAAGGCAACAAAGGACAAAGGAGGAGGAGACATGCAAGCAAAAGTTGATCACTCACATTTATTGTTTGTTTTCTGTATTTTTCCAGAGATTTCAGAGTTGGAAGCATGGTGGAATCATTTCACTTACATTCTATTTGATTCTTCATGTTCTAGTCACATTTTTACATGTAAAATTGATGTAAGAAATAGTGAAGCATCCCAAGTGCACACTATTCTCTATATCAATTATGGTTGTTTCTATTTTGAGCATTACATGATCATCGAAAGGAGATCTATTCTTAGGAAGAATATCATTCTTATGATGGATCAAAGTTCTATTGGCAAAAACTATGCTAGGAGCATTGGAAGCTAGGAAAGCGAGTTTTGAGGTACATCATTGGAACTCGAGATTTTGGCATATTGTATGAGGGATCATCACCTAATCTTTTTGGATTTTCAGATTCGGACTATGCTGGAGATGTAATGGACAGGAAATCCATTAGTTCTTATTGTATTTTCATAGGTGATAGAGCTATATCATGGATGTCAAAGAAACAAGCCACTATCTCATTGTCATCTAGTGAGGCCGAGTACAAAGCTCTTACACATTGCACAAAGGAGATGGTATGGATCAAAAGGATGATCAAGGATTTTCACTTGCTGGATTTTTCAGAGAGCCCAATCATCTTTTGTGACAATCAATCAGCCCAAAGAATGGCATCCAATCCTATCTTTCATGCTAGGAGCAAGCATATTGAGATACAATATCATTTTGTGAGGGAGCAAGTCATTGCAAAGGAGGTGGAGCTTCAACATGTGTCTTCAAGGGAATGTGTAGCTGATATCTTCACCAAAGCATTGGGAAAAGACTTTTTCATGGAGCATAGGACTTCACTTGGAGTATTATCAAAGTCTATGCTAAAACTAGTTGAAGAGGGAGTGTGAAAGATTCAACTAGTTTCATCACATTTTGCAATATTTTCATATTTGGCATATTGAGGCCAAAACGTGTTTTAGACTTAGAGGTTGACTTTTCAAAGTTCATTAGTCTAAATTTCATCTGAATAAACACTTTTTGAAAGTGTGGGAAAGATAGAATGCGAGTTTGAGTAGATTCAATTTGAATAAGTTGGGTACATTGAATCTAGACCCAAAATTGGTAGGGTTAGCATTTTGGTGGAAAAGCCAAGTGGCCAAATAGGGTTTGGACCTGCTATAAAAGGATGTAACTCGTGGAGAGAGTCATCTTCTCTCTTCTCTATCTCATTTCATGCTTATACATGGTTCTCTTGGGTTCTACTATCCATTGGTGCACTATCTTGGTGATTGCTTGCAATTCTTTGTGTAGAATGATCTATATTTGTTATTTTTGGATCCACACGTGTGAAATACAGTAGCTTGCTGGTTTTGTACGGACAGCAACAGTACATAATCATTTCATTCAAGTTTGATCAAGTTCTATTAGTGTTTGCATCTCAAATTGTGTGTAGATGCTGATTTTTCTACATTGGTGAAATTGGTAGTGTATTTCTCTTTCTAACCAAAGATCATTCAAGTAGATTGGATCTTAAGGATCTGAAATCTTTCACAAGCAACACCAATGATTCTTGGTGGATTGATAGTGGGGCAAGTTCCCACATGACATATCAAAAGGACATATTCTCCACCTTACTTTCTTACAATGACTTACATAGATCAATCTATACTGCAAGTACTCAAGAATGTAAGATAAGTGGAATAGGAACAATTCCCTTGTATGTGGGGTCATCCAAAAGGATGAATCTTGATAATGTTCTTTATGTTCCTAAGTTAACCAAGAATTTGCTTAGTGTTGGCCACTTAATGGATAATGGCCTAGATGTACAATTTAAGCATGGAGTTTGTTCCATCCTTAGAAATGATGAATGTATAGCCAAAGGCTTTAAGCAAGGTAGATTGTTTAAGCTTGATGCTAATATTGCAGTGGAGAGTGTTAACTTGGCAAAGGTGGAGCTATCAAAGGTGGAACAGTGGCACAAAAGGTTGGGCCACCCCAACTACAAAGCCATGGAATCTATGGCTACAAAGGAACTTGCAGTTGGACTCCCCAAGCATTTGTCAAAGTGTGGGAAGAGATGTGAAGCATGCAGCCTCTCAAAGGCTCACAAACTACCCTTCTCAAGATCTACATCAAGATCAAACTCTCCTCTTGAACTCATCCATTCGGATGTTCATAGTTTTTCACATGAGTCTAATGGTGGTGCCAAGTACTATGTAATTTTTATTGATGACTTTTCTAGATTTTGTTGGATGTACCTCTTGTCTATCAAATCAATGGTGTTTGAATCTATTGTAAAGTTCAAGACTTTGGTAGAAAATCAACTTAGTACCAAGATTAAGGTATTAAGGAGTGATAATGGAGGTGAATATATCTCCAATAAGTTGATTGACTTTTGTAGTTCTAATGGCATAAAGAGGGAGTTGTCATGTCCATACACCCCTCAACAAAATGGAGTGAGTGAGAGAAGAAATAGATCTCTTTGTGAGTGTGCTAAGGCCTTAAGGCTAGATGCTTCTCTATCCAAACCATTTTGGGGTGAAGCAATAACTTGTGCTAACTATTTGTGCAATAGATTGCCAAACCAAGCCATTGGAGGAATCACACCATTTGAAGCTCTATTTGGAGAGAAGCCCAATCTCAAGGATCTCAAAGTTTTTGGATCCACTTGCTATGTACACCAATCCTTGGATAAGATAAGGAAGGATGATGCAACATCCATCAAAGGCATCTTTGTGGGATATGGTGAGAATAGCAAAGGTTATAGAGTCTTCAATCCCATCACTAGCAAGGTGATAGTGAGTAGGGATGTTATTTTTTATGAAGGACATGCTTGTGATTTGGATGATAATGCTACTAATCATCTTGATGCCAAGGATCATGCTAGGATGGAGGAGGAGCTTCCAAGTGAAGAAGAACTTGAGGATCCACCTCAAGATGCAAGAACTCCAAGAACTCCAAGAAGATCTACAAGGGCAAGATCCGAGCCATTGAGGCTCACCTATGATGGTCAAGCTGATCAAAGGGAAGACTCATCATCTTTCACATCTTACACCTTTCTTACTTCAATGTTAGATGAGCCAACATGCTATGAAGATGCTTGTAAGTCTAAAAGTTGGATGGATGCTATGCAAGTAGAGTATGATGCTCTTATGGGATCTTGTGGATCTTCCTCAAGGGAAGAAACCTCTTGATTGCAAGTGGGTGTTTAGATTGAAGTATAATCAAGATGGATCAATAAGCAAGCATAAAGCTAGGCTTGTTGCCAAAGGTTTTTTACAAACCAAAGGCATTGACTATGATGAGACTTTTGCTCCTGTGGCTAAGCTTGTTACTATCAGGTTGATCATTAGTCTTGCTACAACCTTCAATTGGGAGCTATTCCAACTTGACTTCACAAATGCATTCCTCAATGGTTATTTGGAGGAAGAGATCTACATGAGGCAACCCGAGGGCTTCATCAAGGCAAAGAATGAAGGAAAGGTGTGTTTTTTGAAGAAGAGCCTTTATGGGCTCAAGCAAGCACCTAGAGCATGGTACTCTAGGCTAAACTCTTTTCTCATTTCCATCAATTTTGTAATGAGTGCCTATGATCCATCATTGTATATAAGTTTTCATGATGGCATGATCATTATTCTTGTTTTGTATGTAGATGACATTATCTTGAGTGGTAATGATCTAGATGGAATTAGAGATGTAAAAATTGCTTTAGCAAAAGAGTTTAAGATGGTAGATCTCGGCTATTGAGCTTCATTCTTGGAATAGAGGCTATTAGAGGATGTGATTTTAGCTTCATTTGTCAATCTAAATATGCTACATCCATCCTAGATAGATTTGGAATGAAGAATTGTAAAGGCATTGAGACACCAATGGAGCAACATGTAAAAGCATCTATTGGTTGTGATGAACCATCCTTTGAGGACATCACATTATATAGAAGGCTTATTGGCTCCTTGATCTATTTAACTATAACTAGACCTGATCTTAGTTATAGTGTTGGAAAGTTAAGCCAATTCATGCAAAGTCCTCTAGTTTCACATTGGAAGATGGCCAAAAGAGTTCTTAGATACATTTCATTCCCTAAGAATTTTGGTATTTTGTATAGAGGAACTAATCTTGGCTTAAGAGCCTATAGTGACTCGGATTTTGCAGGTGACAAAGTGGATAGAAGATCAACAAGTGCCTTTGCCACCTTTCTATGTGATGGAGTAGTATCATGGCTTTCCAAAAATCAAGATACCATCTCTCTATCTTCCACAGAATCCGAATACAAGGCCTTGACATCAACACGCAAGGAGGTCTTGTGGCTCAAAAGGCTATTGGTGGAGCTTCATATCATGGAGGAGGAGATCCCTATCATCTATTGTGACAACCAATCAGCCCAATCACTTGCAACTAATCCTACATTCCATGCAGGGAGCAAACACATCAAAATTGCTCATCATTTCGTGAGGGAAAAAGTGCAAGCTAAAGAGATCAAGCTCCAACACGTGCCATCATCAAGTTGCTTGGCTGATTTGTTTACTAAACCTTTACCTAAAGATTCATTTGTCAAGCTTAGATCTTCAATTGGAGTTATTGATAAAAGCATTGTGATCTCCAAGGCTAGATTTGAGGAGGAGTGTGAAAAATTGCCTACATTGGCAAATCTAGCCATGTAGAATATTGTACATTTTGTCAATATTGTTTGTTGGTTACTTCATTGGCCAAAGTGCCACTTGTACATACACACCTAAAGTAGGTTACCACGAGTCAAGAGGAGTGGTTGTGTCTATTTGGTAGTGATTCCTACTTTGTAGGATCTAGACCATGATTTATGATGAGATTTGTACCTACCATGCACCTACCAAGCATGACTCTTGGATCTAGGCTAGGGCTTTCACATTAGGGCATGAAAGTGGAGTCTAATTCCTTATTACATGCTGGATTTTCACCTAACTTTGCAAAGGAAGTGTGTTTTACTATGTATTCCCATTCTCCATAGTGAGAAGATAGAAACTTTTTGGAGCCTCAAGGAGAAACTCGAGTTTCCTCTCATTGTATGGTGATTACTCTATTTTTCCAATGAAACCCAGCTTTGGCACTTTGTAAACCCTGTCCACAGGCCGTACTACAGCCTTATTTCCACACGTGTGGAGTTGCATTATACTAATTGATCAATGCTTTGATTGTCTCTACTTGTTTCCAAGCTGCTAAACTAGATCTTGCTTTCTGATGACTAGTTTCTGATAGATTGTTTAACAAGCATACAATCACCTTGTGGATCATTCAAAGATCCATTTATGGTCCTTAGTATTGTACTTTTCACAGTGTACACAATACAGTGTCGCCGTTGAAGAGAGCTTCGGGAGAAGAGTAGTCTTCTGAGAGTTCGGGGTTTACGGCAGGTTGTAGACGGAAAGTAAAGCACTGGTGCATGGTTTCTAGTTTACAGAAGCTTACCAAGCTCAACAAAGGGCTTATTAGCCTGTGCATAGCATCAGACAAAAAAAAATTTGGTGGAAAATTGACAATTTTGAAGCCAATTGAAAATTGAATCCGGTTTGGAGTTGCGGTCTTCTGCAAATAACTGGTGATTTCTTCGTTGTTTGTGTTTTGTTTTGGATGTCGTAAAGACAGGAAGGAAGCTAATCATACTGTCAATCAGCCATGGAGAGATTGAAAGCTTTGTGTTAGAGATTTGTCTATAGATAGATAACCTAGCAGATTTGCGGTAAAAAGTAAGAAAAGACCACTTTTTCAAGTTGAGCAAAAATCATCGTTTCTCCATGGAATTACATGTTTGAACATTCTGTAGACTTGGAATCAGTAGGGCAAACCAACTCCAGGCCTCATATTGCACTTAAATTGATTCAAAATCGAGTTTGATCAGGCTGAAATTGGCCAAGGTAGGCACGGCCGTAGACAGGGAGGAGAGCGTGGCTTGCGCGCGTCCAACTGTGCTGAAAATATAGTGGCCCAAAGGAGTTAGCGTCTCCAGGAGACAAGTTTGGCGTGCGGGAAAGCTGGTGACCATAGGATAAGTTCCTACAAGAATCAACATATCAGATCGCGAGTTGAAGATTGAACTAAAACTGAAAGAGAGCCCTCTTGGTGTCTACATCTGTTTGCCACTCGTACTGTGATTCGATCTTGGGCCAATTCCTTGTGTTGATCATGATTTTGTCCAGGGGGTACCACACTCCGCCCATTTAGATCTTTGGGGGTAGGGGAGGTAGTGGGTGTTGACCTGTAGCTGCTTGAGATTGGTAACGTATGCCTTGATGGCCATGGGATCTCTTTCAAATAGTATTTTTTTCCATGCTGCTAAGCGCCTAAGGTTGGAATATAGGCCAACTCATTGCCTTTTATCTGCTTTATTGTCACTGAGAGTTGCCAGACGTCGCGCGAGCATGTGGGAATTGCGCCACATAGGTTGGCTTCCTAAACTAAACCACTAACGGAGATCGATCTCAAGTGGAGCTACTGCCAGTCATGCGAGGGTTGGTTCCCACTGGTTTTGGAGAAAACAGATTCTGATGCGAGTTTTGTCTCTTTTCTCTCCAAAATATAGATTTGAGTATTTTTTGGGTTTTTCAAGGTTTTTGGCTGGATGCCAAGCCCTTAGAGGCTGTTTAGGACCTCCTCTATCCTCTCACACCTCCTCCAGTAGCTGTGAATAGTCCAAGCACACGAAAATATAGAAAACAAGCTAACTCTACTCAAAATCCACCTAAAAATACTCTAAAAAAAACAAAAACAACTAAACTAGTTAGTGAAAACCTATCCCCGGCAATGGCACCACTGTAGGCATGTAGATTTAGTTGGTGGGCAGCCCTTCCGCCTATATAAGAGGGTTAAAACACTTGGATAGGAGCCTAACTATGCTAAGATGCAACTTTTAGTTGATCTACTTTTTCCCTTAACTCTACTCACCTTTAACACTACTCCCACTAACTCTACTCCTCAAAACTACTCCCACTAAACTCTACTCCTCTAAACTATCAACATAATTTTGGGTGAAATGGGAAGAGAAGAATAGAAGAGATAGAGAGGCAAAGAGAGGGGGAGAGAGTGAGAGTGAGAGTGGAGGTTAGCTCACTTGCTCATATTACTTGCTAAAGGAAAAACATAAACTATGGAACCAAGAAAGCATGAACTTGGAAGCCTCCTTCTCATTAAGCATGAAAATATGGAACAAGAGGTGTCTTTTTATCAATGAGGAAGGCCCTCGCCCCAAAATCTTATTGGCTACTCCTAAAAATATGTGAACTGATCTTGACCATCTGTCTTGGACCCAATCTAATCCAAGGGTCTTAAATAAGTACATTGAATTCACATGATACATGTGAGTCTCAATTTGGACCCAACTTTGAAAGTTTGAGACTAAGTTTATTAACTTGACATTGTGGCCTCAAGTTTTATATTATTAACACTAAGGCCCAAGTCTTTTATTCTATATACAACTTAACTTGCGTGCTCATTGGGCCATGGGCTTATACGCGTAGGATGCCACGACCCTTGCAATTATTTCTACTTCCGATTTTTTTTATTTACAGTATGTTGGGAATACTCCCAACATCTTGCTCTTACTAGATCCAAGAGCATACACTTGATGACTCAACCACTTGCTTTCTAAGTAATTTGAAAACATATCTAAGCCATGAATGACAAGTAATATGTCCATACTAGAGACATGATACAAGACAATCATTACCTCACTCCAACTATGCGATGCAGAAATCTCATAAAAGAAAGATGGTATATCAAGTAATGAAAGAGAAGGATGATAGAATATTTTGGAGTGAATACCACCTGAAACTTGCCACTCTTTACCATGAACTTTGAGCCACAAAGAGTTTTGGTAGATTTGAGAATCCTACCATCATCCTCTTGATTGAGATTACATCCTCCTTACTCCTTATGTACAAAGGAATATTGGCAAAGAAAATGGATCTAAAGATCCCCAAAGTATCAACTATTGCAATCTTCATATCAAGCACTTTTGATAAGAGGTACCTCCAATTGAAGTCTTTAAGCAAGAAGTCACATGACATAGCACTATCTTTGCTTCTAAATGATGAAATGAAATCATTCAAATGAACAAGGTAAGAGAATTGATGAGAAGTAGACCTCCTTGGCAATAACTCTCCATGTGCTTTTGCCAAAGCACTATCTTCATGAGCTTCACCATCTTGGAACATAGATTGAGGTAGATCACTTGCCTCTTCCTTGAGATGATCCAAGCTCTTCTGGGCCACACTTCCACAAGGATTAGCATCAATTTTGAAAAGCTTACCACAACTAGTCCCTCTCGCTACCTTATCATCATTGTTCTTCTTGAAACAATTAGAAGCAAAATGCCCCTTCTTACCACAAAGGAAGCACTTCTTGTTGGATTTGCAAATTGTTGATGTTTGTGATGACTCTTCATCACTCACCTCCTTTGACTTGTCCTTCATGAAATGTTGATGTTGCTCTTTGTCCCTTTCTCTTGGCTTGTCCTTTGTGAAGTATGCATTCTTGGTACACCCTGGCTATAGATGGCAGGTGTTGTACAAGATTGGAAAAGAAGTAAGATAACCTTTGGCAATAACAAAAAATGGGTCACGGTTGACTCAACTGGACATATAAAGCCAACCAAGGTTTACAATTATTGGTCATCAACAACTTATGACGAATAAGATAGTGTCCCGACCCAACCAAAAGGCCACTATACGAGATCAACCGACATTATTAATTGGAGTCAAGCACTGGCCACTGTGGACTGTGCTGATTCTAACAGATGTCGTATCAAAACCACTGTAGAGGATGTGTATATTCTATCATCTTCTACAGACATTGATACACCCATCATTCCACTTATGATGATTGACCCTGTTCCTATATCTTGGTGCCCAGGAGAACCTAGCGTCCCTACCACCCATGTTTTGGAAGAAGGTATTCTTTCCATGAATGATGTTGACATGATGGATGAACATGTACTCCTTTATTTAGATAACAATCGTAATCCGTTGAAATCTTTCCCACAAGAAATCAAATCGCTAGGGCCTTTCGCTCATGTGCAAATGATCTCCAAAGTATCCAACACACAAACATATAGGCCCAAGCCCAAAGTATACACATGGGACGTGTATCCAGACGAAGTCTGGGATACAATAGATGGCGACATGATAGGCGAGGCAACAGCACCGCCCCATCAACAACCTCGAAAACCTCGATTACAAAAAACTAAAATTATTGATACAAAATTAACCGAGCATCAAAAATAGATGAGTGAGAAGTCTTAAGCAACCATTAAGCCCTTGTCTAAAGAGACAGAAACCAAACAATCAGACCAATCCTCCACGTCTGGCAGTGTCTCAATGCAAATGATATCCAAAGTTCCTGAAAACTTTGTGGAACCACCCTTTGATCCCCCACAAAAGTTTAAAGGCTTCACATTGAATGACGTTGTTATCCAGTTACCACAGCCACACCGGGAATCCATGTAAAGTTTTCACTCCATTGAAGGACCCGCTAAAACAATCTCGTTAAACCTTAAAGATCATGATGAGGAGATGGATCGAATAGTTCATGTTGGTGCACACCTTTCGTCAGATCAATTTTCTGATCTGGAAACTTTACTTTGCAAATATAGAGATGTATTTGCATGGAATTATATCCAGATGAAAGAGGTCTCGTCTGAAATAGCGCTCCATATGATTCCTTTGGAGGAGTACGCTAAGCCTATTCAGGCTAAGCCGTACTGAAGGAACCCTGTGTATTGTGAGCAGATCAATGAAGATATTAAGAAATTGTTGGATGCTGGATTCATCTATGAAGTCCAACATACTGATTGGGTATCACCCATTGTGATAGTACCCAAGAAAAATGGAAAGCTTCGTATCTACGTTGATCTAAAGAATCTTAACGCGGTTACGAAAAAAGACCATTTTCCCTTACCCTTACTACACAAATCCTTGAGAAAATGGCAGGAGCTGAAGCTTTCAGCTTCCTAGACGGTTTCAGTGGCTATTTCCTAATCCAAATAGCCCCCGAAGATAGACAGAAGACAACCTTTGCAACAAGGCTTTTGGCCTATGTAACGCCCCTTCGACATTTCAACGTGTTATGCAAATGGCATTTCAAGACCTGTTACACTTAATCGTCGAGATTTATCTCGATGATTTGGGTATACATTCTTCCGCCGACAATCACATCGAAGCATTAGAAAAAATCTTCATTTGCTACCGTAGGTTTGGAATTTCACTCAACCCTGATAAGTGTCACCCATGGGGTAGTACCCGGACATATCATTTCAAAGGATGGTATTTCTATCGATCCTTCAAAGACCAAGGTAATAGTTGAAATGCCCTTACTTGCAACAGTAAAAGTAGTTTATGTATTCCTAGTTCACACTAATTATTTTCGCATCTTTATAATCGATTATGTCGGCAAGGCCTGACTCATTTATTTAGTTGTGGTAGATCTTCAATGGACCGAAGAACACATTAAAGCCTTTGAGGAGTTAAAAACAGCCCTTACAACAGCACCCATACTTTGTTCCCCAGACTACATGAAAGAGTTCCATGTGCATACTGACACAAGTAAGTATGTCATTGGAGGTCTTCTTGCACAATCAGGCGAGTATGGCAAAGATTTTTCGATACGGTTCTTGAGCAGGCATCTTATGCATGCTGAAGTAAACTAGACCACAACCAAAAGAGAAGTGTTGGCTATGGTCTATGCATACAACAACTCCGACATTACTTACTAGGCCAAACCTTTGCCTTCTATACCGACCATCAAGCCTTGTTTTATATTGTTAATAAATCTTGTAAAATAAGACGAATAGCTCAACGGTTATTAATACTAGAGAAATTTAATTTTCGAGTAGTCGTTCGGAAAAGAACCCAACATTTCATGGTGGATCACCTTTCCCGACTCCCTAATGCTGAAAAAGCAACTGCACCAGTCAATGATGATCTTCCTGATGTAGGTCTTTTTCAGATTGATGCTACACCATTATGGGCTAAGGAGATCACTCAGTTCCTAACAACAGACAGACTCAAAGAAGGCCTGAATATAGTTGCAAAAAGAAAATTTTTGCTTAAAGCAACGCCCTTTCAACTAATAGCAGAACAACTATACAAAAGGGACATTGACGGTATCTTCCGACGATGCGCTTATGAATCTGAGATATGGTCTGTCATATCTCAGGCTCATGAGGGCATTAGCGGTGGTCACTTCTCTGCTGAAGCAACAAGTTTATTCTTCGAGAAGGCTTATGGTGGCCATCGTTATTTAAAGACACATTTGTTGTCATTAAAACATGTGATGTCTGCCAGTGAGCCAAGAAAAATACGAAAGCAGACTTCACACCCTTGACTCCCATTATAGAAGGCAAAGCCTTCCATAAATGGGGAATCGACTTTGTTGGACCAATCAGCCCAGTTGTGAAACACACCCAAGTCCATTATATCCTAATAGCCACAGATTATACCACTAAATGGGTTGAGGCTCGGGCAACAAAGGACGCCAATGTAAAGACTGTAGCACATTTTGTTTATAAAAACATTATTACACGTTTTGGCTATTTGATTGAGCTAGTTAGTAATCGCGGCACACACTTCTTAAAAGCCGTCATTGATAATTTGCTACGCCATTACCTTGTAGTTCACCGAAAGAGTACACCGTACTATCCTAGGTGTAATGGCCAGGCCGAGTCCACTAACAAGACAATTTGTAAGATATTGACAAAGATAGTAGAGACAAGTCGTTCCAATTTAGAAATGAAACTCTTCTCAGCTATCTGGGCTTACCGCACAACTCCAAAGAAAACCACTGGGTGGGTTACCCCATTCCATCTAGTGTATGGTCAAGAGGTGGTAATGCCTATTGTTTGCGGGAAAAAAGACCCCTTTTTCAAGTTATTTTTGACGGAAAATCATCGCCACGCGTTGTTACGCCAATGTGGAATTGCTTAAATTTGATGCATAAATGGCCCATTATAGCCGGTTGCACTTTTATTAAAACTCTATTTATTTATTGATTTATGTTGGACTTAAATTTATTTAAGAGGCCTATGTCCCTAGTTCTCGGGTTTGTCGGGTCTAGAGGTGCCAGTTCATCTTGAAAACCACTTAAATGGCAGTTTATTTACCGTAGGCCACTTTAGTGATTTAAAAGCAGTTTTGGGTGCCCATTCACAAAAAGGTGCACCTCTTTGGGCCTCAGCCCTCTCTAGCATTAGAAGGGGCCAGCCTCTACATAACACCATTATTCATCTTCTTGGAGAGAGAGAAGGAAGGAGAAGAAGCTGTTGTGCTTGGTGCCTCCACTCACAGCCTATCTTTCCATCTGTGCCCATCTCATGTTGTCTTGACCTGTTGAGGGCCGTGCTATCTACCTTTAGATCGCTGCTTTGTAGGTGATTTTCCTTCACCAACAGCCTGCCTCTTGCACACTATTGTGGCTCATTCTCCCAGCCCTACCTCTGCCTATGCCTTCTTCCAATCTGCGGCTCCCTTCATGCCTTGACCTCTCATCAACGACCCTGGTGCATGATGGAAGAAGAAGCATGGTCTCCTCCTAAAGGATGATAGTTTTAACTTTAACTCGACACCGTGACTCAAAAGTAGAAGTTATACACTTGTCTGTTCATTCTGAGCCCTTGTGTGAAAAGAAGAAACTCTTTCCTATTGTGGGCGATTGTCCTCCCTATACTCTTGTGTTGTGACCATTCCATATTCTTATGCTTGGGTATTTAGTGATCCTACTTTATTATATATATATACTAAGCATGAGTTAGTTGCAATGTACATTGATAAAATAGCTAAGCTATAACAATCTCAAAGTATTGGGACGATGATGCAATGAAGGATACATGGTTCACTGCACCTTGTACCTTCCAATTGATGCAAGCATATAACTAAGGCATTTCATATGGATGAACCATTCTGTCCATTTTGGTGATCCAAATGACTTTCCATCATCAACATTCATAAAGGAGCATTATTCATACCTTCAAAAGTGCTGATTTTCTCAAGTTAATCTCTCGTCAATAACCTGCATGCGGGTTCGATTAAAAACCCCACTGGCAACCCTTTTTTTGGTTGATCATCGTTGTCCGAATTATGGCTAATCAAAATCTAACCCTATTATACCTCACTCGTTGAGTGAATTTTAGCTCATTTACGAGTCATGCTTGTATGTCCTATCGGTATCTCAAAAGCCAGAGCTTACACGCGTGATCTCTTGTCCATTTCAAAGTTTTTTAGGCTATCTGAAAATTGTAGTCCAACCGTTAGGAATTTGCCTTGCTGATTGCCATTGAAAGTGCTTGTGATCATGAACAGCCTTATTTTCGACTCCATACCCAATGGAGCTTGAGCTGTAATTGTGGTACAGACCAACTTCCATTAGCATTTTCTTAGATTGGCAGTCTATTTGGGGGTCGTTTTATAATCCTTCACCTATCGAGTTCTTAGTACCCTCTCCAAGAGTCATGGAAGCCTTCTCAATAGATCTTTGTGAGAAAGCTACAATTGAGAAACAAGTAAAGACCAGGCTATTTACGTTAGCCCAGTTATGGGAGACAAGACTCATATCCTACCACGCACAACTAGTTAACAAAAGACGTCAAAAGGCTTGGCATGACCGTCACTTACGCAACAAGGATTTACACTTAGGTGACCAGGTGCTTCTTTATACATCTAAGAAGCACCCCGAAAAATTGAAATTCAAAAGTAAGAGACCGTATGTTATCAATAAAATCTTTCCTAATGGTGCAGTCCAGCTGCAAACACTTGATGGAATACTCCTAGACACTGTTGTCAATGGTGGTCGTCTACGGTGGTATTACGAAGAGTTGTTTTTTGTTGACCCCATTTAACTCTAATCCCATGGTATATAGTTTACATTTTTTCTTGTTTTGTTATCATCTTTTTACATGTCTATTTTTTGTATCCTTTTATTGTTTTATACTTCATGCTTGTATTTATTTACTTTAGTGCATCTTCATTATTTTCTATAAATTTTCATTTACCACGCGCGTTATAGGTCAACAAATGACAGACTACATCACAAGGACAAGATTTGTCACATTTTAGACCACACTTTCTTTCTATATGTACGATATCTTAGTATTTTTAATTATAGCATAAATCTAGTCATTGGGATACTTCTTTTTAATGAGAACTTCTAATTTGAGCCACAATCATATTTTCTTTCATGAAGTTCTCCTTACATCACAGAGATCCATTCCTCAATAACTACCTGGTTAAGATCTCAACCAAAGGCTTTCAGTCAGATTTCGACTAACGGATTTCAATCAGATCTCGACCGAAGCATTTCAATTAGATCTTGACCGAAGGCTCTTCATCAAATTTCGACCAAAGGCTTTCTCTCAGATCTCGACTGATGGATTTCAGTCAGATCTTGATCGAAGGCTTTTACTCAGATCTCGACCGACGGATTTCACTCAAATCTTGACCGACGGCTTTCTCTCAAATCTCAACCGACGGATTTCAATATCATCTCGACCGAGGAATTCCAGTGCCATCTTGACCAAAGACCTTTATTAAGATCTCGACTGGAGCCACTCGTCAAGATCTCGACTAAAGATTTTTTAAAAAAAGTACTTTAAAGAGCCATCACGTCAAATCTTGACTGAAGCAAGACGACGACAGCCGTAAATACCATGACAACGAAAGCATTCGTACCTCAACGAAGTGTGAATAATGGAGTTTCTTGCGACTATCTGCTTGCGATCTTGCTACTTCCATGTTCGATTCTGGCGCTCTTCTATTACATCCATCCGTCCTTGGCTACACACTACATCCATTGAGTTTCTACCATCCTGGTTTAATCACCATACAGGGCGCCATCACCAACCAACCTAACATCGTTGGCAGTCAAACCATCTTCTTGAAACTTTTCACACACCTGAGGGGTATTGTCATGCAAGCACACATTACGCTTCGTTACACTATTGAGAACATCATCATCAACATTTTCACAACCACTTATTTTTTCCACTCCCCTCACCACCTCCACCACCGTTCCCACAGTTCTCCATCTTTTTCATCTTTCCAACATTCTCATACTCAACCGACATCAGAACATCTTGTCCTTTCAGCCATTCTACTTAACCCTTTCTACTCTACCATTCCAACCCCACTCCATCGATTCCTTTTCTTACAGATACACCATATTCCCACACCTTCACTTTGCACACATTTTTCCTTCCCTACTCGACCGATGCCATCAGCTTCCATCCCCACCGATGCCCTCCTGTTCAATCTCGACCAATGCCATCAGCTTCCATCTCGATTGATGCCATCAGCTTTCATCTTGATCGACACATTTCAAGTCCAATCTCGTCCTTCCCATCCCATCTTGACTGACGCCATCCGTCACACTCTCGACCGAGCCGAAGCCCCTGTTAACATTGTCTCCAATCTCAACCAAAGCACTTTTTCCAGACCACTATTTGTTTCAATTTCTCAACATGTCCTCCAATCAGAGTTCTAGTTCCGACGACCCTGATGCAAATAAAATCGACATCCAGATGTGCAAGCTAGATATTCAAGAGATGCAAACCTGGTACCAACAGACACAACCTTTTTCAAGGCAATTGAGTTCCAAATTCCTATCCTGGCTAGGTATCAGAGTCCTTATTTGTTCCATATGGCATACGCCAATTACAATGTCATTGCAAGATCTTGCCAATTCATAGTTCCCCCTATCGAGAACTATGTCTACAATACATATTTTGCGATGACAGACTTGCATACATTCGGGGTCCCTTGTGGCCCAAATGTTGTTACTAGGATGCTCCACAAGATTGATCAAACGACCTATTTTAGATATATTGATCCATCAGTGAAGAAGTGAAAGAATAAAGGCGCGTATCGCCTCGAGGCCATTAATGATCCACAACTAGTAGTTGTGTGTGCGTACTTGACCAGGTACACACAACGACCACAAACAAAGGTACATTAGGTCCCTATGTCTTTATTCCACATGATGGTAGATTCAGGACTGGATGCCCAAAACTTTTATGATTAAGCACAGTTTGCTTCGAACTACCTTCATGACTGTATCAGGAACAAACAACAGATTACAGTGCTGGGGTACTTGATGACGGATCTCACACTCAATCAGGTGAACAGTGGTCCCCAACTTTGAGGACAACTGCAAGTAGCAGACAAAGCTTGGGATATCCCCATTGAGTCGAAAAAGTCCAAGCATCCCCACTCATGGGCCACATCACCATCAAGGCTTCCACCCAAAAGGCCAAATACCAGTATTATCACACTGGTACAGAAGCAACCCAGCCCTCAACTAGATCCAGTAGCGAAGGATCATCGATAGCTCAACAAGCTGACACCTTTAAGCCCCAATTGCCTGACACACAACAACAATGAATCCGAAGGAAGCTCCAGGCACAGAGGAAATCACCCTATGGCACAGAATTTGAGGACTCCGACTCTGATGATGGAAGCTCCTTCTCACATGCAGCCTCTCAACAACACTCATCACCCTCACACATCATCAATGGGGGTGATGGAGCAGCTACATCTATAGCAGTAGATACAGGCACAACAACAACAGTTGTACCACCAAATCAGGCAACAACTCCACCCCTCTTTATTACAATGCCAACGCCGCCAACCTCACCAAAGGCACATTCTTTGGGGGGGGGAGAGGAGTGGGGAGTACTATTTTCCAAGACATGAGAGCAGCTCAACAACCACAGGCCCAACAAGTCCATACTCTCATGGACACTTCACAATATTTTGATGTTGCGAACCTGATGGAGATCAGTGATGATGATGCAAAAAAAGTGAATTAGTCAAGAGGAAGTCTGACCCCTCCACGAACCACCACCACCACTATTTCTACTAACATTGTATCTCCACTCCCTCCACTTCCACCCTATTTCCCTCCACAACGTCTTTGTTTGGAGTAGCTTCACCAACCCACACCCTTGATTAGTACCCAACCATCACCAATGATCGGCCTATCAGAAGGGGGTTACCATATGCATTGGTTGGTAAGCCAACACCAAGTGCTTGAGAATAAGTTTCCGTACTAGAACACAGAGATTGCATGACAGCAGAAGCTGGCCAAAGAAAAAGAAAAAGAGACAGACGAAATAAAACCATGATGGCCGAGCGGAAGATCAATTGGAAGAGGTCCAGCAACAACTGAAGCACCAGATGGTCCAGATCGACCAAGCACTAGATGGATCGTCGGGAGCAATGACAGTGGATGCTCCTCTGGTTAAGCCTGAGGATATATAGTTCTAGGCCCCATAGGCCACAACCATTCGGCTGGAAAAATATGTGCAGCTAATTCAGGAATGAGAAGCTGAATTTTTTTTTTTTAAATTTCATGGCCAAGCAAGAAAAGGTCATTCTTGAGTCCCAGAAGTAGCTTGAAGAAATGACAAAGGCCCTGAAACAAGTCTTGGACAACGTGAACCAACTATGGAACATGGTGTGCAAGGCCCAAGCGGGTGCTTCTACGAAGAAACCACAGGAAGATGATGGAGATGATGGAGCTGACAATAAGGATAGGCAAACTCGACCATCAGATGGTAGCTCGGGATTGGGGGCCCAGAGAACCCAAGCTGCTTTCAGAGCTTTTCCCCCTCCACCTCCTATTTCTAATTTCCATTCTTATTTTTTATATAATTTTTCTAAAACATTTGTTCCTACTTACCCTGTTTCTTCACTTTTCTCCTGTCCACCAACTCCTGGCAGATTATTGGGCCCATCCAAAGGTCCAACTGACAAGTACAAGCCCGATGGGATGAGTTCCTACAACAGTTCCATTCCTTTAGTGCGGCGTACAATTTGTTAAACCCACCACCTCCTAAACCTGTCATCCTTATGTCTCTCTCTCCTGATCACTCCATCCCTGACCCTCCAGAAACTAACACTAACATTGGTGGTGATGATGACTTTCTGGCAGATCCGCCAGAAACCAGAAGATTCTTGCCCAGGCAAAATATGGGCACAACTGAGCCATCTACAAGTGAGTGGGCTAAGGAAAGTGATACGGGCACTAAGGCCTTGGACGACTACTTGGCAAGGCCCCCACAATGACGTAAGGCAACCTCACCTACCAGGCCAAGGGGAAATATGGCAGATACCAAGGAATCTGAGAAGTTCGAAAGGAAATATCCTCCCAACATGAGGGGAGACAAAGAGGAGATCGATCAAAGCCAATATTCCACAAGGGCTACGATCATTGCGGCACTGCAACCACAACCTGAATGGAAGAGCAAAGTTCTAAGGGATAGCAGGCGACTACAAGAATACCTGAGGGCACCAGCCTGGAAAAGAATTGATCCTTTTTACATGCCGCTCAAACGAAGAAATCTTTGCCCTGTAGAGCGACCGTGGGTCGAAGTGGTGAACTGGCCGGTAATTCCAAGAATCTCAGGCAATATCTCCTTGGATAATCTGAGCTTACAATTGTTGGATTTTGGGCACAAGTACAAGACCAATGTCGATCTGTGTGTGTGTGAGAAAGTGCCAAGTATTGTTGTTCGATGGCCTTTCTAATGCAGTAAGAGTGTTTTTGGGATCGCGGCTTGGATCCAATAAGGATCAATCCCAACATGGCTCTCTAGTCAGAGGAAGACCATGAGATGATGGTCCGGCTTTACTACAGAGCGGCCTTCATGTCATCGTGATATGTCACTATGATAGAAGGCTGGCAGGAAATGGGCTTCATCGAAAAGATACAAGATTACCTGGGGCCATTATCCTATGGAAGTAAATTACGCTTCCAAGTCTTCGAGGCCCTGGGAAGAAAAATGAGCGAGTGAATAGAGTTGGCAAGGCGACGAGGCGAGCAGGACTCACAAGAGGTTCTCAAGAGGGCTGGGATTTAGCAGCCATTGAGAGATCTCTATTTTGCAGAACATTTTTGCAAATATTAAGCACTTGGCTTTACGGAAGCTAATGAAGATCCACGCTTTTCCAAGTGCTAAGCGAAATGACATCATCTGACATGTGTTGCAGTGGGTCCTGCAACAGATTAGGGGTGGATAATGTTAGCAGATTCTAGAGAATCCCCAGATGCTGAGCCAAGCTGAAAACACAGAGCATCTCTCACCCAAGACCGAGGAGGTCTCAGAAGGAGGGAAGCAAAAGAGGCTGAGAGCCAAGCATGAGAGCCGAGGATTACTAGCTAGGATTGCAGATTGTTTCTATGTGAGCCTACATGTGGAATCCCAGAGAAGGAACGACCATGTAGAAGCTAGTGACATTCCTAGGCAATGTAAATAAATGTAGACCTCTCTTAAATAAAAGTAGAGTGAGCCACCTTTTGATGGTGACCTCTAGTGGAAGAGCTATTTTCGCTTGTAATTTCTAAACTAGTGGGCAGCCCTCTTGCTTATTTAAGGCCCCCCTCTCTTGTGAGAGAGCTTTAATTGTATTGTCATTTCTCTTGTTTGAATGAAGAAGATCCTCCATGAGTTATTGGCAATTGAGAAGCTCCTTGTTCATGGCTATTGTCTTGAGTGAAATTCCTATGAACATGCTTTGATTTCCTTGTTGTGGTTGTGGATTAATTAGATTTCTTGTTTCTTTATTGTAATGTGGAATGTAGATGTGGATTAGCTTTCTTGTTTCTTGATTTTGTAATTTCCAGCATCTAGGTAAACTAAATAGGCTAAGATTGTGGATCAGATCTTGCATATTCACTAACAATCATGTCCTTGATTGTTCTTGGGAATTCCAAGCATCAAGAGAGGTGTATTTCTTGATTCTTGGGATGCTAGAATGTTGTTAGGTAGTTAGCTTTCTTGATTCTTGTTTTTGTTGTGTAGATTAATCTTGATGTTGTATTGCTCCCTGATTTCTTAGAGTAGTTTAGTAGAGAGAGAGAGAGAGAGAGAGAGAGAGAGAGAGAGAGAGAGAGAGAGAGAGAGAGAGAGAGAGAGAGAGAGAGAGAGAGAGAGAGAGAGAGAGAGAGACTGGTCCGAGGGATGGTGGCACGCCATCCCTCCACCATTTTTTTGTGCAATTAATTCCTGCAGGTAGTCATCAGGAGGGCGCACTATATGGTGCAAGAGGTGGTGTGAAAATTGTCAACATTTCCTAGCTAGTTTGGGGCTTAAATTGGCAAATTTGTTACATAGTTTTGGTACTGCATTTTCACACGTGTGAAATAGGCCTAAAGTTTTTTATTTACTATATTTTTTTAGTATGAAGAAGTGTCAAACTTTAGACCCTTCGAAATGAGACCATTTTGATGTATTTTGGTCATATATGTCATTTTTAGCTATTTTTCCTATAGAGGAAATTTTTAGGGTCAAGTACCTTTTAGAGAGAGGAGAGAGAGTCATCTTCCTCATCTATAAATAGTAGAAAATGCGTGGAGAAATAGGTTGGAGAAACTTATTGTATTGTTGAGAGAGATCAATAGATCATTGTCACAGTTTCTTCCTCCATTGTGAGCATTGCTTTGTGTATTGTCTTCAAGCTCTTGTGTATGGTCTTAGGTGCTATCCAAAAGTGGTAGGGTGTTGTTCCACGACCTGTTTGCTATTACTTTTGCCTGCCATCAATATCTTTCATAAGTTTCTTTTGTTCCTTGAATGCTTTGTCAAGTTCATGTGTATCAAAGGTAGCATTAGGATGCTTTGCCATTTCTAGCTTTTGTAGCTTGTTGTGCAAAGATCTTAGCTAGAACATTTGGGATCTTAGATCCATTCAAAATCCACTTTTTCCACATGGTATCAGAACTGGATGGCCGTTATTTTTAGTAAGGTTTCCATTTATGGTGATATGTTTGATCAAGTTCTAGCATGATTATGCATTGCATTGTTGATGAAATCTTACTAACCTTTGTTTGTTGAGTTGAACTTGTGAATCAAAAGCATATATTAGGTCTATTGAACAGCCTCCACACATGTGGGACCTACCTATGTACAAATTTACAAGGTTTAATCAAGTCATAAATTTTTAATTTTAAAAATTTTAATATTTAATGGTCTGAATTGTTGGATTTATTTCCTCTACTCTCCTTAAATCCCATTTTAATCTGCCTCCATTCATGCTGCATTGTTGTGGGTATTTCCTACACAATAATGAACAAGCTTGAAATATTGTTGGTCAAGCCTTACCTACTGGGCCCTGTCACAATACATTGTACAGTTAGAATAATAAGTGCGAGGGCACCGGCTTCCTGCGTGTATAAGACCGACCCAGTGACCACGCAAATCAGATAAATAGAACTTGAATAAAAGGACTTTGGGCCTTGGTAGAATAAATTAATTAAAAAGCCCAAAGTCAAGTTCATAAGGTTCTAAGTTAAAAGAGAATCTCACAAACTCACATGAATCATGTGAGTTTTGCCCTTTTCCTAATGAACCATTAGATTGAAGGTCATTTAGTTTGAAGGGCTAGGATGCGGCCAATGAGAGCCAAGATGGCCCTCCCTCCTCAACTATATATGGAGGCCATTTTCCATTGTACACATATTCCATTCTTCACAATAAAGCTCTCTTCTTTTTAGCACTCTCTCAGTCTCTGTCTCTCTATCTCTCTCTCTCTCTCCCCCCAAGGGTGATTGGTGCATAGCTATGGGTAGGCGCACGAGCCCCCATAGCCCCAACCATCTTTGGTGAGCTCTCTTCTCTCTCTAATCTCTCTCTCTCTCTCTCTTCTCTCTCTCCTCTCTCTTCATACGTTGGGATAGAATAGCTTTGGGTAGGTGCTCGAGCCCCCAAAGCCTTTCTCAATCTAGGAATTCCCTCTCTCTCTTCTCTCCTCTCTCTAAGTAGCGACCGAATAGTTTGGGCAAGGTGCTCGGGCCTCTCAAGCCTCTCGCTACTTGGAACTTCTCTCTCTCTTCTTGCTATGTGGGTGAAGGTGAGGTTGCCGCTCCCAGCGACGGACCCCTATGCTACATCGACGACACAACATGCATATTTACTAACGTTGTCGCACAGTCTGCATATTCACACGCAAATTCGCATAGACGAAGAAAAGGCGAAAGAATCGCGACACTATGTTTTTACACACATTATGGTGACAGAAGAAAAGGGGACACTATCTTATGGAATGCCAAAGGTGCCCTAAAGGCAAAGGCACCCTATAAATCTAATCCTAAGGCTACTCGTAAGAGTGACGCACCTTTCACATCATCATCACCAACGGTCACTTCAGCACTGACTGACGTCGCACCCTTTTCATGCTCACCCCATGCAGTTGTGCTAACAGATTGGACAACGACTGCAGCCACCCATGATCTCTTACAAACAACACGTCCACTCTATACTTTCCACATCTGCACACTTGTAATATTATGTATATATGTTGGATACCATTTGTGTATTCAAGGAATGAGTTGATGGATGAGACGAAGTAGATGCCTCGTGCATTGATTCTTGATTGTCAGCAATAAGGTTTTATTCCTTTATAGAATGTATAAGCTTCGTAGGGCACACGGTTTCGTCCGCTATTGTCTTGTGCTCTACTGCATTATTGACATGTATACATGATATACTTAATCTGATATAGTTCTTTGTTCTGCGTTCAGATCTATGTTAATATTGCTATGCTTATCATTCATTCTGTCTGATCTTTCTAGTTGTTCTTTCTGGTGACAGACGACTAACATTTTGTCTTGTCTTTCACGAATCTATCGCGACTAATTATCAGTCAAGCACAGTCTAACTTGTCGCGAATAATTCGCGACAAACCATGCTTCTGGCGCTTTATTGATTTATTAATGTTTGGCTGCATAACCTAGAATGACCGTGGTTTCCATCACTAAAGTTCTGTTCATTCTGATAGGTGTAGTCATGCTTACGGAGAGAGTCGTATAGCTCGTTCCGCTGCACACGAACATTTTTTGTTCGAGTTCGTTTCTCGTTTGTGTTTCGTTTCTTGTTCGAGTTCGTTTCTCGTTCGTGTTTGTTCATCTCCCTCTCTCCAACATGAATTTATTACTAATAATATTGAATATATTTTCTTGTGTGAACTAGAATATAGGGACTCAAAGACAAAAGTCTAGTTGTCCCAAAATAGAAGAATCCAATGTGGTAGTAGGTGGATACTCTTGTGACTCACTCTAAGTCAAAGATGCTATCAACTTAGGGTTATGGATAAAAAAAAAGTGAAAGAAATATGAGTATGAGATTCAAGTTGATTTTTAAATTATCCACAAGTGATCATTCTACTTACAATTGAGATAATTGATTTTCTACGTATTGGTGGTTACGCTTGAGTTTAGTAGAGATTGTACATGTATTTCTTGATGCAAATTAGATAATTAGTATTTATTATATCTTTTTCTTGTCCTATACTTGTTTTAGCTCCAACTTGAGTGATGATCCAAGATCAAGGCGTTTGTGAAGCCATTACAAAGATTGTTTTTTTGGGTTATTAGTTTGGCAATTTCAAGAGGAACTAATTTGTTTTTGGTCAAAGTGCAAACTCCACTACTTTAATATACATTTTTGATCATTTGATACATTTTCAAATGTGCATATATTTCGAAATACAAGTCTCACATGTGTAATCTCTTTTTCGCATCAACTAGTACTCAAGCCTCACACATGTACTCTCTTTCATATTCATTTTTGATCATTTCACATTTGTAATCTCTTTTTCACATCAATTAGTATTCAAGCCTCACACGTTTACTCTCTTTTCCACAACAACTAGTACTCAAGCTTGCATCTTATCCACACAATAAAAGATCTTATCTAATTCGACTACTATGGAGGAAAATTTTATATCTGTGACTATATAATGTTTCTATGGATTCATAACTAAGAATAAGATGATAATTAGTGACACTCAAGTGAAAAAAAAAATGATTGAATCTTACTCATTGTGAAAAGATTCAAAAACAATAGTCAAAGAGGATGTAACACACATTTATTGAAAATTTCAACAAGTTTAGCTTATTCTTTTTTTGGCACCAATGCTATGAGGATGTCACAAAATGATCTAAAACATCCAATATTGTACTTATTTCTCCAATTGACATGGTTAGGATTATATTAAACAATATCACTATAATAATTGAAACTTTTCAGCATAAATATCCTAAGATAATCAAGTGAGATGTTGATCTAAACTTTTTAAAGAGAAAATTCAAAGAGCAATTTCACAAAAAAAAAAAAATTTCAATGCCAATTATTGATTGGTTTGAAACTACAATAATAAAATACTTTTAAGTGACAAAAGTTGCATATGCGGATCTCATTTAGACAAAATGTTAATTATCCTCATATATTAGGTTGATTAACATTTTTAGATGTCTCGGGAACTAAACAATATGGACCCAGATGAAATTGTTTTTCCATCTCATATCTAGTAAAGTCAAAATTATGAAGTTATTGATTCAAATTCATGGTATGCAATAGATTTTGTTGACTCTTATAATAGTATGAAGCATCCAAGTTTGTAATCAAGATTGTTAAGATTTTTTTTTGTGGATAAAATTATGCATGCTATTATGTTATTTATATATTTATATAAGATTTAAATTTTTTATGAAGTGCAACACACAATGTACTATAAAGATAAGTAGCAAAAAAATATCTTACATTGAAGCAAGAAAGCATATGATTATGAACAAAAAAAAACGTGGTAATAGAAAAAGAAAATAATAATTAAATAATGAAATGAGTACTTATATACGTGTAGGAATTTGTGCATTAATTAGTGGTTGAGAGTATTGAGCTATAATAGAGATGTCATCATAAGATTCCACTATTTTGAGACACAACATGCATGCAAGATCCTATAAATAGATGAATGTCAACTCAAATGAGGAAGAAACCATGGATTACAATGGAGATTGTACTTTTTTGTTGGCCATCAAAGACATAGAAAGTCGTGAGACATTTTGTCTCATAAATGATGATATGGCACCTTTATTTTCAGAATATCATATTGCCAAGTTGTGACTTTTTTCATCTACTTTTATGGATGGAAATATATATATATATATATATATATTGTAAATATATCTAGTTGGAAATGCAATATTTAAAAAAATCACCTCATTTTCAAAATTGGCATGTTTTGATTGTGTATTTAAATTATGTTGAATACAGATTTTTTTTTTCATATATGAAAAATTAATTAATGCATTCAATATACATTGTCATAATTCTCACCATTTACATTATATATTTTCAAAATATTGCAATTATATATATTGCACTAGTATGATTATGTACAATATTTTACATGATACACTCACGTATATGCACAGTCACTTTTCCATGTGTACTTTCTTTTTCATAACAATTGATACTCAGGGTTGTCCACACAATAATAATTCTTATTTAACTTGGCTACTATGGGGTGGTAAAACTTTCTATTCATTAATACTAGAAGTTTTCATGAATTTTATAATTAGAAAACAAGATGTGAAATAGTAACAACTATAAGAAAACGACAGAAGATGAACAAACATTATGAATGTTGCCAATATAATCGATGAAGTTGAAAGACTAATCATAATCAGAAGATACAAAAACAATCTCCAAAGAGGATATAACACAACAATCAGGAAAAAATTAGCAACTTTAGCTTGGTATTTTTTAGATTAGCATTGTTGATGTTATGTGGATGTGACAAAATGATCTAAAGAATAAAAATTGATTTACACATACTTTTGAATGGTTAACAAATTATAAATACCTATATGTGATGTGTGTCATTGCTTTACGTGAAGATTTTGTCTTGTAGAAACAAAACACATGGTCAAAAGAGCTTCATAAAGGCAGTAGAGATTGTGTCTCCATTCTAGGAAAATTTTAATATCATGTTCAAAAGTGAAAATTCTAGCTCTAGGCTCAGTGTTTTAAACATTAAAAAAATTTGGTAGATAAATTGCATATCTTGTTTAGAGCATTAGTCTTAGTGTCTTGGGTCACAATTTATAAAGTAATATGAGCTCAATCATTCTCACTTCAAACTTATTACGAATGCATTATAGAAGACAAGTAAAGATGAGGTGGGGTAAGAAAGAAAAAATGATTTGATTGGAAAGAAAATCATTGGCATGTGAAGATATATTTAATGCACCTCATATATTAGACAAAGTATGCAAAAAGAGAAGAACGGGTAAGATATTTTATCAAGAGAATTATATTTTTTTAAAGATTTTAAAATTTCATTTCCAAGTTTAAGATTTCAATCGAGTCTAATCTCGTAAAGAATTTTAAATTGTCATTAAAAAATATGCAACTATATTTTTTATTTATTTATTTTTAAACAATTTCCATTATAATATGGTCAAATTTGATTCTATTCAATTAATCACTATACAAATTGTATTCATTATACGATTAAACAAAAACATAACAATGTTATTTTAACAACAGATTGTAGATCAATCTATAAGAATACTCAAACAAGAAGTACATGAGGGTAATTATGGAAACGCTTTAGTGTTTTGTTTTTTGACTTTCAAGAAAATCTTGACACTTGTGTGATATGGTTATGCCTCTGCACTGTGGCTTATTCTCAAGTAACCTAACATGTCTAATTCATTTGTTATAGTCATTTCAAGATTGCAATAGATTGAATTTTCAATTTTTTTCTAATGAATCATGGATCTAAGTTTGCATAGCATTTTGAAAACTGTGGGGCAAAAACATATTTTTTGGAATAGTTAAGTCACCTAATAACAAATCATATTATGACTAACCAAATTACAAAGAAATTATATTTAGGAAAAAAAAAAAGTTCAACTATGTCTATGTTCATAGATGATTTCTAGAAGCTTATAGTAGTCTAAGTGAAAATATTGATGAAATTTTATCTCATCTTATATATTGATTTAGCACAAAGAATAAAAACAATTGTAATCTGGTCTTTAAATATTAGACGATCTTGTAGTTTGTGAACATAAAAAAACATATTATAAAAACCAACTAGAGATTGATTTGTAAATGGTATGAGAGAAAAATCTGATTTGTGAGATGCTAGAAAAGTTCTATTCTAATAATTTTGTCAGGTTTGACTAAAAACTATATCTAGAATTTTTGAAATTTGCCATTCAGTTTTTTGTTTTGCTCAAATTGTCTATGGTATAGGCACATATGGACTACAACTACATTTTTTGACTAAGTAGATTTTAAACTAGTATAGACGATATTGTCTATTGAAAGTGAATGGTGTGGACAATGTCTCATATTTTAAGAGAATTAAATAATGTTGCTATAATAAATCTACATTTAATTTTCTAATAACATAAAAAAAATTCTCTAGAAGAGATCGATCAATAGGAATTCTTTTTGTCATATAAAACACACTCCAAATCAATGAGATATTTTTTGAAGCTAGACAATTGATACTTTCAAATTTGAGCGTTATCATGGAATTGATACTTTGAGCTTTGTCATAGAATTGTGCATATTCTCATATAGATCTCACAAGAAAGTAAAAAATTGACTCCATATGGTATTATATGTGAAAAATGCAAAAATAAGCTTGGTAGAGGCCAAAAATCTTGTATATAGATAAACACACATGTGTGGAGCCTGTTCCCACGTGTGAAAATAGTGTACTTGTCATGTACCATAATCATATAGGTTGTACATATGATTTAATTTAAGTTCTAGTGGCTAAAAAGGCCAAAAACTAGTTTTCTAGACATATGACACATGGCATTAGTCTATTGCTTGCATGAGCCACATCCTTTGGTTAGGTGTCACATCCCATGTGTAGAGGACAGCTCACATGTGTGGAATAAGCTGAAGTAGACAAATTTTGACTTCTAGAAGATTTTCAAGTAGATCTCCATATAGAAGGAAAATGGGCCAAAAGTGCTCAAAATAGAAGGTTTTGTCCAAGTGTCAATTTTGCATGATGAATCATCATATGACAAAGCACCTTCACACATGTGGGATCAAAGGGATGATCAGTACCACGAGCTCCCACTTATTGTATATATAGAGCCACATTTGGCCATAATCAGTGTGAGACACCAATCTTGGTTTTGGAAGCAATTTTGAGTGATTCTCTCCATTTGTCTATATTTGTTTTGATTGTTTTGAGGTTCTATCAATGTGTACTTGATTTTCAGGTTGGAGTCCGTACTCAGACAATGTTTCACACATGTGAAACCAGAAAGTACACTTACCTTCAATTAATGATTGTTCTTGTTAGGACCTGTATCTAGAATTGATCAAGATTGATCTTAACCTGAAATAGATTGATAGATCAAGTAATCTGACAACCAATTCCTCTTGAGGATCAGATTAGGATCCACTCTTGGTCCTTTTTGTACTTTTTGCACATGGTATCAGAGCCTAGTACAAGAGTTTTTGTTGAAATTGATAGGGTTAATCCAAATCAAAGCCAAAATTAGCAGTTTTTTGGGAACTAGTCAAATTTTGTGTAGCGAGTTGGATTTGATAGCTATCCTCAAAATTTTTGGTCCAGATCTTGTTGTGGGCTATAGGAACATTTTTCACACGTGTGAGGCCGTACAGCTCCGGTTTTGGCTGAGAAATTTCAAAAATTTGTAGAATTTGACTCACATACCCAATTTGAGTGATTTTTGGTGCAAAATCAATCATTTTCTATACTGAGTCTAATCCCTTGATTAGTTCTTGGATTGGATCAGCCAAGAAATTAAATTTGAAGCTTGAATTAGGTGCATTAATTTATTATCTCTGATTTTTTGAGTGCATGTTGAAGTTAAGAGAGATTTTGCTAAAAATCATAGATTAAGGAGTGATATGCAAGGTGAGAGGTTGAAATCCATTGTACCATCACTCTAGATTTGTTCAAAAGTGATAGGGTCAAGTTTAGAAGCATCAATTTGCTAGAAAACATCCTTGGATCTGTCCTCCAAGTGAAACCTTTGAGAGTTTCTAGTGCATATAAAGCATCTATGCAAATCTTTTGTAGAATTTGACATAGATTGGCTTCAATTGCTACTCAATTTGTTTGAGTGATTGTAAGGTTTGAAAAGAGTCATTAAGGTGTCTATGACAAATTTGTAGAGAGAGATCCAATTTTCTAAGAGTTCCTTTCTTTGTAGAGGGCAAGATCTAGAAGCTCATTATGTGTTGTTATTGGTGAAGAATTTGGCTTCTCCTATGTGATCAAATCTTTCTAAGTGGCATTAGCTCTTTGAAGCACAATATCTTAGTGAGAAAAATCACAACTTTTGATTTTGAATTTCATTCCAAGTCATAAAAGGTAGAGTAATTGGTGGAATCCAATAGGAGTGATTGAATTCAATTTGTTGAGCAAAAATTGACATAGTATGTATGAAACTCAAATTAGTTCTATTCAACTTTCTTTGTGAGAGTGTGAGGGTCAATTTGTGATCCCATTGGATGTCTAGAATGAGGAGGAGTCCATATTTGAGTATTCATGCATGGTTGAGATCTTTGTGAATCTCTGGTTGTCTAATTTTTTAAGCTTTGTGAAAAATTGGTGGTATAGTTTGTTGTCAAATCAAATCAAATTCATTCTAAATCTCAAGTGTCAGATTATTTGGGTCAAGAGTGAGTCCAAAAGAAGTGATTAAGTTTGATTTTCATGTATTTGAAACAAAACCCATCTTTTGTTCAAGAATCTCGAGTGTTGAGAGAACTAGTCAAGTGAAAAGGAAAATCTAGGTGTCAAATCTTTTTCATATCCATTTCAACTTTCAAAAGAAAGAGTCATTGGTATTTGATGAGTCCAATAGGAGATTGGATCTGATTTCTTTAGTGATCTGATTCAAAGATTGCGTGCTTTTGTCTAGGTGATCAAAGCAAAGTTTCCAAGTGACTAGTCATTATTGTGAAGATTGATTCTTAGGTTTGTGAGCTAGATCTTTTGTAGATCCTTCTAGATTTTTTAAGATGTTCAAATCTAGTCTCTTGAAAGTCACAAGTTACATTTTTAGAATCATATCACAGGTTTTTATTCACATGGCATCAATAGGTGGCATCCTATTGAAGGAAAGAAAGGATCCTAAGTCCAACCTTTGTGGCAAGGGAGGATATATTTCCTCAAGATGCTACAAAAAGAAGACCAATCCATCCAAGGAGAACCAAAGCAAGGGGGCCGAGGTGAAGGATGGAGCTTCAAGTTCAAAATGCAAATACAAGAAGGACAAGTCCAAGGAAAGGTGTTTCCTTTGTGGAAAGGTGAATGAGGTTTGGAGTCTCACAAGGACTTGCAAGATTTGTCTTCAAGAGTCCATCACAACACATGTTGAATCTTTTGAAATTTTTCATTTGGAAGTGCATTGTTTGGTTCAAGATGCAAAGATAGATGTCACTTTCATAAAAGTAACTTGGATTTATTTTATGTCCTTGGAAAGTATTTTGCTTGGAACTTTGGACAAGTTCAAACTTATTGTTATTATCCAAGAGAAATCAATCAAGAATAAGGAGCAATCACAAAATGAAAATAGTTTCATTTATGCTCTTATGTCAACTTATGAAGAACCATTTTGCTTTGAAGAGATTTTTGTATCTCAAAGGTGGATTAAGGCAATACTAGTTGAGTGTGATGCCTTAAAAGATAGCAAAATATGTTTTCCTTGTAAGCTTACATTAGTTATGAAGTCAAGGAAATGGAAATATCTTCATAATGTAGGATCTTTTGGTTTCAATAAGATCATGAATGATGTGTTCATTCATAAAGATGAAAATTGTAAGTTTTCAATCTTAAAGGCAAGTTGTAAACTTCTTATGAGAATAAGTGAAGCATCCAAAGTGGACACTTATATCCATAAGCAAGTAGTTAGCCTTATTGAGATGGAAATGCCTTTTGATTTCAATATTAGAAAAATCATGCCAAGTTGCGGTGATTTTTGGACTTATGTTTCTAGCATAAGTAATTCTGATAATCATAGGAAGTGCATATTGTGTGGTCATAGTTGTTGTGATCATTATGAGACATGGAGGTCTCAGGTTTCCATCAAGAAGGAGCACCATGAAGAGGATCTTAAAGAATCATCTCAAGGTTCAAGTGTGCCAAGGATTGAGGAGGAGAGATATTCTCAAGTTGTGATGCCAAAAAGAAACTCAAGAAATATGGTTGATTCCATGTGGCTCACATTTCAAGGGAAAGAGGAGCATATCTCATGTGGTATACATCTCATACTTACTTCTCTTATGTCATTTGATAAATCAATTTGCTTTAGTGAGATCATTGCGTCTCCAAATTGGAGTAAAGCCATACTAGTTGAGTATGAAGTCTCTCTTGAGAACATAGATGATGTTATTAAAAGGTTGAAATTGATTTTAAATCAATTAGAAAGCAAATGGTTATTTCATCAGATGTATGCTCTTGAGTCATGTAAGAGCAAAAGTGATTTGTTCACTCATAGTTTGAAAATTTGTATTGAGGCAAATTGTAAACTCTTTATGAGAGGAAGTGAATCATCTTCTAAAGACACTTATCTCCATAATGAAGTATTTAGTCTCATTGGATCTAAGATTAGCATGGCAAACAAGCATGAAGATATGATGCAAACACTTTGTTATTATAGCATGCATAGTCTTGCCAATTTGGATAAGTCTAATTCTCTAGATCATGGTAACATTATGTTAGATCTTTGTGATCCTCATAAGTCAAGAAAAAATCTTTATTTTCTCATGGAGGAGCATGCACATGAAGAATGAGCAAGCCTCAAAGTCAAGCATCTACACGAAATTTGGAAGGAATCAATTTTGAAGATGCTAGGATGGTGCAAAGCTCTCAAGTTCATCAAAGATGTCAACATCAAAGAAGCACTATCATGGATATGGTGATTTCAGATCAACATCAAGATCATTGGCTGATCTTCACACCTTTTGAACCAAAAAAGACCAATTCATCCCATGTTCAAGATCATCATGTTTTCCATCAAGCTAGATTTACCAAGCTAGATTTTTGAGGAGTGTGAAAAATGCAAAAATAAGCTTGGTAGAGGCCAAAAATCTTGTATATAGATAAACACACATGTGTGGATCCTGTTCCCATGTGTGAAAATAGTGTACTTGTCATGTACCATAATCATATAGGTTGTACATATGATTTAATTTAAGTTCTAGTGGCTAAAAAGGCCAAAAACTAGTTTTCTAGACATATGACACATGGCATTAGTCTATTGCTTGCATGAGCCACATCCTTTGGTTAGGTGTCACATCACATGTGTAGAGGACAGCTCACATGTGTGGAATAAGCTGAAGTAGACGAATTTTGACTTCTAGAAGATTTTCAAGTAGATCTCCATATAGAAGGAAAATGGGCCAAAAGTGCTCAAAATAGAAGGTTTTGTCCAAGTGTCAGATTTGCATGATGAATCATCATATGACAAAGCACTTTCACACATGTGGGATCAAAGGGATGATCAGTACCACGAGCTCCCACTTATTGTATATATAGAGCCACATTTGGCCATAATCAGTGTGAGACACCAATCTTGGTTTTGGAAGCAATTTTGAGTGATTCTCTCCATTTGTCTATATTTGTTTTGATTATTTTGAGGTTCTATCAGTGTGTACTTGATTTTCAGGTTGGATTCCATACTCACACAGTGTTTCACACGTGTGAAACCAGAAAGTACACTTACCTTCAATTAATGATTGTTCTTGTTAGGATTTTTGTCTAGAATTGATCTAGATTGACCTTAATCTGAAGTAGATTGATAGATCAAGTAATCTGACAACCAATCCCTCTTGAGAATCAGATTAGGATCCACTCTTGGTCCTTTTTGTAGCTTTTGCACATTATAGATTAAACTATAATAAAATTCTCAATGAGATGTTTACTTTTTCATTCGTTCACAACAATCTTTTGATACTTGTCCATTGTGGTTGCACCTTTGCAATAAGTTGAACTAAAATTTCTACAAATTTTATCCTTACCAAAAGTCAATAGTGATATTGAGATGCTAAGATTTTCTTAAGAAGACACAAATGACAACTCTAATTTAGAACATGTTGAATATATGAATAAATCCTTTAGTGCCTACACACGAAAACATCATTAATATATCAAATGAATAAATATCACATAATTGTTGAGCTAATTATATACTAATAACACACACACACACACACACACACACACACACATATATATATATATATATATAGTTTTAAAACTATGTAAGTCTATGGGCCTGCTTTTTGAATTGCATGTTTTTTGAGATTTTAACATATACCATATAATATTTTTTTCATTTGATTCAAAACATTTATGGACTATCTTGAATTAAGTTTAATTGAAGAGTAAAAAAAACATATATCTCTATTGTATTACCATTCTTTCTAAAATAAGATGAGATTTTGTACATCTTAGAATTTGAGGTCAATAATTTGTAATAACACACACACACACACACACACACACACACACACATAAATATAAATAAAAATATAAATAATAGATATATATGTAGATTATATATACATACAAACATGCATACATATTTTTTTGGTGCCTATATGGGTATCAAATGAAAGGTTTTTTTGAGAGCAATTCATTTATCTAGTTTGCAATGACTTGTGAATGGAGCTCTGAGATGGTCTCAATGGCTCAAAAGACGTCAGTCAGGGGCCCGTATGTGTCCATCAATCTCCCCACCTCTACATTTGATATGCGAGGGCAAATGGATATGCCAATCTCCTACCTATTTGGCCTGGTGAGCCATAGTAAGTGAGCCATGACCCTTGTAAGAGATCCAATACATACCCACCACAATGCATGCATCTCCATTGTGAGAAATTGTCAAAAAATTGGCAAATCTAGCTTGATCAAAACCATGTTAATTTTACATAGGTGGGTCCCACACGTGTGGATACTTGTTGGCACATCTGAGGTGAGGTCAAAGTAATTCAGATCTCATTCATAGGGTTAGGTAGGCTTGTTTGGTCATAATTCCTAAACTATAGGGCCAAATTCCTTGAATCCTGGAGGTGGATAACCAACCTAGCCACCAACTTGGCAAAACTCTAGGGTTAGGTAAGATTGACAAATTAGGGCAAAAGTGGTCAATCATATTTCTTATTACATGCTGGATTTCCACCTAACTTGAGGTGGGGAAGAGTTTATTGTACATACAATCCATCATTCCATTGTGAGAGATAGAATTTTTGGAGCAAATTGGCAATCTTGAGATTTCTATTGAGTTTTTGTGAATGCTTTTATATCTAAACTTGATCCACTTAATATCTGATAATAGGCTATATTGGAGTCCGTAACACACATGTTTGGGGTCAAAATTCCATGTTTGATCAATGGTTTTGATTGCTCTTGATTGTGGGATTTAATATTGCTTTTCTAGATCAAGACCTTGTGACTAGTTTTTGTAATAGATAGGTGTATCAATCAATCAATAACAAGAGACTTATGTAGGTCCATTTGTTGTCCTTTGTGCTATAATTTCAGCATGGTATCAGAGCCAAGTACAAGAGGATAATCATTGGTCAAAGGACAATCCATTTTCAGGAAGTTGTTGCTAGAAACTAGTCTTGAGAGGGTGAGTTCAAATCAAGTCTTAGGTTGAACATTTGGGATCCAAACTTGGTGAGGGTCAATAGTTGTACTTACCACATGTGTGGGCACCCCTATACTAGCATTAATGTTCAATATTCACAAGATCCAAACAATTTGAGTTTACACCATCTTGATGAGTTTGTTGGTGCTAATCCTAGGAAAAGCATCAAAGTATCTTTCCCATCAATTAGATTTGGCTTAGTGTCATGAGATCTAATTATTGAGGCTGAGTTCAATCCCTTTAAAATTGATTTACAGGTCTTCAAAAACCATCCAGAGGAAGGAGTAAGATTTAGCCATGTTTTTGTCCAAAAATGGTGAAAATTGATAGGATTTGACAAGTCTTTGATAGAATCTCATGTAATCTTCATTTCATCTTTGTGAGAGAGTGGAAGAACCATGTCTAGAAGTCCATTGAGAGGGCTAGAAGCCAAATTTGAGATAATCAAGACTAGTGAAACCTTTGTGAGTTTCTAGGATCAAATCAATTCCAATTTTCTTGAGCATTGTTTTGTAGAATTTTTTCTAAGAGTTCTTTTGAATCAAGATCAAGGGGATCTTGCCACTTGTGTCTTTGTGAGCATCAAGTGAGTTTCTAGTGAGGCAAATTTTGGAAAATAACTTAGGAAGGGCCGAGAAGTACATCAATAGTACAAGTCTTTAGGAAGATAGAGTCCATTAGTGGATTTCTTCTTGAACCTAGTGAGAGGTTAAATTCTACAAACTACTCAATATGAAAGGTAAGAATGGAGTCATTATTGATACTCCATGATCTCTTTGGAAGAGTGTGAGCCTCTTGGACGACAAGAGTCCAGCACTCCATCCACACCAAAAATTGTGTGGCACCAAGGGTGACACATTAATATGTACGATAGATGGACAATTATTTCGAACTGAGCTTGAATACTTGGTTAGAATCAAAACAAAACTTGTTGAAATAATTGTCCCATATGTAGTAGAAACCTTCGATATCAACGCCCAAATTCGACAGTCCTCCACTGCTTCTGCTACCAACTGCTTGGGGCTATCTTTGTACTTATTGTGAAAACTGTACAGTTTTCTTTGGAAATCCACCTTCTTTGTGTGAAATTTCTAGCAGTTCGCACATGTGAGAAAAGGTGTTAAGCATTGTGTTTGCACATAGAACAATTGTAGATTGAAAATCAAGATCTAACTCTAGATTCTATGACTAAATCACAATCTAGCATGCTAACAATCAATAGTTAACTACTTTCACATGTGGTGGGTTTCTCCAAGATCTTGCATCTTGAACTCACTGAAGCTAACATGTGTCTTGTTTTGACTTTTGGGTTTCGGCTTCAGCTGTAGCCAGTAGAACTGTAGGTGTAAAAATGTGCGTTGTTTGGTTGATTGTCGCATTTTTCGAGTAGTGCAAAAAGTGCAACACTAAGCAAAACTATGCATATTAAAACATTCTACTATTGCGAGGCAACATGCAAAAATGCCGAAAAATCTGAAGAGAGAGAATGCAAAAAATATGATCAGTTCTAATTAGCGTTGTCTTTGTTTTTTCGTGCCCATAAACTTGTAACTAGCTTCTAGTTGTGAAAGCAATATGATTCATTGATCAGAGCTATAGTAGACACGTGAACAATACTATCATTCATGCATATACAACAGGAAAAATGATCTATTTCTCATAGTTTTTTTTTTGGAGGAGAGTTTACAATCTGTCGCATATCAGCGTGCGAGACTTGTTGCTATTCTATTCTATGCTAGACGTTTTTCCTCCTCTCCCATTCTCTGCTCGTTGGTAGAATTATATTTTGTCATACATTTTCTTCTAAGTTGGTCTTATAACTAAAAGGCTGCGCTTAAGCACCGAATAGTTGTAGTTGATGGGTAGAGATGCATCAAGTCTTAAAAACTTTGCACATTCACAAAGACTCCTATTTTTCCTCTTGGCCACCCCATTTTGTTGGGGGGTCTAAGGAAAAGTGAGCTCTCTCTTAATGCCATTTATCTCACAAAAGTCTCTCATTTTGTTGGAGATATACTCTCCTCCATTATCACATCTTAGAACTTCAATGCAAGAACTAAGTTGCTTTTCCACTAGAGACTTAAACTTTACAAAAGCTTCATATACAAGCCTTTTCTTAGGCAATAATTCAATCCAAGTTATCTAGTACAATCATCTATAAAAGTCACATACATTAAAGCACCTCCATTACTTTCATGAGAAAAAGCATGTAATCCGAATGGATTAGATCTAAAGGTGAGGTAGATCTTGTTAAAGATCTCTTGTAGGAAGTCTTGTGTGACTTTGCAAGGCCACATGTTTCACACACTTTGCCACACTTCTTGAAAGCTTTTGGTAGGCCAAGAGCTAACTCCTTTGATGCCATGGATTCCATTGATTGAGGATTAGGATGGCCCAATCTTTTGTGCCAAAGCTGCACTTGAGTCAACTCCTCCCTAACCATATAAAACTTTCAATAGCCAACTTAAAGAGCCTTCCTTGCTTAATGCCACTAGCTATGCACTTATGTTACATAGCTGTGTAACTGGACCCCTAATAGTCCATTTAGTGTTGGGGGCCAAATGGCAAGATACCCTTAGAATTAAGGGTATGTGCCCTTGGATAAGGGCAGGCAAGTGACTATACCTTAGTTGGAGGTATGGAGTCACGTGACTCTTGGATAAGGGGTACCCTTAGTATTAACGACAGGTGCCTTAGATTAAGGTACTAGTGTCCTTGGTTAAGAGCAGGTAGGTGTCTATGCCCTGGATGGAGGTATGGAATCTAGTGAGGTGTTAGAAAGTCATTGGATGACTATTTTTCTAAACCTTGGGGCTCAACCTTGAACCATATCACTTTATTGGTCTAGGACCAAAGTATACTTGCACAACTTGGGCAATGGGACCTAGTAGGAAGGCGCCCTTCTAAAATGCCCATTGAGCTCCCAACTCCCACAAGAAAGGCATTCAAAGAGTCATAGGTTATGGAAGGAGTCTCTTGACATTCCATAAGCCTATAGAGGCTCTTCGAGATTCTTTAGCTCCCCTAGGCTTCTCTCTCTCTCATTGGATGAGCATGGAACTCCATAGTGCATTGGAGGGGCCCATGGGCCATCTATATGAGGGTAGTAGGGCGCCCATTGAGAGGGGGAGATCTCTCTTGTTTGCTTTGCTTATGCTCTAGTGTTGCTACTAGTGTGTAGAGTGCTTTCTTGTGATAGTATGCTTGAGGTTTGGATCTTGCTTATGGTATGGGACATAAGTAGAGTTTGGATCTTGAGTATGCTATGGAGTGTTGTGGTATGCTTGTGATTTGTGTGAAAGATTTTAGATCCTTAAGATCCAATCTACTTGAATGATCTTTGGTTAGAAAGAGAAATACACTACCAATTTCACCAATGTAGAAAAATCAGCATCTACACACAATTTGAGATGCAAACACTAATAGAACTTGATCAAACTTGAATGAAATGATTATGTACTGTTGCTATCCATACAAAACCAGCAAGCTACTTTATTTCACATTTGTGGATCCAAAAATAGCAAATATAGATCATTCTACACATAGAATTGCAAGCAATCACCAAGATAGTGCACCAATGGATAGTAGAACCCAAGAGAACCATGTATAAGCATGAAATGAGATAGAGAAGAGAGAAGATGACTCTCTCCACGCGTTACATCCTTTTATAACAGGTCCAAACCCTATTTGGACACTTGGCTTTCCCACCAAAATGCTAACCCTACTAATTTTGGGTCTAGATTCAATGTACCCAACTTATTCAAATTGAATCTACTCAAACTCGCATTCTATCTTTCCCACACTTTCAAAAAGTGTTTATTCAAATGAAATCTAGACTAATGAACTTTGAAAAGTCAACCTCTAATTCTAAAACAAGTTTTGGCATCAATATGCCAAATATGGAAATATTGCAAAATGTGATGAAACTAGTTGAATCTTTCACACTCCCTCTTCAACTAGTTTTAGCATAGACTTTTATAATACTCCAAGTGAAGTCCTATGCTTCATGAACAAGTCTTTTCCCAATGCTTTGGTGAAGATATCAGCTACACATTCCCTTGAAGACACATGTTGAAGCTCCACCTCCTTTGCAATGACTTGCTCCCTCACAAAATGATATTGTATCTCAATATGCTTGCTCCTAGCATGAAAGATAGGATTGGATGCCATTCTTTGGGCTGATTGATTGTCACAAAAGATGATTGGGCTCTCTGAAAAATCCAGCAAGTGAAGATCCTTGATCATCCTTTTGATCCATACCATCTCCTTTGTGCAATGTGTAAGAGCTTTGTACTCAGCCTCACTAGATGACAATGAGATAGTGGCTTGTTTCTTTGACATCCATGATATAGCTCCATCACCTATGAAAATACAATAAGAACTAATGGATTTCCTATCCATTACATCTCCAGCATAGTCTGAATCTGAAAATCCAAAAAGATTAGGTGATTATCCCTCATACAATATGCCAAATTCTCGAGTTCCAATGATGTACCTCAAAACTCGCTTTCCTAGCTTCCAATGCTCCTAGCATAGTTTTTGCCAATAGAACTTTGATCCATCATAAGAATGATCTTCTTCCTAAGAATAGATCTCCTTTCAATGATCATGTAATGCTCAAAATAGAAACAACCATAATTGATATAGAGAATAGTGTCCACTTGGGATGCTTCACTATTTCTTACATCAATTTTACATGTAAAAATGTGACTAGAACATGAAGAATCAAATAGAATGTAAATGAAATGATTCCACCATGCTTCCAACTCTGAAATCCCTAAAAAAATACAGCAAACAAACAATAAATGTGAGTGATCAACTTTTGCTTGCATGTCTCCTCCTCCTTTGTCCTTTGTTGCCTTGTATCCACCATGATACTCCATGAATGAGCCTCCATCTTCATCTTGCCACAAGAAACCATCAAACCTTGGAAATCCATGAGTAGGTGAGTACATAAATGATGCAAATCCAGCACCACATGACTCCATAAACCAAGTAGTTTGCACTAGTCCATCTTCAAGATCTACTTGACACAAGAAAATGACCATGAATTCACCAAAAATTGACAATCTCCAAGTATTGGCACCAAGTAGCTCAACACTTGAGAACTTAGCCATGGATGAGTGACATAATGAGCCTCCAATAGATTCATTTCCATCAGCAAAATCAGCAAAGAATGATAGTACAAATCCAACATCAAAACAATGCTCACCAATGTAGCTAGTTTTACCATATCTTGACAATTTGCACACATCCACATGAAATTGCTCAAACATGAGATAGAACAAGTAAAGTAAACTTGAACAACACTTCCTTGCTGCTCCTTTTACCTTACTTGAGTCTTCAATATGCTGCAAAAATAGATCCATAACACCTTTGCCAATTACCTCTCCTTTGATGCTCTGGACTAGCTCCAAATTGCCAACTTCCCTTTTGACTAGTTGAAGCGCTTTGAGATCAACCTCTTGATCTTCAACTTGACCATCAAAGTCATTGAACAAAATTTGTTTTCCATATCCATTACTTGATTTTACAGCAAGATAACATCCATCCACTTGCATAGCTCCATGTACACAAGAAGATCCTCCAAAAGATGTTCCACTCTTCATAAGAGATTGATACTCAAGATCCATTGCTTGGATTAACTCCTCTTCTTTCTTTGCTTGATCTACACTTGTAGGCTCATCCAAAGAGGTTAGGAAAGCAGCATAATTTCCAGAAACTACTTGCTTGCCCTTTTGATCATATGTGAGCCTTGAAGGTACTTGTCTTTCTCTTGATATTCTCCTTGGCTTTTGACTTGATGAAGGTCCATCATCACCACCATCCAAAGTAGGATCCTTCTCATCAACATCAAGAATGTTAGATCCATCTACTTTACCATCAATCATGCTTGAAGACACCTTTGGAATGTTTCCCTCATCAAAAATGACATCTCTATCAACAATCACTTTGTTAGTAGAAGGAATGTAAACCTTGTAGGCTTTACTCACCTCACTATATCCAACAAAAATACCTCTTCTTGAAGATGGATCCTCCTTGGTCCTATCATCAAGAGTAATGTTGACATAGCATGTGCATCCAAAGGTTCTTAGAAAGTTGACACTCGGCCTCCTCTTGAATAGCATCTCAAAAGGTGTCCTTCCATCCAAAATAGCACTCGGCCACCTATTGCACAAGAAATTGGCACACAACAAAGCTTGATCCCAAAATGGTTTGTCAAGATTAGCACTTAACCTCATAGCTTTAGCACTTTCACATAAAGTCCTATTCTTCCTTTCAGACACTCTATTTTGTTGTGGGGTCCTTGATGTTGTATACTCCCTCTTGATCCCATGCTCATCACAAAAGGCCTTGAACTTGTTAGATATGTACTCACCACCTTTGTCACCTCTGAAGCACTTGATCTTTGTGGAAAATTGGTTCTCCCTTGCATTCTTGAACTTGACAAAGACATCATACACTTCATCCTTGCTCTTTAGTAGATAGATCCAACAAAATCTACTAAAATCATCAATGAATGTTACATACATCTTAGCTCCACTATTGTTAATTGTAGTAAATCCATGAATATCCGAATGTACAAGTTGAAAAGGCTTTGTAGATCTAGAAATAGATCTAGTATAAGGTAGTCTATGTGACTTAGACAAAGCACAAGACTCACAAACATGCTTGTCATTACTTAAGGAACTTGGAAGACCAATCACAACCTTCTTCCTTGCCATTACCTCGAATGACTTGAAGTTGAGGTGTCCCATCCTTTTGTGCCAAACCTCTTGAATAGAAATTTGCTCCCTTGCAACACATCCAACTTGGTTAGCAATAACACAAGCATCAAGTTTGAACAACTTCCCTTGCCTTTTACCTTTTCCAATCAAGACATCCTTCCTTTTGATCAAACAAGCATCTCCATCAAACTCCACCTTGAGGCCCTTACTTAGCATTTGACTCACACTAAGCAAATTCTTGGTAATAGATGGAATAAACAAGACATCCTCCAAATGACATTCCTATTTGTAGAGAGAGAAATAGGAATTGTGCCAATCCCTTTGATTGCACACTCACCATCATTGGCCATGTAGATCACCTTCTTGTCATCTCCATATGCCAACAAAGAAGTGAAGTATTCTTTGTGAAAGGTCATGTGTGAACTTGCTCCACTATCAATCCACCAAGGATCTAGATCTCCATCATTAGCAAGCATACATGAAGACATCACAAAAGCATCATCATTTGCATCTTGCACATCCAAACCATCCTCATCAAGAGTAAGATTACCTTGCTTGTCTCCTTGATCTCTCTTCTTCTTGTAGCACTCACTTGCAAAGTGTCCTTTGATGTCACAATAGAAGCACTTGAGCTTTGATCTATCCTTCTTTGTGCAACTTGAAGAAGCATCCACTTGATCTTGCCCTTTAGACCACTTGCTTTTGGTTTTGCCCTTGAATTTGCCCTTTGTGAACATAGCATCCTCTTGAAGTGTCGATGTAGATCCACCTCTTGCTTGAAGCCTATATTCCTCATTGATCAAGATCTCTTGAAGATCCATCAAACTTGGCAAAGTCTTTTGAATAGCAATACTTTGAACAATGTTAGCATGATCATCCAACAAGCCATTAAGAATCACTTGAATAAGCTCTCCTTCCTTAATGCTTTCATCTATGCAAGCTAACTCATCATTCAATGCTTTCATTCTCAAAACAAAAGTACTTGGACTTTCTTCATTCTTTTGCAAACAAAAAAAGATTTGCCTTCTTAGAGTCAACATTCTAGAAGTAGACTTGGATTCATAAAGCTTCTTTAATGAATTCCAAGATTCCAAAGATGATGTGCACTTACCAACTTCCTTGAGAAGTTCATTGGTAACATTCATCTTTATCATGTGTAGAGCCTTCTTGGCCCTCTTGTCATACCTCAATTGATCTTGTTGTGTTGCTGGTCTCTCCTCTAAACCTACAACAATATCCAAAACATCATTCATCTCAAGAAGTGACTCCATCCTCACTTTCCATAATGAATAGTTACTTGAGGTAGGCCTATCATTGGCTTCCAACATGACTCCAATTGAGGTTGCCATGTAGCAATGACCTGATCTTCTCTTTCAACCTATTTCAATGCACAAAGCACTCCTTTGAACAACAACAAATGCTTTAAAAAGAAATCACCAAGATTTGAAACTATCTCACAAATTCTATTCTAGCACTTATCCAAGCAAATCAACACATAGAATCATGGAATCTTGATGAAAGTTCTGAAAAAAGATTTGTGGGATAGGTAGAGGAAGTCTACATACACAAACTTTTTCTGGCAAAAAGATTGATTCTACCTATGTGTTTTGATCAAAACTAGTGTTGCTTTGCATAAATGAAGTGTTTGAAGTTCTGATTTTCATTTTGAAGTTCTATTTTTCAGACTTGTAAATATGAAAATCAGATCTGAAAAGTGAAGTTTTTATTCAAACTTCATTAGCTATACCTTTCTATCTCCTAGTTTCATGAAGATGACAATGTAGGATGGGAATGGTAGTGTAACTTTGTGCATAAAACAAGTTTTGAAATTCTGTTTTTTGTCATTTTGAAATTATGATTTTCAGACCTATAAATCTGAAAATCAGATCTGAAAATTGAACTTTTCATAAAGCTTCATTAGTTATCCATTTCTAGACACTAGTTTCTTGGTTTTGAAAATCTAGAATAGTGAGAAATGTGAAAACTTTGGTTGCTTTTGAAATGACAAATAGAATTGGAATGGGAACTTTATGTAAATATTAGCTTGGATTAGTTAATTGAAGTTTACATAAAGATTTGGTTTTCATTTTTGCTTTTGATTAAGGCAAATGTAGCTTGATGTTGTTTTCCTCTTAAGCTTGGATTAAGATTGCAAATAGTAGGCTTGGATTAAGCTTACAAACAATAAGATTGAATGAATAGAAGTAAATATTTTTTATTTGCATTGGATGTAACAATTGAAGCATTTCTATCATTCTAATTTGAGCACTTGTTGTTGTATTTGCATAATAGGAAAACACACAAGCAACCCCAATGGATCAAACCAATGAAAACCCAACATTTGATCTATCAAATCCATCCAATGTGGCACAAGCTCTTGAACTTTTATACGAACAAATTCAAGCCACTAATAAGCAACTTCTTGAAACTAATCAGAGAAACCAAGACTTAGAGTCTAGGTTAGCCAATCAGAAGAAGCATGTAGTTCCACCTCCTGTAAAAGTGTTTAAGGGGGAGAAGAAGGATAGAAACTTACAAGTGGTAAGTTCTTGGCTAAATGTTTGGAACAAATACTTTGCCATGAACCAATTCCCCGAATCTGAGAAGTTATCCACTATCACCATGTTCCTTGAAGGAAGAGCCTTAGTTTGGTGGGATGACTTAGTTGCAAAGGGCAATCAACCTTGTACATGGGATGATTTTTGCAAGCTTTTTAGGGATTATTTTCTACCACTTTTAGATGACTATGAACACTTCCAAAAGTTGAGTCATCTAACCATGAATAAAGGTTTGGAACAGTTTATTCAAGATTTTCATGAGTACCTGAATCCACTTTATAGTGATATTCCACCTAAGGTACAAATGTTAATGTTTATTGATGGGTTACCAAAAGATTATCATGTGGATGTTCGTAGGAACCATCCAAAAACCCTAGAAGATGCTATTAGGGATGCAAAATACTCTGATGACACGCCTAAGCCACCTAGGGGTCAACAACCTAATGAGCAGAAAAAAGGTTTTCAATTTAAGAGAAAGGATAGGGAAGTTGTTAATGAAACACATCCCAATTCCAACAATCCTAAGAAAACCAAGAAAAACTTTAAAAACCATCATGGTGGCAATGATAAAGCTGAAGCTCGTAAAAAGAACCTGTGCTTCAAGTGCAATGGCGAGGGTCACCTTGCACGTGATTGCATCAAAAAACAAGCTTCAACCTCAGGTAATCTATCTCGAAGTAATGAGATGGATGTTTGTTTCCTTAGTTCTTTAGTTTTTGGTCCTAATAACCTTATTTGCATTTAAGGTAAAGTTAATGATCAAGTTGTTAATGTTCTTTTTGACACGGGATCCACTCATAACTTTATTAATGTAAATTTGGTGCAGACGCTAACCCTTCCTACCAGAAAAAGTGAGAAAAAATACCGTGTGACAATGGCATCAGGAAGTAATTCCGATTTGATGGATTTTATTATTCCTGATGTAGAATTGCACATTCAGGATTATTCTGAAAACCTAGAATTCCATGTTGTTCAATTAGCTAATGTAGATATTGTTCTTGGGCAACAATGGCATTTTGATAAGAACAAATCATTGAGAATTGATTTTGTTGAGAAATCTTTATCTTTTATGCATGAGAATTCTTTAATTAAGATCAAGGCTAGTTTAAGTGTTGACACTAAAAATGTTAACCCTTATTCTAAACAGGAACTTAATTCTATTATGCAGAATTCTGATTTTAAAGTTTATTCATGTTTTCATAATAATATCATTTGCTGCAATGATGAAGAACTTAACATAAATGCCATGAATATACCCACTGAGAACACAATAGAATTTGAAGCCTATAATGAACTTAGGCAGGAATTCAATGATGTTTTTTTAGACCTTCCTGTAGGTTTACCACCAGAAAGGACAGTTAATCATAAAATTGACTTAATACTTGGAGCAATTCCAATTGCACAGCGTCCTTATAGGATAAGTGCATCGGAAGAGGATGAGGTAAATAGGCAATTACATGATTACCTGAAAAAGGGGTGGGTACAACGTAGTAAGTCTCCTTGGGCATCACCAGTGGTTCTGGTGGCCAAGAAGGATGGGACTATAAGGTTTTGCGTCGACTATAAGAAATTGAACAAGGTAATTGCTAAGAATAGATATCCACTGTCACGGATGGATGATCTAATAGACTATCTTGGTGGTGCTGGGTACTTTACCAAGATAGATTTAAGATCGGACTACCATCAGCTACGCATTAAGGCAGAAGATTTACCAAAAACTGGGTTTCGAACTCGCTTTGGTCACTACGAATTTTTGGTGTTGCCTTTTGGTTTGACCAATGCACCGACAACTTTCCAACAAATGATGAACGATTTGTTCAGGCCATATTTGGGAAGATTTGTAGTGGTATTCTTAGATGATATCCTAGTGTTCAGTAAGACTTTGGCGGAGCATAAAGAGCATCTTAGGATTGTCTTGGACATTCTAAGAAGGGAAAAGCTCTTTTCCAAGGAGTCTAAGTGTGACTTTTTTGCTAAGGAATTGTCCTACTTGGGTCATAAGATCTCCAAACGGGGGGTGGAGATTGAGGTTGATCGTATCTAAGGGTTATTGATTGGCCTATTCTCACCACAGTTCGGAAAATCAAGTCTTTATTGGGGTTTGTGGGATTTTTCCGTCGGCATATTCCCCTCGATTGGCATTTTCCCTTACCCAGGCCTTGAAAGGCTATAAGAAGCTAAGCCGGAGGGCTAAGAGTCCACTAGTGGTGTGGACGGAGGATATGAGTAATTGTTTTGAGTTGCTTAAAAAAGTGTCACTTCAGCACCAATACTAATCATTGGCGATCCTAATAAGTCTTTTGTGGTTAGGACTGATGCCAGTGATGATGGTATTGGAGATATTTTTATGCAAGATGGACATCCTGTGGCTTATAAAAGCAAGAAATTCAATCCTGTTCAGTCTAGGTATTGTACCTATGAGAAGGAACTATTTTCAATTGTTCATTCCTGGAAAATTTGGTGACATTATTTGTATGGAGCTAGATTTGAAGTTTTGACGGATCATCAGACTCTTCGATATTTCTATAATGCTACAGATTTAAAGGGGAGGCAAGCTAGATGGGCTGAGCTGATGCAAATCTTTGACTTTTCTATATGTTATTGTAAAGGAAGTCAAAATACTCTAGCGGATGCTTTGAGTCGGTTACCGATTATTAATCAGTTGTGCTTTACTATTATAGAATTGGAGGTGTTTCAGTCTCTTCAAGGACTATATGAGCCCGATCCTTTTTTTGGAAAGTAATGGCAACAAGTACTTTCGGGGGTCGATTAAAGTTTGCAAGATTCCTCGAATCAGGGAAAGATTGAAACAGATTTCCTAATTCGAAACAAGATTTTGTTTCAAAAAGGAAAGGTGTGTGTATCGGAGAATGACACTGTAAGGGCCCAAATCTTGCATGAGTTTCATGATAGTCCATGCGCAGGACATCCGAGTATACAAAGAACACTTGACTTAGTTCAAAGGCAATTTTGGTGGCCTAAGATGAAAAGTCAGGTAGAGGCCTATGTACTTAAATGTACTAAGTGCCAGTTAAATAAAGCAGAGTGGCTAAAAGCTAGTGGCCTATTACATCCTTTAGATATTCCTACCGAAAAGTGGGAAAGATATCTATGGATTTTGTGATCGGACTTCCACGTACAGGGAAGGGCCACGATTCGGTTTGGGTCATTGTTGACAAACTTACAAAGTTTGCTCAATTTATCCCAACAAAAACTACTATTAAAGCTTCAAAACTAGCTCAACTGTCTGTTGAGAAGCTTTTTTTACTGTATGGGCTGCCTTGAGATATGGTCAATGACCGTGACCCAAAATTCACTGGGAATTTTTGGCAAGCAATATTTGAAAAGTTGGAAACAACTTTAAGTTTGAGTTCTACAGATCATCCGGAATCAGACGGTCAAACGGAAAGGACCAATCAGACGATGGAGGATATGCTTCAAGCATATGTGGGCCATCGGCAGTCTGATTGGGAACAGTACCTTCCACTGGTGGAATTTGCATATAACAGTGCAAAACATTCAGCGACCGGATTCAGCCCTTTCATGCTTATGTATGGTTTTCAACCTCGATCACCAATTAGTGTGGCATGAAAAACCTACGGGTGCAAGCCACAGCTGATTTCCTTGCGGATATGCAAGAAATGTTACAACTGGCTAAAGATAGCATAAGAAGTGCCCAAGATAGGGCAAGGCACTATGCTGATCTATCTCGGAAGCACAAGGTATTCATGGTCAACGACTGGGTGTTTTTGAGAGTCCCTAGTCACTCTAGGGGCTTGAAAACTATTAAGTGTGCAAAGTTGGCGCCTAGGTATTGTGGTCCCCATACTCCTACAGCAATGCAAGTTGGGCATCACTCAAGGATGATTGTAAAAGTGTCTCAAGAGGATGCACCATCACAGCAAGCACATCAATTCTATGGGTCAGCAAAAAGCAGAACATTATAGCTTAGTCCGTTTATGAAGCAGAATATGTTGCAACTACGAAAATGGCCAACAAAATCGCATGGCTCAGATAGTTCCTTGACAGACTAGGTGAGAACTCCAAAGAGCCTTTGATTTTGCAGATGGATAATACTTTTGTAATACACTTGACGAAGGATCCCGTGTTTCACTCGAGAACAAAACACGTTGCAATCAAATACCATTTGATATAGACCTAGTCACAAGAAATGAGTTGAAGACCAGCTTCACATTTACGAGTTGCTTATTTTGCAAAATCAAATCAACTCAATCAACCTATATCAGCTCAATATAACCTACCTAAACAAACCTCATATAATCAATTCAGATGAAGATATATCTTAACACATGACCTAAGATCAAATATTGGATGAAATATTCAAATTGGTTCACCAACACAAACTGTTCGACTATTTTTATTAAAGTTACTTTATGTTGTTCGAATTTATTATCCCCAAATGAATATTCATTTAAAAAAAAATTGACGATATTTTGTTCCAGAGGGTGTCTCACATTTGAGGAAGGGGACATGTCATACCATGCATTTTTTATAGTTTTCAAAATCTCAAATATGGCAATATTATACTCTTATATGCAAGAATGCTATGCATTGTACAATGTCGAGTCGTTGACTTGGGGATGGTCTGGTTGGAGTTGAGTTAAGCTGAGTTCAGTTGAGCTGTCAAGTCAAGTAAACTTGAGTATGCTTCATCGGCTAGTCGATGTTAATGATTGTTAGTCGAGTCAAGTTGATTTTTTTCGAGAAAAAATGATAGGTCGAGTCAGGTCAGCGGGTTGGATATGGATCATCGGATAGTAGATGTTAAAGATAGTTAGTTAGGTTAAGTCGAATTAGAACATTGTTTTTTAGTTTTTCTGATGGATCTCCACTTTTGGTGGTGGGTGTGATGGTTCTTTGTGGTCCGGTCTGCTGGTCGGAGTCAAGTTAAGCTAAGTTGAGTTGTGGTGTCGAAACAAGTGAACTTTAGTATGCTTCATCGGATAGTAGATGTATAAAGATGGTTAATCGAGCCAGGTTGAATTATAACTTTTTTTTTAGATTTTTCTGATGGGCCTCCACTCACCACGACAAGTGAAGACCCATCAGAACATCGTGTTGGGTCTGGTCTTGTCGGGTCGGGTGGAGTGGAGAAGGGATCGAGATCATACTTGAAGAAAAAAAAATTAGATGGGTCTCCATCCGTCGGAGATCGATCAAAACACTCTCTTTTTTCACATTTTTACTATGGGTCTCCAGCTAAAGTGGGGGTTCGAGACCCCCATCAGACTTTTGTTTTGAATTTTTTTTCTCCTGAATATATGTAGAAAATTGAAAACTCTGATGGGTCTCAACTCGCCATGGTGTGTGAAGACCCATCTAAAATTAAAAGGGTCTCCATCCGCCAGGTAGAGACCCATTCAGAGGTAGCTAAATTGACCTGTCCCCCCTTCTCTCTCTCTCTCTCTCTCTCTCTCTCTCTCTCTCTCTCTCTCTCTCTCTCTCTCTCTCTCTCTCTCTCTCTCTCTCTCTCTCTCTCTCTCTCTCTCTCTCTCTCTCTCTCTCTCTCTCTCTCTCTCTCTCTCTCTCTCTCTCTCTCTCTCTCTGGAACATTCAACGTCACGATGGTCTCGAATATTTCCTAACTTTTGAGGTAGCGAAGGTCCCAAAAATTTTGGTTTTGGAGACCCAACAGAAAAGAAAAATAATATTCTGATGGTGGGCGGGTGGAGACCCATCAAAGATAGCTAAATCGATCCATTTCACATCTCTCTCTCTCTCTCTCTCTCTCTCTCTCTCTCTCTCTCTCTCTCTCTCTCTCTCTCTCTCTCTCTCTCTCTCTCTCTCTCTCTCTCTCTCTCTCTCTCTCTCTCTCTCTCTCTCTCTCTCTCTCTCTCTCTCTGTGGAACATTCGACGTCGTGACGGTCTTGAATATTCTCTAACTTTCGAAGTGGTGAAGGTCTTGAAAATTCTGGTTTTGGAGACCCAAGAGAAAAAAATAAATCTGATGGGTCTCCACTCGTTGTGGCGGGTGGAGACTGTGAGAAATTGGCAACAATCTAGCTTGGTATTTTTATGAAAGAAGTTTGTAAGTGAATCTTACATGTGTGGAGGATGTGTCCACGTGTGGAGAATTGTGAATTAATTTAAAAATGTTGGATATAGGGGTCTTATGTTTTTTGTATCAAGCATCTAGGTGTAGGATGTTGATAGGGTCAAATTTGGTAGATGGCAAATTATCCATTTCCAATTGTAATGTCACTATGGAGTCAAAATAGAGTAGGAGGCCAAACTCGGGCCAATTAGAGTGTAGACAGGTGTAATGCTTTTGTTTGATGAAGTCTAAGAGGTCCAATAGGATTTAGAGGTGGAATGAGTGGTCCGATAGAATTTGAGATATGCTTGAAAATGGTCCAATAGAATCTAGAGGTGAATGGATCAATGATCCAATAGGATTAAGAGGTGGCAAAAGTGTGGTCCAATCATGATTGAGCATTGTGGTAGCTCATGGATCTTTTAATATCATTGTACTTCTCATTTGGATCTAATTGATTTTGAGATTGAGTGGATTTTAAGTGTAAGTGATTTTCTAGCTTTCTCTCTCTACCCGAGAGCTATTGAAGATTTTCTCTCTCTATCTGAGGATAGTAGCTTGTTTTTACTTAGATTACTTTCGGAACACATCCCACACGTGTGAGTGAGAGTTGGAAGTGATTGAATGCATGTAGTAGTGCTACTCAATGAAAGAAATGCAAACTCAATAAGAACCTGATCAAACATCAAACATATGATATGATGAAGCTATTTTCCATACAAAAATAGGAAACTACTATATTTTACACGTGTGGATCCGAAAATAACATAAAATAAGCATTCTACACATAGGATTGCAAGATATCACAAATATAGTGCACCCATGGATAGATGAACACAAGAGAGCTCATGTATAAGCATGAAGTGAGATGAGAGAGAGAGAGAGAGAGAGAGAGAGAGAGAGAGAGAGAGAGAGAGAGAGAATGTGTCTCTTACCACGAGTGTACAACTATATATAATAGATCCATGACTCATCAACGATTTTGGTTTCCCCCCACCCATAACAAAAACTCTAGCATTAATGTGGACTAGATTCAATATCTCCACCATTCAAATTTTAATCTTCTAAAACTCGTGTACTACACTTTCCACACTTTCAAAATATGTTGATTCAAATGCTTTTAGACTACTATAACTTTCAAAAGTCAAACTCTAAGTCTAATATGAAAATTGGCCTCAATTATACAAATATGACCAAAATAGCAAAACTAGTTGAAATTTCTCACACTCCCTCTTCAACTAGTTTTAGCATAGACTTTGAGAACACTCCAAGTGAAGTCCTATGCTTCATAAACAAGTCTTTTACCAATGTTTTGGTAAAGATATCAGCTACACATTCCTTTGAAGAAACATGTTGAAGCTCCACCTCCTTTGCCAAGACTTGCTCCCTGACAAGGTGATATGCCACCTCAATATGCTTGCTCCTAGCATGAAAGATAGGATTGGTTGCTAGATTTTGGGCTGATAGGTTGTCACAAAAGATGACTGGGCTCTCTAAAAAATCCAGCAAGTGAAGATCCTTGATCATCCTCTTCATACATACCATCTCCTTTGTGTAATGTGTAAGTGCGGCTTTGTACACGCCCTCAGTAGATGACAATGAGATAGTGGCTTGTTTCTTTGACCCTTATGATATAGCTCCATCACCTATGAAAATACAATGAGCACTTATGGATTTCCTATCCATTTTATCTCCAACAAAGGACGAATCCTAAAAATGCAAACAAGTTAAGTGATAATCCCTCATACAATATGCCAAAATCTCGAGTTCCAATGATGTATCTCAAAACTCGTTTCCCTAACTTCCAATGCTCTTCACTAGGATCTTGCATAAATTGGCTCAATCTACCAAAAGAATAGCTTAGATATGGTCTTGTGATGGCTAGATAGATAAGTGAATCACCTAGCTTCCTATATATAGTAATGTCCTTGAAGGATCTTGTGAAAAGTTTTTACACTTGGTGTGTGTGGTCAGGCTAGGGATTGAACCTAGGACCTCCCCCATTCCGGTGGGGTGCTCTACCACTGAGCTACCTGTCCATTTGTGTCCCAAGAGTGTTGTGCAAGGGCTATAGCCTTGACACTTTCTAACACTCCCCCTCAAGGCATAGCCCTTTTTAGCTATTGCCCGCCTAGACCACACCCACAACCATGGCTCTGATACCATGTGAAAAGTTTTTACACTTGGTGTGTGTGGTCGGGCTAGGGATTGAACCTAGGACCTCCCCCATTACGGTGGGGTGCTCTACCACTGAGCTACCCGTCCATTTGTGTTCTAAGAGTGTTGTGCAAGGGCTATAGCCTTGACACTTTCTCTTACTAGCACTCGATTTTGAGAATCCTTGATGTACAAGAGTAGCCTCACATGCTTCTTGATAGGTTCTAGACCTACACATCATTTCAGAATGCAAGATCTTGGATTTTTACATCATGTACTTGGATTAGAGATTAAGATCTCTAAAGACTTAGCTTTCATTTCTCAAGAAAGTTATGTAAGATCTATGCTTAAGGATTTTAAAATGCAAGATTGTAAAAGCATAGATACTCCTATGGAGTCTAATGTTTAAGACACTAAAACTTGTGATGAAGCATCCTTTGAGGACATCACACTTTTTAGAAGTCTAATAGGCTCTTTAATATGGCTCATTATCACTAGGACCGATCTTAGTTTTAGTGTGCACAAGCTTAGTCAAAGCATGCAAAATCCAAAGATCCATGATTGGAAAAAGGGAAAGAGGATCTTAAGATATGTTGCATCCACTCAAGACTATGGACTTTGTTTTAAAAGACATGATCTAAGTCTTATTGCCTTTTCAGATTTGGATTTTGCAGGTAATAAGGTGGATAGAAAGTCCACAAGTGCTAACACAATATTTTTGGGAGGTAATCTTGTCTCTTGGCAATCTAAGCAGCAAGACACTATCTCTTTATCTTCATGTGAAGCCAAGTACAAGGCTTTGACTATCACAACAAAGGAAGTCATTTGGATCAAAAGACTACTAGTGGAGCTCGGGATCATTCAAGAGGAGGAAATACCTTGCATCAAATGTGATAGCATCTCGGCACAATATCTTGCAAGTAATCCAATCTTCCATGCAAGAAGTAAACACGTAGAGGTAGCACACTACTATGTAAGAGAAAAAGTTATGGATGATGAGATTCTCCTTAAGCATGTATCAACTTCAAATTGTTATGCAGATTTGCTCACCAAGCCTCTAGCTAAGAAGGACTTTGAAAAACATAGATCAAACCTTGGCTTGATCTCCAAGTCCTTAGTATTGTAAATATTATTTTCATTTTGAGGAGTGTGAAAATACTGTAAAATTAAAATAATATTTAGCTTAGAGATTCAAGTTTTGGGGTTTGTCCAAACTTGAGGTAGACTAGTCTAGTAACTTTTCAGGTTGAGTCAAGGTAGACTTGGTATCAACAAGTAAATCCATGTTGCTTCCACATAATAGAATGTCATATACATAAATAAGCAACATGATTATATCATTACAACATATTTAAGATATAATGATGGATCATATGAACTAATCTTGAAAACAATAGAAAGAAGATAAGTGTTCAACCTCTCATACCAAGCCCTTGGAGCTTGTTTCAAGCCATAAAGACTTCTCAAAAGTAAGCATACTTTTGATCCTTTGCCATTCACAACAAAACCTGGAGGTTGATGCATATATATTTCTTCTTCTAAGTAGCCATTCAAGAAAGCATTGGAGACATCAAGTTGAAGCATTTTCCAATCATAAAAGCAACAAATAGTGATGAGAATTCTAATGGTTACCATCTTTGCTACAGAAGCAAAGGTTTCTTCATAATCTGTGCCTTTGATTTGGGCATAGCCTTTAGCACAAAGCCTTGCTTTGAACTTATTGATTGATCCATCATTGTTGAGCTTGATTCTATAGACCCACTTGCATCCAATGACATGCTTGTCATTAGGTGGATCTAAGTCTCATTTTCCATCAAAGCTTCATACTCGGCCTCCATAGCTTTGATCCAATCCTTGGAATGAAGAGCTTCCTCCACACGTGATGGTTCTTCAATGGAAGTGTGAAAAGCATGTAGAGAACTTGAATCCTCCACTTGTTTGTCTTTCTCCAAGTAGGTGAGTCTTCTAGGCTCGGATCTCTCTCGGGTTGATCTTCTTGGAGTCATTGGTAGACTCAACTTCTCTTGTGATCTTGGCCCCAACAAGTCTTCATCTTGATCAATACTTGATGAAGAGACTCCTCCTTGATGAATAAGCTCTTGATATTCCTTCACATTGTCCTTCATGTACACTTGATCTTCATGGAAGATCACATCTCTACTTATCATAGTTTGATTAGTAGATGGAACAAAAATCCTATAGGCTTTACTTGAATAGCCTATCATAATGCCTTTAAGAGCATTAGCATCTTCTTTTTTTCTTGTTTCAAGAGGTACATGTACAAAGCATACACATCCAAATGTTCTAAGATGATTGACCTCGGGTTTCCTTCCATACAACTTTTCATAAGGTGAAATATCTTCTATAGAATGATTTGGCAAAAAATTGCAAAGGTAGTTAGCACATCCTATTGCTTCTTCCCAAAAATCTTTAGAAAGAGAGGCTTCTAGTCTAAGTTCCTTTGCACATTCACATAGAGTTCTATTTTTTCTTTCGGCTTAGATTGAGGAGAGTAGGAGCAAGTGAAATCTCTTCTAATGCCTAAATCATTACAAAAGTTTATGAACTTTGTGGAGATGTATTCACCTCCATTATCACTTCTCAAAGCTTTAATTTTACAAGAGAGTTGATTCTCAACAAAAGCTTTGAACTTCACAAAAGTTTCATATGCTAATGCTTTAGAAGATAAAAGGTAAACCCAACAAAAACATGAGTAATCATCAGTAAATGTTATAAAACATGTAGCTCCACCCTTGCTCTTGGTGGATGAGAAATGGATGTCACTATGGATGAGTTCCAAAGGTGCTTTGGACTTGATGGTTGATCTTTGATGTGGCCTTGCATGTGATTTGGCCAATGCACATGCATCACAAGGACTTGGCTCCTTGATCATGGATTTAGGCAACCATGAGCTAGCTCCAACTTGCACATAGATTGCATGGCCTTGGAGTTGGGATGGCCCAACCTCCTATGCCATAGATCTTCACTTGAGAGCTTTCCTTGTAGCACAATATCCTAGCAAAGATTAGCATTTTCATTTCCATCAAGCTTGAATAACCTTCCAAAACAAGAACATGATGCTATTATATCATCATCTTTTGTGATCAAGCAAGTACCATCTTTAAAGTCTACTTGTAGACCATCATCATTGAGTTGGCCTACACTTATTAGATTTTTAGTCAAACTAGGAACAAAGAGCACATCAATGAGATCAAGCTTATCTAGAGATATGCTTCCTATGCCTTCTATCATGCATTCCTCATCATTTGCTGTATAGATACAACTTCTAGATCCTTTGTATGGTACAAGATTACAAAAAGAGTTTTTATCACTACTCGTGGGATGAGGCACCACTATCTAGCCACCATACATTAGAATGCTTGAAAGAGGAAGATGAAAAGTTAGACATCATAAGTGAATATTCTTTGTCACAAGGAGATTCATCTTCACAAGTGATGTTGGCTTGCTTTTTCCTTTTGTAGCATTGAGAGGCAAAATGCCCCTTTTTGCCACATGAGAAACAAGTAACCTTGTACTTGTTCACATTGGATGAGCTTGGTTCCTCCTCGGATTTCTTTTCCATTGCTCTTGTGTTGTCCTTGGAGCTCTTGCCATTCTTCTTGTCTTTTCTCTTCTCCTTGGATTTGGTGAAGAGTGCTTGATCACTTCCTCCATCTTTGAGAGATAATCTCTCAAATCTTGCAATTCGAGTTTGATGCCTATACTCCTCGGCTATCAAGACTCTTTGTAAGGCTTCTAAAGAGGGTAAGTCCCTTTAATTGCATAAGATTGGACAATGGTATCAAAATCTTCACTTAGTCCATTCAAGATAACTTGAACTATTTCCTTGGATTTGATAGAATCATCTATGCAACAAAGATCTTTATGGAGATCCTTAACTCTAGAAACATAGGATGAAGCACTTTTAGCCTTTCTTTGAAAACTTTGAAAGATCATATTTCTTAGAGTAAGGATTCTAGAAGTGTTTTTAGACTCGTAAATAGATTGAAGAGTACTCCATGCTTCTTGAGCATTGACACAAGAACTAATATCTCTTAGGACTTCATCTGAAGACATTTAGCTTCAAAACATGAAGAGCAACTCGTGCTCTTTTCTTGAATTTGGGAATTTCTTGAGGATTATTTGGTTCCTCCTCATTCCCGTTCAATATATCTATTAGATCTTGAAGTACAAGAATTGATTCTATCCTCACTTTCCATGTACTATAATTTGTAGAGGTGAGTCTTTCACCTTGTTCTAATAGATAAGATCCCGTTGAAGTCATATCTAGATAATTGATTTTGGCTTCCTAAATGAATGTTTTCAGAGGTTCAAAACTAATCAAATGTAGACTATTGATTACTTGGAATCAAGTTAACAAATGATTGAAACTCAAAGAAGGCCAAAAGTTCCAATTTCTAGGTGCTAGACAAAATTTCCACTAGATTTTTCAAGGCAAAAGTGGATGAAGTAAATCTGAGTTCACACGTGTGAAGTAGCTTAAAAAAATCAGATTTATCATTTAGAAAGTCTCATCAATTCATAGGATCATAGATCCAAACAATTCTTCTTGGATTGAAGAAAATTGAAAAATAGTCAAAATTTGCTATTTTTGACTCCTACAATAAGGGATCTTAGATAGTACAGCCTTCAAGCATGTAGCACTCTGTTGTTCTTCTTCAACATGCCTCAATTGAATGTCAAGAACTCTCCTTAGAATCCACAAATCCTCTTGAGGTCACTTGCATCACAAACTAGCCTTGATTAGCTTCCTATTCATATGCTACATGGATGGAAGAGATGAGAAGTAACATAGCCCCCACTCTATCTCGATTAGAGGCCTCACACGTGCTGCTACAGTAGGTCGTACAGCTCTGAAATCAGAGAAAAATATATGCTAATAAGTGATGATAAGAGTGGATCTAGTTATCTCAAAATCGAGTGCTAGTAAGAGGCAAAATTTCATCAACAATGATGAGAAGTCATTCCATTTGATAAAGCAATGATTAGATGTGTATTCTCCTATCAAGCTCTAATACCATGAGAACTTTTTCACACATGTGAACCAGCTGCAAGTACAAGGATCAAGGAAATGAATGTTTGCACACTAAACTAGCTTCTATTCCAAAAACAAAGAGATGGAAAACATTGGCAAGCTAGTTAAGAACATTCATCACAATCTAACTATCATTACACCTCCAATGGATCAAATGGAAGATTTACTTGAAGAAGTGTATTATTGAGGTACAAAGCCACCTTATCTATAATACAAGAGGCCTTCTAGAACTCGTGGAGAGAGAAAGCAACCTAGATGCCACATTGCCTCTACCTCTCTACTAGATGACAAAAAGAGAAATGGATAAGACTTGAGAATCTCTCTTTTTGAGAATCCTTGACCTACAAGAGTAGCCTCACATACTTCTTGATAGGTTCTAGACCTACACATCATTATGGAGACTAAAAATCTACCTTGACTCAACTTGGAAAGTTACTAGACTAGTCTACCTCAAGTTTGGACAAACCCCAAAACTTGAATCTCTAAGTTAAATATTATTTTAATTTTACAATATTTTCACAGATCTTTCATTACCTCTTATAGTTAGCTTTACATTTGACTCCATAGGTGTATCACAAGCTTTGTATCTACCATATGAAATCTTTCTAGAATAGAATTAGCATACTTCTCTTGACAAATGAAAGTAGATCAAGAAAATCTAATCACTTCTATTCCTAAAATGTAATACAAATGACCAAGATCATGCACCTCAAACTACCTCTTGAGAGCACTCTTGATATCCTCCACATCTTGATTGTCTCCACCACTCAAGATGATATCATCCACATAGATTAGCAAAATGGTAACATCATTTTCCAGCAAACCTATAATAAAGCGAATGATCATACTCACTCATAAAAAAGCCTTGAGAGAGTAAAAAAGTGTTAAGCTTAGCATACCAACTCCTTGGTGCTTGCTTAAGGCCATACAAGCTCTTTTGTAGAAGACATACATGATTTGGCTTTGTTGGTGAAATGTAGCTCTCGGGTTGCTCCATGTACACTTCCTCCTCAAGATCACCATTCAAAAAAGCATTTGTGATATCCAATTGCCATAGATCCCATCCTTAAAGAGTAGCAAGAGAGATCATGACCCGAATGCTTACCATCTTTGACATGTGCAAAGGTTTTATCATAGTCAATACCATGTTCTTGAGCATATCCTTTGGCACCAACCTTCCCTTATGCTTATTGATAGATCCATCTTGGTTTGTCTTCACCTTGAAGATCCATTTACATCCAATAGCTTTCTTGTCCTTAGGTAACTCCATCGATCTCCATGTTTCATTCTTCATAAGAGCTTGATACTCAAGATCCATTGCTTGGATCCACTTCTCTTTGTTCCTTGCTTCATCTACAAAAGTAGGTTCATAAAAAGAGGCTAGGAAAGCAAAGTGTGTACCTCCAACAACTTGCTTACCTTTCTCATCATATGTGAGCCTTGAAAGCATATGTATTTTCCTTGATGTTCTCCTTGGCTTTTGACTTGATGAAGGTCCTTCATCATCACCATCTTAAGTAGGATCCTTTACATCAGCATCAAGAATGTTAGATCCATCCACACCATCATCACTTGAAGACACCTTTGAAATATTCCCCTCATCAAAAATAATATCTCTACCAATAATCACCTTATTAGTAGTAGGTACGTAAACCTTGTAGGCTTTACTCACCTCACTATATCCAACAAATATACCTTTCCTTGAAGATGGATCCTCCTTTTTCCTATCATCAAGATTTATATTGACAAAGCAAGTACATCCAAAAGTTTTAAGAAAGCTGACACTCGGCCTCCTCTTGAATAGCATCTCAAAAGGTGTTCTTCCATCTAATATAGCACTCGGCCACCTGTTGCATAGAAAGTTAGCACACAACAAAGCTTGACCCCAAAATGGTTTTGGAAGATTAGCACCTAACCTCATGGCTTTGGCACTTTCACATAAAGTCCTATTCTTGCCATCTTGGAATCCTTCAACAACAGTTGAACTATCCATCAATGCCATCCAAGTAACCCAGTAAATAGTTTGAAAGAATAACCATAATTCTCAATTTTGGGTCTTTGTTACCATTGGATGATGATGTGTAAAAATAGAATTGTTTGTAAGAGGATGTTGAGGAATTCAAAGATCTTGTTTGTGAAAATATTGTTGACAATTTTTCACTTTTTGTTGAATTTTTTTGTGATGTGATGTCAATTTTTGCTCACATTGACCTCCCATGCCCTTAAAAGTTTTCCTTCAATCATTGGAATATTATGTTGTTGGTAGGACCCTTCACTATAGACAAATAAGAGCACGAAAGCAAGAAAAAATGAATATCTACATGTTGTGCATGTGAGTCAAACTATTTAGAAAAAGTTCCAATAGCCCTGACCCCTCGCACGCACACACACACACACACACACACACACACACACACACGACTTGTTTACAAATGTTATTGAAGTATATGTGTTTCAATTGCTTTGTAACATTTCTAGAAGAAGGCCAAATGTGTAATATCGAAACAATGCATGCCAACATTTGTCAATGTTTCTTTCCAAATGTTGGCCTAGACTAGTTTAATCACACCTTTCTATTTTGCAAACTTCAACAAATGAAGTCATTTTCCCCCTTGATAGCAAAGGTTATAAACATTCTTTTCACCAATTATATTTTAACATTGGCTAGTGATGATTGGTGACACTCATTCTTGCAATGATTAGGATCATCCCAATATTCATTATTGATAGACATTCAATGAAGGGAGTTATTCTGGTCGATATGTTTTTGTTACTAATTGATATTTTTTTATACTAGTGACTATTTTCATTGTCAATGATGAGAATCGTGAGATGCTCTGATACCACTGATGAGAATCTAGGGGAGAAAAATTCACTAAACAGTCGCGACTCTCTTTCAAGATTCGGATGGAGTTCAGATGGGTTCGCTGGGCACTGCCAGCTGAAACACTCCTACAATCCTCCAGAGAGTAGTCAGTTACTACTGATCTATGTTCATAAAATTAATGCAGCATTCGACTTAATTTCAACAAAGGTGCAAAATTCAAAGGGAACAAGAAAACTCAGACATATGAAATAAACAGCATAAGCATTCAAAATCCAAGATCAGACACAACTAGAAAATAATCTATATTGATTTTCTCTGATTTCTTCAAGGCACTACATGCGAATCCACGCAATCCGTTGGCGTGAGAAAAGCATGGTTCTCTCACGAGTAGTAGTCTCGCTTCACTAGTACACGATTGGATCTTTTGATCGATAGAATTATCTTCTCGCATGTAGGCGGAGCTTCTGTCTATGTTCGTCTTGATTGCTTACTAGCATCAAACTTCTTCAGTGTCTCTTCTCTTAGTCACACTCTGTGTATCATGTTCTGATATATGTCAAGTATTATCCAGTAAGTATGGTCTCTCTATGTAAACCTAATATTAGAGTGATTATACATCTACAACTAATCAGGGAATTACAAGAGTGGTAGATTAGCCACGACCTAGGAAGTATCTGTTGATATCATGCCATCAAGTCAGATCTCTGTACTTATGGGTACTTGCGTGATCTCTAGTGGTACTCCTTGGAGCGTGAGGACAGAGCGGGTTTCGTTTCCACTGTTGGTTTTGTTTACCTCATCTACCTTTCTCTCTTGCTGGACCGCAAAGGAATCTCGTTCATGGATCTTTCATGTTCGCGAACCGTTCATCTTCATCTCCATTGACTTTCGTGTTTGCGAGTGTTTCGTGTCTCCAGATGTTCGAGGTCGCGAACATCTTCGTCAAGTGAAGGGCTGAAAGCTAGCAAGGCTTTGTAATCAGAAACACTTTGTTTCTTTAGCTTCCTCTCAAAGCATGGTAGCTTTATGATCCCGAGACTGCTCCTTTGTCTCTCAAAGAGCCCTTTGTCCAAAGCTTTAGTGAAGATGTCAGCAACCATATCTTTCGTTCCTATGAAGGTGGTCTGCATCATCTTCCTTTCAATCAGATCCTTGATCAAGTGATACTTGATCGCAATGTGCCTCGTTCTTGAATGGAACACATGATCTTTTGTCAGGTGTATCGCAGAGGTGTTGTCCATCTGCAAGACCAATGGCTCATTTCTTGTTTCGTCCAATTTGTCCAGGAACTGCCTTAGCCAAATTATTTCATTGGCCATCTTCGTTGTGCTACGTAGTCTGCCTCTCAGGATGACTAGGCTACAATGGTCTACTTCTTGCTGACCCAGAGAATTGCTGCTCTTGATGCGATGGTGCATCCTCCTGAGACACTTTTATAGTCGTCCCTGAGAGATGCCCAGCTAGGATCACTGTAGAAAAGTATCCTGAGACCTGCACCACAACAATAACACAAGCCATAATCCCTCGTTAATTGAAGATATTGCAAAATCTGTTTTGCAATCTTCCAATGTGTCGAGCCTGGATTTGTGCAACATTGGCTCATCCTGAATACTGCATAAGCAATATCAAGACATGTGTTGTCTGCAAGGTACATCAGTGAACCTATTAGCCTCCTGTAGGGTGTGAGCTGCATCTGTTCTCTTTCTTCCTCAGTCTTTGGATAGTCGTCATTTGTTAGCACCATTCCTACAAGCATTGGAGTGTTCGCTCCTTTGCAATTCAGCATCCCAAAGTCCTCTAGGAACTTCTGGGTGTATCTGGACTGGTGAAGGTATTTGTCTCCCTCATAATCCCTTTCAATTTGTAAGCCTAGGTAACACCTGGCTTCTCCCAGATCCACTATCTCTAAATGCCTCGAGATGTTTGTCTTTACTTCAGCAATTAGTTGCTCACTCCTGCAAAGTATCAGAGTGTCATCCACATAAACAGCCACTATGATGATCTGCCCATCTATAACTCTAACATAGACATTGGAGTCAGCCAACAGAGGCTTGAATTCCAATGATTTTAGGGCCTGATCCTTCTTCTTGTACCATTGTCGGACTGATTGCTTCAGACCGTAGATGCTTCTATGCATTCTGCATCCATAGTCAGGAAGTGAATTTGAGACAAACTATGGGGGTTGATCCATATAGACCTCTTTGTCTAATTCGCCATGCAAGAAGGTTGTCTTCTCATCCACAATGTGGATCCTGAGGTCATAAGCTGTTGCATATGCAAACAACAGACGTAGGAATGAATGTTTGACGACAAGAGAGAAGGTTTTAGAGTAGTCAATACCGTATCTCTGAGAGAAACCATTTGCTACCAGTCTTGCCTTGTATTTTGTCACACTCCTGTTTGGTCCGTATTTGAGTTTGAAAACCCATTTGTATTTGATAGATTTGCACTTATGAGGTAATGGCTCCAACGTCCATACCTGGTTCTTCCTCATGGATCCATCTCTTTGTTCATGGCTTGGAGCCATTTGTCCTTTTTTGGACCTTCAATCACCTCCTCGAATGTTTGTGGTCGCCACTGAACCTGCAGAATTCTTCTGATGTGGAAGCTGAACTGCTTGGCACAAATCTTGCTGGCACTCTTCGTGGTCTTGTCGACCTTCTGGGAGATCCTCCCGGAACAGCTATGCCTTTGTCCTTGTCTATTCTGCTCGTTCTTCGTGTTTGTCCTTTACTCGCTCTAACGTTGGTGGCAAGTCATAGTACTGTCTTTCCAGAACTTCATAGCTAACAGGATCTTCATTGGCCATTGTCCTGCTCACGTCGAATTTGAAATCCCTCAGTGTTTTCACAGTGTTCGTGTCTAGCATGTAGATTCTGTAGTATGACAAAATATTGTTATAATCTACCAGAAATCCTTGCTCGGCTTTCTCATCAATTTTCTTGTGAAGCTTATCATAAATATGTGCATATATTGCACAGTCAAATATTCTGACGTGAGACAGGTTGGGTTTTCTACCCCACCATAGCTCATGTGGTGTCGTGTGAGGAACACCAGATTTACCTGTCCTATTCTGGATGTATGTAGCTGTAGCTACTGCTTCAGCCCACAGTGCCCTTGGAGCCTTCGAGTATGCCATCATGCATTTGGTTGCTTCCATCAGGGTCCTGTTTTTTCGTTCAGCAACACCATTGTGCTGCGGTGTGTAGGCTACATCTCTTATGTGAATGATTCCACGATCATTGTAGAAGTCAGTGAAGCGATTCGAGATATATTTGCCACCTCGATCTGTTATGATCTGCTTCACCTTGTTGCTTGTGCATCTCTCAACCCAATTCACATATTCTGTGAATTTATCGAGTGCTTTAGATTTATTTTGAATAAAATACACTCTGACAAACTTGTTATAATCATCAATGAAGGTTATATAATATTTTGAACCTTCTATTGAGATCACATTGAATGGACTGCAGATGTCAGAGTGCACCAGCTCCAAAATCTTTGCCGTTCTATAGGAGTCTTTGACGAATTGTGTGCATGACATCTTGCCTTTCAAACATGCATTACTTTTTGTTCGTTCTTTCTTCGCCCATCTTCGAGCTCTCGGGCTCCTCGACATAGGAAAAACTATTATTGTTCTCATGTCTGTGTTATGTTGATCTGTTTTTTGGGTTCTGGCGACAATCCATGGCTGCATGACCCTTCTTATGGCAATGGATACACTCAATCTTGGGATTTAGCCAGCAGGTATCTACTGTATGCCCGTCTCTTATGCATCTCGTGCAGGTCTTCTTGTATGCATCTTGTCGTTTCGACCTCCCCTTGGTCTTCTAGTTGCTTTTGCTGGTCCCCATTGCTTGCTGGTCATGATCATGCCTCTGATTTGACTCTCTCTTAGACTTGAGCTGTTTCTTTGATTTTATTCTGTTGTCATAGAGTGTCTGGTCAGAACCATCTTTGTGATCAAGAAGCTCTCTAGCCTCGACTTCCTCTCGAATCTCGACAATCGCCTTTTCGAGGTTTATGGTAGGATCTTTCATGAGCAGGGTTCGTGTCGTCTGGAAAGATCTGGGTCAGGCTCTCAACATATATGTGAGTTGCTTCTCAGCTGATACTGCATTCTCTGCTCCTGAGTTGTGTAGTGATAGAAACAGATCCTTCATCTTTCTCACGAAAGAGGTGAGGTCTTTTCCATCCCACTACAGATTTGTCAGCTGATCTTCCAGCATCATAATCTGACTTCTTGATTTCGTCTGAAATCTTGTGAGCAGTGCATCCCACATCTCCTTAGCTTTGGAGAGTGTAGCCAGGTCAAGTGTAAGGCTATATTCGATGGAAGATGATAGCAAGGCTACTGCCTTGTCGTTTTTCTCCCTCCATTTGCGTAGCTCCTTGCCTATTGTTGTAGGCATTTCTTCTGTGCCATCCACCCAGGGGAAGAGTCCTTTGCCCTTGAGTATCAAAAATGTCTTAACTTTCTAGGCTAGAAAGTTAGATCTTGAAGAATTAAGTATAGTGCAGATCTTGCTCTACATGTTGCTGATTGAAGCCATTGCTTCTTGAAGCCTGTTTTCTTGTTGATGGTTGATTGCCTAAATGCTTGGCCTCCTGGATCTGCTAGCCTCTTGGCTATGTTAGAATATGACAGGATGGCTCTGATACCATTGATGAGAATCGTGAGATGCTTTGATACCACTGATGAGAATCTAGGGGAGAAAAATTCACTAAAGAGTCGCGACTCTCTTTCAAGATTCAAATGGAGTTCAGATGCGTTCGCTGGGCACTGCCAACTGAAACACTCCTATAATCCTCTAGAGAGTAGTCAGTTACTACTGATCTACGTTCTTAAAATTAATACAACATTTGACTTTATTTCAACCAAGGTGCGAAATTCAAAAAGGAACAAGAAAACTCAGACATATAAAATAAACAGCATAAGCATTCAACATCTAAAATCAGACACAACAAAAAATAATCTATATTGATTTTCTTTGATTTCTTTAGGGAACTGCATGCGAATTCACGCAGTGCGTTGGTGTGAGAGAAGCACGGTTCTCTCACGAGTAGTAGTCTTGCTTCACTAGCGGACAATTGGATCTTCTGATCCTAGACAGAATTATCTTGTCGCACACAGACGGAGCTTCTGTCTATGTTCGTCTTGATTGCTTACTAGCATCAGACTTCTTTAGTGTTTCTTCTCTTAGTTACACTCTGTGTATCCTGTTCTGATATATGTCAAGTATTATCCAGTAAGTATGGTCTCTCTATGTAAACCTAAGATTAGAGTGATTATACATCTACAACTAATCAGGGAGTTACAAGAGTGGTAGATTAGCCACGACCTAGGAAGTATCTGTTGACATCATGGCATCAGGTCAGATCTTTGTACTTTTGGGTACTTGAGTGATCTCTGGTGGTACTCCTTGGACCGTGAGGACAGAACGAGTTTCATTTCCACCGTTGGTTTCATTTACCTCGTCTGACTTTCTCTCTTGCTGGACCGCAAAGGAATCTCGTTCATGGATCCTTCGTGTTCGCGAACCGTTCGGCTTCGTCTCCATTGAGTTTTGTGTTTGCGAAACTCTTCATGTTTCGTGTCTCCAAATGTTCGAGTTCGCGAACATCTTCATCAGGTGAAGGGCTGAAAGCTAGCAAGGCTTTGTAATCAAAAACACTTTGTTTCTTCAGTCAATGTTTGATTATTTCCACATTGAAAGCCATGATTTATGCTCTTCTTATGATGTCCTTTATGGTGAGATTTGAGGTAATTCATGACCTATTGCTGTATGTTATGATGTTAGAGCTGCGTACAATTTTCTTGTGCTTGTCTTTCCCTTCCACGTGGCTTCTTCTTGACAATTGATTGTTTCACTATGGAAGAATTTTATGTTGTCTTCAGTTTGATTTTCTCCTCAATTCTATTATGGTGTCAGTCTTTTAGTGTAAAGAGTCTTATACATTTTAAACCACAATTTGTCCAGTCATTTTTTTTAATCTCATGATGCTCTATGCTCTCAATTTCTAGCCTTTACTTGTGTTTGAAATGGAAAACAAATATTTAGATGATTTTTTTTATTGATATCCCTACTATGAATTTTCAAGCTTATATATCTATGAATAAGCATAAAAATTTACCACATCCATTGTACGTAGACATTTGATATTTATAAAATCTCAATTTCAATAAAACTCCAATTTATCACGATGTCTATCTACTTAGTAATGTATGCACACTAAAAAGGATAGAAGATCTACAAAATCTTATATTTTAAAGACACTTGATATAGTGCTAGAATATGAGATGAAAGTCTAATAAATATTGTGGTAATGCTTAGAAACAATTGAATATTAAAGCTTAAAGGAGGCTAGATGATATTGAGAAGAAATAGAGATGAGACATTAAAAAATCAAATTTGGATTTAGGAAGGTACCTGTAGATTTTTAGTAGCTTCTATTTGTGGTACATATCATTGACGTAAGTTCTTTATGATTAAGAAACATGTCACAAGTAACTTAAAGGAAATGACATGAACATAAAAAGTAGTAGTCATGGTATGTGAGTAGCTCAAATTAGCATTATAGGCTCAAGGAAAACTTAACTACCTTATGGAAGTACTAGTTTATGTGTTTATGTGAATAATTTTTCACTCATTGTTAGTGTCTACACATGCATAAAGAAGAAAAATTTGAGTATGACATCTAGAGAAAAACAAATTTAAATAAGATATACACTATGAATGTTATAGAAATGAATGCAAAGAACTTAGCATGAGCATCTTGTATGCTAAAACTCTTTTTCATAGGCCATGAAAAGATGATAAAATTTGATGATCTTTTGTTTATAGATATCTGGAGATGCTCAAACAAGTAACAAAATATAAAGTAACATATTTTCATTGACACATGGGATGCAAGTAAGGAAATCCTTGCACACTCAACTTTGTAATGATGGAAGAGATTTAACCTCAAGTTAGTCAAAATTGGAAGCATAATATTTTTGACAAAAAAATATAATTAGACAAATGACTAACATAGATTAGTCCCATCATAGAAGAATAAGTATTAATAATCAACTCTATATGCTCCTAGGCTACGATGGCATACAAATCCATCATCCAGATGTTTGTCAATCGACACAATTTTGCTAGACTAAAATCAAAAATATATTTTACATTTCCAATCTTGAGTATATGTACTGATTTTTCCATCATATGATGAACAAAAAATACAAATTTAGATTCATAGCTTTTGTGCACAAAAATCATCCATTGCAAATAGCACAACAACAAGTGTCATAGCACGTAGGCTCTAAAAGATTAAAATTCATAGTGTTTAGATTAAAATTTATAGATTGAATGGTGAGAGGTTAGCATGTAATGTGCTAGAATGATTCCTTGTAAAAATCAAGCATTTTCATGTGTAGAATGGAAATTTTTGTAATCCAAAACTCAATTTAGGTCAAAATACTTGTAGTAGGCCGGTTTATCTCCTTACTAGTTGGATTGTGGCAAGTTTTAGTGCATAAGGAAGGGAAAAGATCATTCTTCAAGTTTCTAGCTTTTGCATGTAGAATGTGAATGATTCAATTTATGTACTTTTGTGGAAGCTCTAAAATTAATTGGATCCCTACAATATTATGAACATTTACACTCTCTAAGATTGAAATACACTCTTGAAAATTCCAGCACTTTATACTACAAGATGTGATGGATATTGTACTTGGCATTGAAGAAGACCCAAAAATTCTTCAAGAAATTCCAAAGTACAAAAAGAGAGCCAGGATGGCTCTACATTGTATTAAGATGAATGTCTCAAATGACATCTTAAGAGAAATTGGTGCTTGTACTAATGCTAAAGATGCTTGGGATACTCTCAAGTCTATGTATGAGGCAAAAAATACATCTAGACTTCTAACACTAAGAAACCAAAATTTTCAAAGTGTAAAGAGAAGTGATGAATGTGCTTCAACTTATGTAATGAGAGTTAAAGACCTCCATAGAGAATTGTCATGCATAGGAGACTCCATCAACCAAAATGAACTTGTTCAAGTCATACTTAATGGGTTAAAGGAGGAATATGACAACCTTGTTCAGAGTTATGCCATTAAGGAGGAGCTACCAAGTTTGGAAGCACTCCAAAGTGTGCTCATTTCTGAAGAATCAAGACAAGAGTATAAACTCTTGAAAATGGAGAGACTATCTCTCAACATTGATGGTAAAGCTCTCTTCACCAAAGACAAGCACAAGAAAAGAAGTAAGAATCAACACCAATTCTCTTCAAGCAAGAACAATCTTATTTCCAAGGAGAAAGGAGATGAGGATGAGTCCTCTCAAGCTTCCACATCCAAGAAGAAGAAGAAAAACATCAAGTGTTTCTTTTGTGGCAAGAAGGGGCATTATGCCACCAATTGCTTCAAGAAGAAGAGTCAATTCAAGCAAGCCAACATTTCTAATGAAGAGAAGGAAGATGCTCATGCAAGTGGTGAAGAGGGATCTCTTATGGTCTCAAGTTTTTCTTCATCACCTTTCAAGAAGGATGGTTCGTGGTATATCGACAATGGAGCTTCCTCACATATGTGTAGCTCCAAGTATTCTTTTTCATCCATGTCACCTTATGAAGGAGCCAAGAAGTCCATCTACACATCAAATGATCATGAGTGTGCTATTGAAGGCATAGGGACCATTCCCTTAAAGCTTTCTTCATCAAAAGTTCTTTCTTTGTCTAATGTTCTTTTTGTTCCCAAGGTAACAAAAAATCTTATTAGTGTTGGGCAATTGTTTGATAGTGGACTAGATGTGAATTTCAATGTTAATACATGTACAATCAAGAAGCATGATGAGATCCTTGCATTTGGGTCTAAATATGGTGGAATCTACAAGCTTGATCCCAAAGAGTATGCTAACTCTTGTGATAGTGCTTTTGCTACTCATATGTCTTTGGAGGAACTATGGCATAGAAGGTTGGGACATCCTAACTATAATTCTATGGTGTCCATGGTCAAGAAAGCCAAAGCTATTGGCTTGTCTAATCTTATCTCCAAGAATTTCAAGCCATGTGAGGCTTGTGCCATATCTAAGTCTCATAAGAAGCCTTTTTCAAAGTCATCTATCAAGACTACACATCCATTGGAGCTCATACACTTGGATGTGCACTTATCATCTTCAAAGAGCAAGGGTGGTGCTACTTGCTTTGTAACTTTCATTGATGATTTCACTAGATTTACTTGGGTATATCTTCTAGCTTCAAAATCTATGGTGTTTGACTATTTCCTAAAAGTTCAAAGCTCTAGTTGAAAAGCAATTTTCTTACAAAATCAAGATTCTCAGAAGTGATGGAGGTGGTGAGTACACTTCCAATAGATTTCATGATTATTGTGAGCTTGAAGGCATTAAAAGGGAGTTTTCTTGTGAAAAGCTCATTGGAGGTGAAATCAACTTAGAACATGTCGATGCATCTTCGTGTATTGCTGATATTCTCACAAAGACACTTTGCAAAAGTGCCTTCTCAAAGCATAGGTCTAATCTTGGTCTTATCTCAAAATCAATGCTTGATCCACATTAGATACATTTTTAGGAGTGTCAAAATATTGAAAAAATCTATCTAATGTTGTGAGTATGGGTCCTAAAAATGTCAAAGATGAATTGAGCTCTTTTGGCTTAGTAAAGACCCATCTTATAATAAAATATTCAAGGTAGGTAGAAGTAGAAACTTGAGCTACCATAAGAATTGCCATTTGTACTTTACATGCCACATTTAATGCATGAAAAGACTATGTGGCACAATTAGACATAGTGAGGTGGCTTGGATAAGTCTAGATAGCTTGAGAGGTGGATCCACAACTCCAATTCAACTTCAAGTAGGAGAAGAGTCCAGGGATCTATATATATGTAATGTACTCTCATTGAGAAAATTATGAAATTTGTGTGTAATGCAAATTTGGAGACAAGATCTTTGTGCCCTCTCTCTCTCCATGAGTTTTGTACTTTCTATTTTCTCTCTCTAGCCGAGTAGAGGAATTTATGATGCTTTGTCTTATGTTTTGTTGACAGATCTTGCTTGTAACACAATAATATTGCTTGTATGATCAGCTTTCCTATTGACAACCAATGCTAGTCTGATCTTTATGGTGTTATTGTGCTTAGGAGATCAAAAATACATGTGTAGGGCATCCCACACTTGTGAATTCAGCACCTATAGCAGCAAGGGTAGCTTCAGTAACACGCACCTTGTGGGTGACTCCCTGGTAGGTAATATAAAATTTAGACTTCTCCTCTGTCTAGGTACTAAAGGCTATCATAATGAATTGCAACTTAATTTTGCTAGAAAAGACACGCTCCTAGATCCCCATTGTCATGAGCAGAGGCTTAGCAAGGGTCATCCATTGATCCACCATGGTTGTGCTAGTAGGAAGTATCATAATGTCCGTTGTAGTTGAACATCACGATGAATGACATAACGTGGAGACTGACTAGTATCGGTAGAAGACATGATGAGAGAAGGCAAAAACTGCGAGTAAATGATGCAAGAGTATATCTGAAAGTTGTGTGAAAGTGTCAAAAAATTTTGGTAGTGAGAAAATTTCACAAGAGCTTCGCTAGCACAAGTGAGAAATGAAATCAAATTTAGCCCTTTTATAGGTGAATTTGGAGGGTCCATTAGACAAAGTACTAGTTTGGCTCATCAATTTTGGACAAAAATTTGGCAGGCATAGTACTGTGAAAATAGCTTCCAGAAATCTCAGCAAAGGTTCTTGACAACTATGGTAGCCTGGCGCAAATTTTGAAGGTCTGATCATTCGCCTAAGAGCATCCTTCGCCTAGGTATGTAATAAAAAGTTTCAGGATCTGAACCTATGTCCAACCTAACTTTGGCATTTTGAATCCATCTGTCAAGTCAACAAAGGATCATAATGATGACATCAGGGTCATCGAAGGTTCCCAAAGTGGTAAACTTCTAAATGTTCGTCTAACCTCAAAACATATACTTCCTCTACGAGATAACTTTCGCCCAACTCAATATAGGTGTATCTGAACTAGATGTATGATCTGGCAACTTAGCAAAGGTTTCTGAAATAGTATGTTCAAGTTTTGACTCAAAAAGTGATTTTCTAAGTCATTTTCCATCAAAATTTGAAATCTAAAATACTTTCCTTCAACTTTTTTTGATCTAATGACTCTCTTTTTTTTTTTTGACTTTTGCTCATCATTCTTTTCTTCTTTCTTTTCATTTTTCTTCTTCTTCTTCTTTTTTACTGTCTTTTCCAAAAAAGGGATCAACCAAGTAGTGAAAAACAAAAAAATTGCAAAACAACAAAAGTAAAATTGATAAGATGTTGGATCATGCTAGTTGAAATGGCTAAACTGACTGCTAAAACTTGCGGAGTCGACTGCCATTCACTGGGGTGTCAAAATATTTTCCATCCAAATGTCTTAAAATAACTATTCTGTAGGACAGTATCTCTTTCACTTTGTATGGTCCTTCACTTGTAAACTTCAATTTCTCTTTGATTAGCTTGGTTTTATACATAAATGCTAGATCTCCTTCCTTCACTTCTTTTTTGTATAAGTGGTGATCGTGCCATGTTTTGCAACGAGTTTTTTCTACTGCTAATGCATGCACTGCCATCAATCTGGTTTCACATAGGTTATGTAAAGTCTCATGACGCATTTGTAAGGATTTTCAATTCTGTGGCTGCTATACGTAAGGATGGTACTAAAAATTCAATCGGCATCACTACATGTTGACCATAAACTAGGTGAAATGGTGTTTGATTTGTACTAACTTTGTAAGCAGTTATGAATGCCCATAACGCTGAATGAAGTTCACATGACTGAATATAGTTTTTGGTATCGTTATGGAATGTTGGCCACCAACATCCTGATTGTAACAATTTTCAAATAGTGATATCTGTTGAAAAATGTCCACCTCCCATCCCATCATGTGAGTACATAATTAGATCAAATACTTTTTGAGGCAACACACATCTTCTCAAAATATCATCCATTCCACGTCGATACATTTGGCCTGCAATCAATTGATAAGATTGTGCCTTAAGAATAAATTGTTTCTTTTGTACTTTGGTCACAAAGTCGTTAAGTTGGCCTAACATCAGATATTCAACAATATATGCTGCCCACTCAAGTACAGCTTCAACATAAAACAATGCAGCATCTGGTAGTTCATCATCCACTTCACTTTAACTGATGCTGATTCGATTCTTGAAACATGGTCAGCAAGATAATGGTGTTTGTCTTTTCGCACAACAACTCGAAAATCAAATTCGGTCAATAATAGTAGCCATCTTGCAATACGTCTCGTGTTGCACGTCTTGTTCACCAAATAAAGTAACGGTTCGTGATCGAAATAAAATGCAAAATGTGTTGCCATTAGATAATGTTGAAATTTTTTAACAAAAAAAACCATGGCCAACGCTTCTCGTTCTATTGTCGAATAATTCTTCTCAGGATTTGTAAGCTATCGGCTTGCAAATATGATGGGATAGCCCTTTTATTATTCACCTAGCTATGTCAAAACTGATCCAATAGCATATTTTGATGCATCAGTATGAACCTAAAATTCAATTGTCCAATTTAAATCTCGTAAAATTGGTGTAAAAGCTAAAGCTTTCTTCAATTTTCCAAATGCTTCCAACGCCTCAATTGTCCAAATAGGTACAATGGTCAACTTGTATATAGGTCATGCTAGATCCTCAAAAAATAAAATGAATATCTGATAATAGTTTGCATGACCCATAAAAATGTATACTCCATATCCTAGCGTAAGGGAAGAGGGCAGACAATATCACAAGATACACCATTGGGCACAGAAAGCGCAAGAGGAAGAAAAAGCTCAAACAAGAGACAAACCTGCAGAACCTCTTGTTGCTGAAAAACCAATACCACAAGCGGGCTCACCATTGCGAACTGATCAGAACGATTAGTTGCATCATCGTGAACCACCATTCCATATGGGGGAGCCCAAGGATCCACACACTGAGGTACTCACAAGTTTGCTAGCAAGCCGTGTTAACTTATCCCTTGGAGAATTACTGTTGATTGTGCCACAAGCCAAGAGCATCTTGGCTAAATGGGCCAAAGCTAAAGTGGAGGCAGTAATACCAGAGCCCATATATTGTGTGGGCGACGAAGAAACAAACAAGGTCCTCTACATTGGAGTAGCATGGAAAAGCGAAGAACACAATATCACCCTGCCGATCAAGCACAAGAGATTCAAAGACGAGGTAGCAGTGGTAGATGGAGGATCATGTGTAAATTTGATCTCCACTACCTTGTACCAGAAATGGGGTTTGCAAAGATTGAAGCCAACGATATTTTCCATCAAACTAGCAGATCAAATCTTGTGTTAAACCAAAAGGTGTAGTTAATGACATCCATAAAAATAGCGAAAATGCAGGTAAAGGTCGATCCAGCTACATGGGCGGTGAAATTAATTTATACCAAAAGCTGATGACGGATCGTCCACCACTGATCATACAATTGATCGCCCAAGGCAAGCCAGAGGAGGTCATCACAATTTTGAAACAGATATCATGAGATGGACGGACGCATTAGCAATTGTTGACTGTATGGCTGGGCATGCTTGTCAACATGATTCAGATCTAGAACCCAACACATCTTCACCCAAGTGCTATACCATGGACACACCAATCACTTTCGGGGTGAACATGATCAATGTTGCATGGCTATTAGCGGAAGCTATTGAGAACCCTGTGGACGATGATTTAGTTCATTGGCAACATGCTTTTACCTACAACAAGGAGACTGAGCTGACAGATAAGCATGTCCTACAACATATGGACCTAGATCATTATGGAATTGAGAAAGTACCAGCTCAGCCACCACATAAATCTACAATGGCTAAAGTTTCCAAGATAGATCCACCCAAGGCACCTGTAAATAGGAAGAACTAGTTGAGACAACGTTATAACCAGGTGATCCGATGAAGCGATCTGTCACAGCTACGATGGATGTTGATATTTGCAACCATGAAGTGAATGTCACACTAGTTTCGAAGATGGAAAAAAAGGATGAACCCATTTACGTGAGCAGAAAGGGAAAAAAGAAAGTGTTGGACTCCTTGAAGTGTCAGAAATGGTGAACTCCTGCAACTTTGCCGCAACATGAATACGAGACAAAGGTTGAACAGAACAATTCGCGAAAGTCAACATCCCTTGACTCGAAGGACAAACAATTCGCGAATCATTCGTGAATCGTAAACATATCTCCAAAACTGCAAACCGCAAAGGGACGCAAAACAAAAAGTTACGAAAGAAACGAAAAGAATGAAAGCAAATGAAGAAAACAAAACAAACAAAAGAGAATCTTTTTTGCTGCCAGCTGGCAGTTCAACAGGCTTGGAGTCATAGACTTCACGCCCAGGTGAAACGAGTGGCAATGATGGAGAGTAACTGATTAGTTGATTAGCGTTAACTAGTCTTGTGATTCTTCGTTTAGCTATCTTATAAATCCACACTTTGAGATATAAACTATCCTTTCTGGATCATAAAATAAGAAGAGAATAGACTGAATATCTGTAAGAAATAGAGAGAGACATAGTGAGTAGAGCAAAAAAGAAAAATACTAGAGTTGTCCATGAAAGTCTGCCAATGAGCAGAACACAGCAAAAGAGCAGAGTGTCATTCCGCCAACGAGCGAGACACTGACGATCTCACTCTAAAAATTAAACTGATAATACAGTTGCTCTATTTTCATGTGTCTCCCTGTCTTGTGTCGTCTGTCTGGATTGCTAGAATGAAATGTGTTCTCTGATGTGTAGTCGGTGTCTAGGTTCCTGTGAAGCTTCCACGCAAAAGAATATTCAAAAACACAAAATCGTTTGCGAATACGAAAACTAAAACCAAAAAGAAATAGTTTCGCTTTCGCGACATGGTATGAGAGCCAGGTTGTCACTACTAATATCCTAGCAGTGATTCTTCTAGACAACACAATATGGCTACAACAATCCAGACAAGAGTAGCAATCAGTCTTGATGGTGCAAATTACAGAATCTGGAAATTCAAAATCAAAGCACTTCTGAAGGGCAAAGGCATCTGGTCGGTGATCGAACTCTTAGAAGTGCAGCCTCTAGAGGGAGACTTGAGGAGAGCTGAATGGATAAAAAAAGATGAGCGCGCAATGGCAATCATTATTTTGTCCATAAATGAAGATCTACTCCCGCAGATTGAAGACTGCGAAAGCAGCCCTGCAGCGTGGAAAAGATTAAAATAGAAGTATGAAGTGAGGACTGTAGCTTCAGTCATGCACCTTCACAATCAACTACAATCCATACGATGGGATGGGGACTAGTTGGATCAGCACATTGAGAAGATCAAAATGATCTTCGCACAGCTCGCTACATTAGGACAGGAGAACCAGGTCCCTGCACCACAGCAGCTAATGCACTTCATGAAATCTCTACTGACGTCCTATCAGCCGCTGAGAATGCTCATACTGATTCTACCAAATATGACATTCGACAAAGCAGTCAGTCTTATTGCTGATGAGAGACTGATGAGAGATGAAGGAGAGGGAAGCAGTGATCAAGAGAAGGCTCTCTTCATGAAAGGAAAGAACAAGAACAAGAACAAGCCAAGATTTGAGAAGACGAAGTCCTTGAATAGCAATCTTCTTCCTGCAATCACTGCCACAAACCAGGCCATACGACCAACAAATGCTGGTTCAATCCAGCAATACCTTGCATGCACTGCAAGAAGAAAGGGCATTCTGCATACGATTACAGATTCAACCCAAAAAGAAAGAACAAAGCCAAAAAAGTTAATGTTTGTAGAGTCATCAAAGGATGCAGATAGAGGTGATGAAGCTTTCATGATACTCGATGAAGCTTCAACTAGCTACACTGAACACGACTATGATGTAGTCATTGATTCAGGAGCAACATCACACATCACCTGCAACAAGAAGATCTTGATCGACTACAGAGAGCTCAAAAACAATAGAGTAGTAATTCTAGGTGATGGGAGCAGACACGATGTCAAAGGCATCGGCACTCTACAGCTATGAACATTGTCAGGCCAAGTAGAGTTGCCAGGAGCACTCTATGTGCACTCACTCAGAAAAGATCTGCTATCTGTCTCCAAGATGGTGATTGCACAAGATTGATCAAAAAATCGTATGCTTGAAAATCTGAGGCAAGAGCACAATGGCATACATCTGATGAAAAAATCTAACTCTTCACTATGAGAAATGAATGTCAGAAATAATTCTAAGTATTCAGTATGGGAAAAAGAGGCTACTCTCAAGTAAAGAGAGAGAAAATCAAGCATGAATAACTAGGGTAGACAGAGAATGAGTTCAAAACACCAAAATCTCAATATTCACAATATGGCAAAACATGCCCAGCTTTCCCTACATGAGAGAGACTCAAATTCCTATAGTGGAGTCAACTCATAAAACTGCCTAGACATGTGTAGATCATTGAAACTATTTTGCATGTTGCATGCACTGATTGCATGTGGCTTGCATACATACAATATGACTTTGCATGTTATCTAAACTACTGCATGTCATCAAAATAGAACCTATCTAGCTCAAATCCGAGCTACACTAGAAGGATATGTGCTCAATTCACACTCCTTTTATGTACAACATGAAATTTAGTGGAAATCACCATGGACATGGCCCCAAACTCGAGATAGGAAGATAATATTTTAATAATCTTCACACTCCTCCTTAGAATTTATGTTCCTATTGACATAGATTTCAAAATTAGGCCAAGGTTTGATCTCATCTTCATAAAGACATTCTTGAGTAGAGGTTTGGTGAGAAGATCTGCAACACAATCTGAAGATGAAACATGTTCCAATGAGATCTCTCTCCCAAAGACTTTTTCTCTTACAAAATGATGAGCCATTCCAATTGCTTGCTCCTTGCATGAAAGACTAGATTATTCGCAAGAGCCTAAGCAGAAATGTTATCATTCTTGATAATTGGAAGATCTTCATCTGCATAACACTTTAGCTCCAAAAGTAGCCTTTTGGTCCATAAAACCTCCTTAGTTGTGGTTGTAAGAGATTTGTATTCAGCTTCACAGAATGATAAGGAAATAGTTGTCTATTTCGTTGAAAGCCAAGAAACCAAGTTTCCTCCAAGAAATATAGTGTAAGCACTTGTGGATTTTCTATTTAACCTGTCTCCTACAAAATTTGAATCTGAAAAAGCAATTAAAGTCATATCTTCTCTTTCATAGAATAATCCATAATCCAGGTAGAAGATAGATACCTCAAGACTCTTTTAGCCAACTTCCAATGATATAACTTTGGATCCTGCATGTGTTGACTTAGCTTATGAACACAAAAGCTTAGATCAAGCCTAGTCACTGTTAACCAAGTAAGTGAGCCAATAAGACTCTTCAATATGCTGAAGAAGGAGTCTCGCCGAACGCCAGTTCATGAGATGCCAGAAACCTTCAAGAACTATACCTTAGACAACGTAGTAATTATGATGTCTCAAGCTCAACGAGAACCTGATCAAAATCAAGAACCAGTGAAACAAGTCTTCGAAGGACCCGTGCTAACGCAACCTATGAATCTAGTTGAGACAAGAGAAGAAGAAAAGATCGTGCATGTGGGAGAACAGTTAATGCCCACTCAATTCAAAAGACTACGTTCATTATTGGTGGAATACAAGAATTGTTTCGCTTGGAATTATAGTGATCTGAAGGATATCCCACCAACCATAGTATTGTATCTGCAATCTGATGCTTCCACCTCCCATCAACCCACAGTTACTAACACAACGGCCAGCAAATGCATGCATGGCATCACCCCCTCCTCATCTAGTCCTACCACCAGATGATGCACTGCATCTCCACAGCCCACCACCACCACTTCCACAGCCACAGTTTCTTCTTCTGCTCAACCCACCACCTCCACTACCACAACCCCTCTTCATCCTTTTCTGATGTCCTCTACCTCCGCTCCGGCCTCTTTCACTACTTCCATCATTATTGCTTCATCCATACCCCCTGCTTCTGCCTCTACCCCCCTTCTCTAGGTCAACTCCCTTGATTCACAGCTCTCTCTTGACACCCTGTCATGGATGCAACTCATCAATCTCTTGCCACCTTGCCAAGTCTCTTCACCTCCCTTGTCTCCATCCATCTTCCGAACCACCCTCCAGTTTTCCTCTGTTTTTACCATTCCTTCTTTCGAATAGTATGCTCTTACGTCTATTTCCACCATCGCCAATCCTCTCACACCTCCCATATCTCCAGTGAAGGCTGCCAAGGACGACAAAAACCGTCGTCCGATGATGCATTTGTATAGACAAAAATTTGTATCATTACCCCTTTGTGCTGATCTCACCGCACCAGAGGGTATGGCACCACCAGAGAACATGATTGAAGATGATGACACTAGTGTGCAAACCATTCGAACGACAACAAAAGTAGCCCCATCAAGTGCCACGATACCGGTTGCTCCACAAATCTCACGACGGCCTATCAGACTTTGAAAACCCTCATCCAAGATGCGGTAGTGTCCAAGACCTCACTGGACAGCCGAGTACTGCAATAGGCCACCAGCAACACCTAGTTGCAAGTGGACCTTACAAAGGTCCAACAAGAATTGATGATCGCTCAACAACATGAGCTGGATGGATGGAAGGAGATTTTGAAGTTGTAGCAGAAAGAAGATGGCCAAAATCAGTATATCCAAAGCCTCTTCAAAACAGTCACGGATGCTTCTACAAAGGTCCAAGAGCTTCAGACCAAAGCCACACAACATCTCGCACCCCTCCAAGCACAACTTTAAATGTATGAGACGGAAAACACTCGTCTGTGAGCGAAGGTGCAAGCGTTGCAGAATGAAAAGGCTGCATGGTTAGCTCAATTGGCACTTGATAATAGGCCACTGACTCAGGCAAAAATGAACTTTTCCAACATCAGGTGCAGGTTTACAGCCAAACCTTGAACAACTACCAGACGAAGTTTGACAAATACTAAACAAGTGCCAATCAAGAATTCGCCCATGCCAAACAAGCCTCAAGGCTGTCAGAGGTTCATGGAGCAGAAATCCCAACCAGCCCCCAGTGGTAATTCTAGTGCCACCTATCTTTTATGTTGCACAGGCCGACTCCAGCCAAGACAAGAGTAAACAAGTAGTAGGGGCAATCAGTCTAGATCATGGCTCGGGATCCCAAGACACCAAAGGAGCCGACACCAAGGGGCAAGATACAGGGCTAGATATGAGCCAGGCACAAGCCTCATCCTCACAGGGCTCAAGATCAACCTCCGCTAGTTGTGCGTTCAGAAAGCCAACCTCAACAGAGGACAAAATCAACTCTTATCTGGCGTAGTTCCCACATGAAAGCTCTCGCAACGGTTGGCAACTTTCAGTAACAATCAAGGAGATCAAGGGAAATGAATTGGCCTATATTCCAACCTTAGACGCTCAGCCAGAATGGCACAAAAGATTGTTTGACTGGGACCTGCAGCCAACAGGGCATACATTACCAGTCCTAGGTAGTTACAAGTCAATGCCCACTACCTCATGTACCCTCGAAGATCTAAATGGGTGGAGTGTGGCACACCCTAGACAAAATCACTATCAACACAAGGAATTGGTCGACGATAGAATCACAGTATGGGTGGCAAACGGCCGTAGATGTCATGAGGGCTCTCACTCAGTTTTCACAACAATTTCTCACCTGCCCAGATCCAATAGTCTGCGCGACCGCAACATACGTCCGGGAGAAAGAATTTTAGATGGGAGTCATGACCAAATGGGACAACTTTTTGCCAGCTGTTTGTTTTGATCCCAATACCGCCTTGGTCTCGAAAAAAGTTGAAGACCAACCACCAGTGGTGCGAGTATACTATAGAGCGAGCTTACTCGGTGATCCTTGGGCAAGCAAATTCCAACAGTGGATCAACCAAGCATGGCTAACTGGTGTACATAAGTCATTCCTTACTCAGAAAAACAAGAAAAATCTAGCACAATTGGAATTCATCGAAGACGTCACCGAACATCTCATCCATCAGAGACGAACCAAGAGAACTTTGTACTGAATCGGCAGAGTGTCGAAGGACTACAGCACTACTTCAGGTCGTGGGTCTTGTGGGGGTATGCCCATCATATTGTAAATAAATAAAATCAAAAAGTAGAAATAGTTGCTCGGGTCGTGGCATCCTACGTGTATAAGCCCATGGCCCAATGAGCACGCAAGTCAAGTTGTAGATAGAATAAAAAGACTTGGGCCTTATTGTTAATAAAATAAAACTTGAGGCCACAATGTCAAGTTAATAAACTTAGTCTAAAACTTTCAAAGTTGGGTCCATCTCTCCCTCTTTTTTTCACTACAAATCATGATGTATGTTGGGTTAGTGTAGGGGAGTGTAGTGTTAAAGGTAGTAGTGTTAGTGTAAAGGGTAGAAAGCAACTAAAGTAGCATCTTAGCATAGTTAGGCTCTATCCAAGTGTTCTAACCCTCTTTGACAGGCGGAAGGGCTGCTCATTGACAAAATCTACACCCTACAAAGCCTCAATGAGTTCAAGATTGCTATTGACTACAAGATTAGAACTATTTTGCAAAATGTTCTTAGTTTGTCAACTAGTCAAGCTAGTATGCAAAATCTTGACTTGTGCCTACTTTGTGATCTTGATCTCCATGATCATTATGAGGCATTGATGCCTCAGGTTTCCTCGACTATGGTGTAGTTTTTCTCAAGGAAGAGGAGCTTTCAATTCAAAGGTCTTTTTCAAACATGAAAGAAATCAAAAGAAAAGGTGCCAAGATGGTGGAATGTTCATCAAGGAAGGTGGCAATGGATCTTCATCAAAGAAATCCTCTCATGGCTAGGGTGAATTTCCTACTACCACAAGTCCATTGGCTGGTTTTCACAACATATCCATGCTAAATAGTCCATTTAAGAAGCTAGGATTGGTATCTTAAGTTTTTTGTTTGATCTAGTATCTCATGAAGCTAATCTTTGAGGAGTGTGAAAAATAGGCAAAATTTAGCTTGATTTTTTGTCATTTTCATGTACAAAATGTTCATTAGTACCTTGTACATATTTTGCTAATGTCATTTAAAAATTCAAGAGGCCCCCAACTCTTGTTCTAGTGAGATGCTGACATGTGTCACAAAATGTAAGGATTGGTATTTTTCTAGTATGCAACCAGATCCACATCTCAATGTCAAATATTGCCCAATCAATTTAAGAGGTGTATATCCTAAAACCAATCACATTAAGAGGTGCAAAATATTTGGCCCAATCATGGTTAGAGGTGCAAATCACTTGGCCAATCATATTGTCCAATTCAAGCTATTTGGTCCAATCATGGAGAGAGGTGGGAATCTAGAGGTCCAATCATAATGAGATGTGGAATCCATGAGGTCCAATCAATTTCAAGCATTCCTCATGCTAGATCTTGAGGTAGTACTATATGGAAGAGCTCTATCATTGTACATATGATTTTTTTGAATGATAATAATTGAGTTTTCCATCCATTCTCTCTACCCGAGAGCAACCTTTTTCTTTTTTTTTGTACCTGAGAGCAAGGGCTCTATCTCACTCTTTGAAAGGTTTTCGGTACTTAGGTTTTTATTGTAAGTGTTTGGTTTGAGTGACAAAGTGTGAGTGATCATTGATGAATGCTTGTCTGCTCTTGCCTTGAAGATTGTCTAGGAAGATTGCTTGCTACAATCAACTGATAGTTTCATGTGGAATCACACCCACCTTAGAAGATCCTTCACATTGATTTCTGAGTCTTCACACGTGTGAAAATTTCACAATCATTGGATGAAAGAACATGTAAACATAAACATAAATAAACTTTCTCAAGAAGTAGACAAAGAAATAAAGTTTTCTAGAATAGAAGGCCAACAAAAATAGATAGACAACGATGTCATCTATGAGACTAACAAAAAAATAGAAACATATACAATGAAGACATTTGACAGATCAACGATTTATATAATTATGATTAAACTTTTGAATTTGACAATAAAAGGTCATTACAAATGGTGAATTTACCTTAATATCTAACTAATTCACGCCCAATTTATTATGAAGATCTAACAAAAGTCTACCCACAACAATAAAAGACTAAATTTGCTTATCTACAAGCCGATTCTCCTTTCTCATACTTTCTCTCACATTCATTCCAACAGAATTCTTTTAATTTGTGTAACTTGTGTCTCTTTTTTCACCTTTTCCAAATAACTAGATTAAAGCCCTTTCGTTACCTTCATCTTTTTGGAGGGGTGATCCTCCATAATTTTGGCCATTATTACTTTTCTTTGCACATTAATAAGCCTTAATAATTTGGCTAGCTACTTGAATCCACTTCACTTTCTGAATTCATTTGGATATTTTGCATGCAATATTTAAATGCGAGCATTAGGTTGAACACCAATAGCTTATACCACATTGTAAGTGAAATGTGCAAGATATTGTACAATGTATTGTAATGGAGAATATTTTAAACTATTTTCCTAACTTTATTAATAGAACTTTATATGCAAATATGTTGCCAAAAGCATTGATATTTAATTATGACTCATCCTAAATTTGAAATAGTACATAATTTATATGCTATGTGATGCTTCTCTTTAAATATCATGCCTTGAGGGGTTGTTCATCCTTAAATGCATTTCTTAAGCTATTAGAAATAAATTTGCATAAAGAATTTCATAGACATGTACAATAGAGGTGATATTTTCAAGACAAATTGATTCCAAGATGCTTTCTTTAGTCTTTTCTTAAATAGATTACTACATACTTGCAATTTCACATCCAAAAATGTTGTATAGAGTCTTAATATTTACTTATGACTCATTCTAAATTTGAAATAATATTTAATTTTATCAAAAGTTATGTGTATTCAACACTTACATGCGATGCTTCTCTTGGAATATTAAGCTATGTCTTGAGAGGATGTTCATCTTTAAACTCATTAACTAAGAATTTAGAAATAATTTTCAATGAGAATTTAATAGACTCATACAATAGAGGTGTCATTTTAAAATGAAAATGAATCCAAGATGCTTCCTTTAGCTTATTTCTTTTTCACAAGCATTTAGAAACCACATATTCAATTTCAATAGAAATGTCTATTATTCACTATAGTGGTATGAAAAGATTCTCCTATTTTTGCCACATATATTACTAAAAGATTTACGTATGAAGGAAGTAGAGGGCAACTTCTGGTGTTAAACCCAACATAGGACAAAAAAAAAAGACCATAAAAAATTACTCAATCATTAGGAGTTATCCAGCATAAGAAAACAACATCCATAAAATGATTGACAAATAAGTTTGTGGGTCGGTGACTTTTATGCCCCCAAACCTAATATATATGGAGAATGTGTTTTTGACGGGAAAAGGAAACAAGAAGATGTTCATTTAGTGGAAGCTTTCTTGTCAATAAGATCAATTAAAACCCTTTTTTTTTTCTCTTATCAAGTTCTGACCACTCATTGAGGCCTTTCCAATCATATTGGGGATAATTAATTCGTGGTGGTTTAGTTGATTTAAAATAAGATTTTTGATTGGTCAACATTCATATGCATTATGTTTTTCAATTATAAAACGTCAAGCATGGGTCAAATGATCCATGAATAGAAAAAACTTACTTTTGACATTTTAGTCATTGGAACCTATACTATTCAGATTTTTTCTTTTACATCAAGCTTTTGATGAGTTATGGATTTTCTATGAAAGTGCATGATAGGTAGAAAGTGAATTATGGGAGAAATATCTTCCATAAGATACTCGTCCATATGATTACACTCAAAAGCACTCTTAATATACTAGTGTCATGTAATGCCAAGAAATCATTACTAGTCTTATCCTTGGGAAACACAAAAAATGGTTAAGTCACATCTCTTATACAGTAGCATCTTCCAAAAGACAATTGATTCCAAGCCATCATGTAACTAATAAAAGATTCAATGACATGCATATTTGAAGTCAACGAGATGCAATTGACTTCCATGCAAACACATACTTTTTTGACTCTTTTCATCTTTATATTTATGAATTTTTTTACCTTATTAGTTATGATTGATAGAAGCATCTATGTATAGGGCATAGAACATCCAAACATGGAAGCATTAGTCTATTCATTGATATAAATTTATTGTATATAATCAATAGTACTTAAACACAATAGAGACACAACTAGTTGATGAAGACAACACTTGCGTTGAAGTTCAAACATGATTAGTTTCTTAGTGAAAAAAAATAAGTAGACACTTTTTTTTTTCTTGAATCAATACTAAGAAAACGCATACCCAATTTTTAGTTTTATCACAGTCCAAAGTAATCATGTCCAAAAACAAAGCTATTACTAACATAAATCTTTAGCTCATAAAGTGGCACACATGCATTTACAACTTAGACTACTACATTCATAGTATTTATCATAGGCCTCTATCTTGAAAACTATTCAAGAAACAAGACCTTTATCGTTTAAGGCTATGTGAATCAACTTTTTGACTCCACCAAGTCGCAAACCAAAACCGACAACATGCCTACTGTACTTGTTTGACAACACTAACATAAACACTCTACATTGCTATGACAAGCTAATTGGCAACAACAAGGTTGTCCCACCTTCAAACAAAATGTTCTTTTTTTATCTTTCATATTTTCCATAAGACAAACATCCTTATTGTGGGTTACATGTCCAAATCTACCCTAAACTTGCTAAATCTACCATATCAATACCACCCTATTTCAGGGAATAGTCAAGTGGTAATATTGTCTTAATGTGGGCATTAGAACATCTCTTTACCATATAATTTTACTTCATTTTCTATTAAGATTTACGAAGTTGCCTACAACTTGTGTCAACTGAGTAAGAGGATTGATGACATATTCTTTGTAAATCTACTCTGTATTTAATTCATTTTTCTTTATCAAGTTTCTTACTATTGCACTTCTCATTCTATCATAGACACCTAAGAAGAGTGTGAAATGGATATTTGAGATGCTTATGTTCCATAATAGTCATTACTTTTGTTGAGTTGTAATTGTCCGCAAAATCCAATTACCCATCACATAATTCTCTCATTTTGGAACATATCTAGCTTGTTGGTTTGTTAGTTTTAATCCAGTTTAGTCAAATAATTTACCATATCACTTTGAGTTTGATCCAAAGGTTCCAACAATTGATTTTATTGACGTTGTGTTTTCTAGCCATTTACAACAAATAGAGTGGACTTAGATAGATGAATTAAAAATGTTTTCCTTTTAAAATTACCTCATGGATTACCACCCACGAGGGTGTAGGTGGAGGACCATCAAATATGTGAAAATTGTAAAAGCCATCTATCTTGAGTTTTGGGGGTGCTATGTAAAAGCCACCCATTGTACCCTTGTAAATAAGTGATAAGGCCAAAATTTAGACTTGGATTAGCTTGTGATATTGTAGGTTGCTTACACTTGGCTTGATGGTAGAGGGCTAGTGGCAAAGCACCTTATATATCTCATTTGTCAATATGGACCAATCATAGGAGGTAGTAGGAAGGTGATCCAATCATTGATCCATCTTCCCACCTATGTTAAATCTCGAGCTACTATGAGAGAGTGAGTGATTGAGTCTATACTTAGTTTTTTGAAGAGAGATAAGTGAGTGGTGAGCTCCAGCACTTAGATTTTTTTTTCACATTCTCTCTACTCATTGAGAGCTACATGTTATATTCTCTCTCTATCTGAGAGCAAGCCATTTCTATACTTAGTCTTTTTCATCAAAATTTACCTCTCATTGCGAGTGATAAAAGGTGAATGATAGATGCACATATTAAGTGCTCTTGCCTTGGATTTTTCAAGCTAGTTTGCTTGTATCTTTTGAATGGTAGATCTATGCGCAATCACACACACCTTAGAAGATCAATCACATTGTTTGAGAAATTCTCACATGTGTGAAAAGTACACAGGGTATCAGAGCTAGCATAAGGTTGGATTGCATGCATCAAGGTAGATGTGATTTTGGCTTAAAAACTAGATTTGGAAGTGTAGTTGGATCTCGATAGCTATCAAAGTGATTTTTGGATCAAGAAGGGTTCCAAACACATTGGATTGATCCATGCTGGGTATAATATGGACTATATTTTTTAGACATGTGTGATATCACCAAAATTCGATTGGTTGGTGTGCCTCCAACGTAGATCCAAATCTAGTGCATGATAGCTTATTCAAAAGCTAGTGAAGTCTAGTTTGTGTTGCATTTTGTTTAAACTCAAATGGATGTGTCCTACAAAAGTTATAGCTCTTCAAATTGAGGCGGGCAGGGCATCCAATCCGGTTGGACACACCAAGTTAGGCTCATATTTAGCTTGTTTCATTAAAAAAACTCTTGTGATATTTCATCTAGGACGAAGACCTTTCTTGTGTAACCGACGATCATGCCACGTCTTCCGCTGCATTTTTTTAGCTATCAGTGCATGCACAACCAATAAGTGGGTCTCGAAAAGTTTGTGTAGATCTTCGTGGCAAAGTTGTAGAGATTTGGATTCATCAAGACATTGTGTGGTGGCAACCCTCAATGATGGTACCAAAAATTCTACTGGCATTACTGCATCTTGACCGCTAACTAGTTGAAATGGTGTCTGATCAATGCTTCCCTTGTATGTTGTTCTAAATGCCCATAGAGCAACATGTAGCTTATGTTCCCAATCATATCTGCTAGCTTCAACTGTTTTTGTAATAACGCTATACAAGATCTTGTTGATGACTCTGCCTACCAATTACCTCGAGGATAATATGGCGTGCTGAATTGATGGATCACAAAAAATTCTTCTAATAGATTCTTGATGGTTTCATTGACAAAATGACATCCACGATCACTGACTATCTCTATCAGACATCTGAAGTGCACAATGATGTGTTTGTGAAAAATAGCCTATTTTGGCAAATCTAGCCATGTAGAACTTTGTAAATATTGTGTATAATTGGGTTTCACACATGTAAGGCCAAGATGCCACGTGGAAACCCACTCCTAATATAGGTTAGGTCAAGTCAAGAGAGTTGGTCATGTCTATTTGGTGGTCATCCCTACATTATGGGACCTACACCTAAGTTTAAGGTGAAAATTTGACCAACTAGCTACCTACCAAGCATAACTCTAGGATCTAGGCAATTGCATGTAGACTTTGAAATATTCAATTTTTTGTAATTTTGTCAAAATCCTAAATTTAATTGGATCTCTATTTTGTGAGGTTACTGAACTTCATTAATGTGTGTTTCAATCTTAGGAATTGGCAAGCGTCATTAGGTTGAGGATAGATCATAGGTTGATCAAGATTTCTACATTCTATGTGTTGTTTTGCTACATATAAGGGCAAGATGAGAATTGAGAAGTTCCATATCTTTGTGATTTCTTTTTGAGAACATTTGTTTTATTTCAAAAGAGTGCTTTGTGCATTGGAACAGGTTGAAAGAGAAGTATTAGGTCATTGCAACGTGGCTACATCAAGTGGATACATGTTGGAAGGCAATGATAGGCTGACCCCAAGCAACTATTCATTGTGGAAAGTGAGTATTGAATCACTTCTTCATGTCCAATGAAAAGCTGGTAAGTAGCTGCAAATATTTTATCCCACTTAAATAACTTGGTTCAAAATCAATCATATAACAACTATTATAAATGCAATATAGTTTGTGTCATTTGTTTGTAGGTACATAAAAGACATGAGATTGAGATCAAATGAAGAGATATTGACGAAACTATCCAAATAGTGGAGGAACACTGAAATCTACTATCAAGAAATACAAGTCCATCATCATTGAATTCAAAAAGAGATAGATATATTTTTTTTGTCAGTTTGAAAATTGCAATTTAGTACTGTTCTAAAGTCAAACTTGATTGTAACAATCCATATTCATATCAATGTAAATCCCTAAAATGGGTTGTGTACATATAAGATTGTATGTATCTTTTGAGTGTATATATACATGTATATGTATACTTGAGATTCTATAAGTTTTTTTCTATACCAAGAGAAGCATCTTCTAAAATTACTTCTTTTGATGTTATTTCAGTACTGGGAGGTCTAAAAACTTCAACTTCTTTTCTTGTTATTTATCTCTTTTCTTCATTAGAGAGGACTTTAATTTCTGGTGATCATATAGTATTATATCTGCATCCTTTATAACTTGAAAGGATGTTAGAATAGGAGCAGCTTTCTTTTTAAATCCTTTGGGACTCTCAATTTTAGAAACAAAACTTTTGCCATTTGAGACAAGTTTTTATCAACTCTTGTCGCAATTTGTACACCTCATCAGGTTGGTACAGCTCAAGAGTTAGCTGTTATAAGCAACAGAATGAATAAGCAATTTAACAAAAATGATTTTAAAGAAATAAAAATTTAAATGACAAGAATATCAAATGAATTGTTTTGACAATACCATAGTAGAAAAAGAAAGCACCTTATCAATGTCAATGTCTGTTTGTAGATTATATCATTTAAAAAATAGTTTTGTGTTGTACAACACAAACCATGCGCAACTGAAGGAATCATTTTGTTGTACAGACTACAAACATTGAAAGAAAAACATTAACGAACAATAAAAACTATTTTATGGATGGAAGGATTAAAAACTTAAATCAAAAAACAGATTTGAACTAACAAAAATATCTACCTGAATAGATTTTATTTTTTTTCATCAATAGAATTGGTAGTTGTCGGTATATTCTCAATGACAGTGCGAAGAAAAGAATCAAATTCTTTGTGTCTTGTCAGCTGAATTGACTTTTACACAAAAAAATTTGATACTCCTTTATTAACTTTGATGGAAAGAATAGTCAGGCTCCAATGACGGCTACAAGACTAAAAATAAAATTAGAATCAATAGTAATAAACACAAACATCAAAATGAAACACAGACAATGCTCAGTCTTACATAAATATCAAAATGAAACACAGACACTTACTTCTTTTCATATGGAATCAAATAAATCTTGGCCATTGAACTGCACTCGATAAAGTATACAACCTTTTCAAAATTGGTCTTCTTCGCAACAACTGCTGTCATAAGAAATGGACAAACGACAAAAATGTCTCGTAACGAATCAAGACTGATGTTCCACTGCAAAAAAACTTTTCCCAAATCCGACAAATAAACTTGATTTTTTAGCAGATTTATTTTTTGATTCCTCACATAACTTCGGACCAAATCGAAAAATTTTAGTACTATCTGGCATAAAGAAATGAAAATAGTTGTTGAGTATCTATCTTTTTAGCTAAATAACACCCGTACTCATTATAGTGGTCAGAATCAAAATATATTTGAGAAGGATCATATAGTATTTGGACAAAAAGATGAAAATGGATTTGAAGGGAACTAGATACAATATTTATAGATGTGCCAACAATCTTGTCACGCTCCTCTTGGGTTATCTCTTGTTTGGAAGAAGTAACCTTTTGAAGAAGCCTTTGGGGAACAAGGGGAGGAGGCGACTGGGATTCTGTTCAGAGTGAGAAGACCATGAATCCGTGTCTTGGACAACTCGAGGATGCTTTGTAGGAATGACTTTAGGAGGAAGAGAAGCAATTGGCCTACAAGAACCTGATTTGATAGCAGAGTCTACTTTCTCTTCCTCTTGCAGGTGGTGAGAAGATTGATTCTATCTAGAGGCAGATCCCTTTAGGTGCTGGCGTTATCCAGATGAAGTTTTGAATTATGCTCTCTTAGTCTCTTGAGAATTACAAAATCTTTGGGCATGACACCCATGCACAGTCAAGAGACATTATTTTACAAGTAGAGGTGAGGAAGACCTCCAAATCCAAGGTAGAGCTTCCAAATGTCCTCCAAGCAACCTGCAAGCTTCAAGATGCTCCCCAACTCCAAGCTAGGATGCCTCCACCTGCAAGTTAGGATCTGCAAGCCTCCAAGGATCTCTCCTCCACTTGTGTCCCTACTCTTTAAACACAAAGATAGATAACAAGCTGGCCTCAAGTATTCACCACCCAACCATAGCTAGATCTCAAGATCCAAATGTCAAGCATACTACCACAAGAAAGCACTCTACACACTAGTAACAACACTAGAGCATAAGCCAAGCAAACAAGAGAGATCTTCCCCCCCCAATGGACACCCTACTACCCTTATATAGATGGCACATGGACTCCTCCAATGCACTATGGAGTTCCATGCTCACCCAATGAGAGAGAGAGAGAGAGAGAGAGAGAGAGAGAGAGAGAGAGAGAGAGAGAGAGAGAGAGAGAGAGAGAGAGAGAGAGAAGCCTAGGGGAGTTAAAGAATCTCCAAGAGCCTCCATAGGCTTATGGAATGTCAAGAGACTCCTTCCATAACCTATGACTCTTTGAATGCCTTTCTTGTGGGAGTTGGGAACTCAATGGACACTTTAGAAGGGCGCCCTCCTACCAGGTCCCATTGCCCAAGTTGTGCAAGTATACTTTGGTCCAAGACCAACAAAGTGATATGATTCAAGGTTGAGGCCCAATGTTTAGAGAAATAGTCATCCAATGACTTTCTAACACCTCTCTAGGTTCCATACCTCCATCCAGGGCATAGACACCTACCTGTCGTTTACCAAGGACACTAGTACCTTAATCTAAGGCATCTACCCTTAATACTAAGAGTACCCCTTATCCAAGGGTCACATGACTCCATACCTCCAACTAGGGTATAGTCACTCGCCCGTCCTTATCCAAGGGCACATACCTTTAATCCTAAGGGTACCTTGCCATTTAGCCCCCAGCACTAAATGGACTATTAGGGGTCTGAAGTACTGCTAGTTACATAGGTATGTATCATTCCTTCCCTCTAAACTTAAATTTTTCCTTGTAGGAAAAAATTTGGAAAATTCTTCTAGAGATCAGCCTCCTTTTCCCAAGTATCCTCCTCTTATGATTTGCCCCTCCACCTGACTAAAAATTCTCGAAGCACTCTACTCCGTAGAGTTCTCTGTCGGCTATTAACAATCGCCTCGGGTTCAGGTGGTCCACTCACGGACACATCATGAAGAAGTTCCACTAGATCTTCCACAGGGACCAGGGTCTCTCCAACCCCCAACGAGGGTTTCAACTTACTAACGTGGAAAACAAGATGAATTCCAATGTTAGTTTGAAGGTCTAGTTTGTATGCGACCTTATTTATCACTTGGATAACCTTAAAAGGACCGCAATACCTAGGCACCAACTTTGCACACTTAATAGTTTTCAAGCCCCTAGAGTGACTAGGGACTCTCAAAAACACCCAGTCGTTGACCATAAATACCTTGTGCTTCCGAGATAGATCAGCATAGTGCCTTGCCCTATCCTGGGCACTTCTTATGCTATCTTTAGCCAGCTGTAACATTTATTGCATATCCACAAGGTAATCAACTGCGGCTTGCACCCGTAGGTTTTTCATGCCAACACTAATTGGTGGTCGAGGTTGAAAACCATACATAAGCATGAAAGCGCTGAATCCGATCGCTGAATGTTTTGCACTGTTATATGCAAATTCCACCAGTGGAAGGTATTGTTTCCAATCAGACTGTCGATGGCCCACATATGCTCGAAGCATATCCTCCATCGTCTGATTGGTCCTTTCCGTTTGAACCGTCTGATTTTGGATGATCTATAGAACTCAAACTTAAAGTTGTTTCCAACTTTTCAAATACTGCTTGCCAAAAATTCCTAGTGAATTTTGGGTCATGGTCACTGACAATATCGCAAGGCAGCCCGTGCAGTCAAAAAAGCTTCTCAACAAATAGTTGAGCTAGTTTTGAAGCTTTAACAGTAGTTTTCGTTGGGATAAACTGAGCAAACTTTGTAAGTCTGTCAACAATGACCCAAACCGAATTGTGGCCCTTCCCTGTATGTGGAAGCCTGACCACAAAATCCATAGATATACTTTCCCACTTCCGGTAGGAATATCTAAAGGATGTAATAGGCCACTAGCTTTTAGCCTCTCGGCTTTATTTAACTGACACTTAGTACATTTAAGTACATAGGCCTCTACCTGACTTTTCATCTTAGGCCACCAAGATTGCCTTCGAACTAAGTCAAGTGTTCTTTGTATACCCGGATAACCTGCGCATGGACTATCATGACACTCATGCAAGATTTGGGCCCTTACAATGTCATTCTCCGGTAACACACCTTTCCTTTATGAAACAAAATCTTGTTTCGAATTAGGAAATCTGTTTCAGTCTTTTCCTGATTCAAGGAATCTTGCAAACCTGAATCAACCCCTGAAAGTACTTGTTTCCAATACTTTCGAAAAAAAGGATCGGACTCATATAGTCCTTGAAGAGACTGAAACAACTCTATAATAGTAAAGCATAACTGATTAATAACCAGTAACCGACTCAAAGCATCCACTAGAGTATTTTGACTTCCTTTACAATAACGTATAGAAAAGTCAAAGATTTGCATCAGCTTAGCCCATCTAGCTTGCCTCCCCTTTAAATCTGTAGCATCACAGAAATATCGAAGAGTTTGATGGTCCGTCAAAACTTCAAATCTGGCTCCATACAAATAATGTCGCCAAATTTTTCAAGTGAACAATTGCAAATAGTTCCTTCTCATAGGTACAATACCTAGACTGAACAACATTGAGTTTCTTGCTTTCATAAGCCACAGGATGTCCATCCTACATCAAAGCAGCTCCAATACCATAATCACTGGCATCATTCCTAACCAGAAAATTCTTATTAGGATCGCCAATGATTAGTATTGGTGCTGAAGTGACACTTTTCTTAAGCAACTCAAAACAATTACTCATATCCTCCGTCCACACCACTAGTGGACTCTTAGCCCTCCGGCTTAGCTTCTTATAGCCTTTCAAGGCCTGGGTAAGGGAAAATGCCAATCGAGAAAATTGGGAAATATGTCAACGGAAAAATCTCACAAACCCCAAGAAAGACTTGATTTTCCGAACTGTGGTGAGAATAGGCCAATCAATAACCCTCTGGATACGATCAACCTCAATCTCCACCCCCCGTTCGGAAATCTTATGCCCCAAGTAGGACAATTCCTTAGCAAAAAAGTCACACTTAGACTCCTTGGCAAAGAGCTTTTCCCTTCTTAGAATGTCCAAGACAATCCTAAGATGCTCTTTATGTTCCGCCAAAGTCATATTGAACACTAGGATATTATCTAAGAATACCACTACAAATCTTCCCAAATATGGCCTGAACAAATCGTTCATCATTTGTTGGAAAGTTGTCGGTGCATTGGTCAAACCAAAAGGCAACACCAAAAATTTGTAGTGACCAAAGCGAGTTTGAAACCCAGTTTTTGGTATATCTTCTGCCTTAATGCGTATCTGATGGTAGTCCGATCTTAAATCTATCTTGGTAAAGTACCCAGCACCACCAAGATAGTCTATTAGATCATCCATCTGCGGCAGTGATATCTATTCTTAACGGTTACCTTGTTCAATTTCTTATAGTCGACGCAAAACCTTATAGTCCCATCCTTTTTGGCCACCAAAACCACTGGTGATGCCCAAGAGACTTACTACGTTGTACCCACCTCTTTTTCAGGTAATCATGTAATTGCCTATTTACCTCATCCTCTTCCGATGCACTCATCCTATAAGGACGCTGTGCAATTGGAATTGCTCCAGGTATTAGGTCAATTTTATTAGTAACTGTCCTTTCTGGTGGTAAACCTATAGGAAGGTCTAAAAAAACATCATTGAATTCTTGCCTATATAGGCTTCAAATTCTATAGTGTTCTCAGTGGGTATATTCATGGCATTTATGTTAAGTTCTTCATCATTGCAGCAAATGATATCATTATGAAAACATAAATAAACTTTAAAATCAGAATTGTTCATAATAGAATTAAGCTCATGTTTAGAATAAGGTTTAACATTTTTAGTGTCAACACTTAGACTAGCCTTGATCTTAATTAAAGAATTCTCATGCATAAAAGATAAAGATTTCTCAACAAAATCAATTCTCAATGATTTGTTCTTATCAAAATGCCATTGTTGCCCAAGAACAATATCTACATTAGTTAATTGAACAACATGGAATTCTAGGTTTTCAGAATAATCCTGAATGTGCAATTCTACATCAGGAACAATAAAATCCATCAAATCGGAATTACTTCTCGATGCCATTGTCACACGGTATTTTTTCTCACTTTTTCTGGTAGGAAGGTTTAGCGTCTGCACCAAATTTACATTAATAAAGTTATGAGTGGATCCCGTGTCAAAAAGAACATTAACAACTTGATCATTAACTTTACCTTTAATGCAAATAAGGTCATTAGGACCAAAAACTAAAGAACTAAGGAAACAAACATCCATCTCATTACTTCGAGATAGATTACCTGAGGTTGAAGCTTGTTTTTTGACGCAATCACGTGCAAGGTGACCCTCACCATTGCACTTGAAGCACAGGTTCTTCTTACGAGCTTCAGCTTTATCATTGCCACCATGATGGTTTTTAAAGTTTTTCTTGGTTTTCTTAGGATTGTTGGAATTGGGATGTGTTTCATTAACAACTTCCCTATCCTTTCTCTTAAATTGAAAACCTTTTTTCTGCTCATTAGGTTGTTGACCCCTAGGTGGCTTAGGTGTGTCATCAAAGTATTTTGCAGCCCTAATAGCATCTTCTAGGGTTTTTGGATGGTTCCTATGAACATCCACTTGATAATCTTTTGGTAACCCATCAATAAACATTAACATTTGTACCTTAGGTGGAATATCACTATAAAGTGGATTCAGGTACTCATGAAAATCTTGAATAAACTGTTCCAAACCTTTATTCATGGTTAGATGACTCAACTTTTGGAAGTGTTCATAGTCATCTAAAAGTGGTAGAAAATAATCCCTAAAAATCTTGCAAAAATCATCCCATGTACAAGGTTGATTGCCCTTTGCAACTAAGTCATCCCACCAAACTAAGGCTCTTCCTTCAAGGAACATGGTGATAGTGGATAACTTCTCAGATTCGGGGAATTGGTTCATGGCAAAGTATTTGTTCCAAACATTCAGCCAAGAACTTACCACTTGTAAGTTCCTATCCTTCTTCTCCCCCTTAAACACTTTTACAGGAGGTGGAACTACATGCTTCTTCTAATTGGCTAACCTAGACTCTAAGTCTTGGTTTCTTTGATTAGTTTCAAGAAGTTGCTTATTAGTGGCTTGAATTTGTTGGTATAAAAGTTCAAGAGCTTGTTCCACATTGGATGGATTTGATAGATCAAATGTTGGGTTTTCATTGGTTTGATCCATTGGGGTTGCTTGTGTGTTTTCCTATTATGCAAATACAACAGCAAGTGCTCAAATTAGAATGATAGAAATGCTTCAATTGTTACATCCAATGCAAATAAAAAACATTTACTTCTATTCATTCAATCTTATTGTTTGTAAGCTCAATCCAAGCCTACTATTTGCAAGCTTAATCCAAGCTTAAGAGGAAAACAACATCAAGCTACATTTGCCTTAATCAAAAGCAAAAATGAAAACCAAATCTTTATGTAAACTTCAATTAACTAATCCAAGATAATGTTTACATAAAGTTCCCATTTCCATTCCCATTCCAATTCTATTTGTCATTTCAAAAGCAACCAAAGTTTTCACATTTCTCACTATTCTAGATTTTCAAAACCAAGAAACTAGTGTCTAGAAATGGATAACTAATGAAGCTTTATGAAAAGTTCAATTTTCAGATCTGATTTTCAGATTTACAGGTCTGAAAATCATAACTTCAAAATGACAAAAAACATAATTTGAAAACTTGTTTTATGCGCAAAGTTACACTACCATTCCCTTCCTACATTGTCATCTTCATGAAACTAGGAGATAGAAAGGTGTAACTAATGAAGTTTCAATGAAAACTTCACTTTTCAGATCTGATTTGCAGATTTACAGGTCTGAAAAAAGGAACTTCAAAATGAAAATCAGAACTTCAAATGCTTCATTTATGCAAAAACAACACTAGTTTTGTTCAAAACACATAGCTAGAATCAATCTTTTTGCCAGAAAAAAGTTTGTGTATGTAGAGGAAGACTTCCTCTACCTATCCCACAAATCTTTTTTCAGAACTTTTAAAAACCCAAAGCCCACTTTAAAACTTCTCTAACAAGATCAAAAATCAGCCCCTAAACAATTTTATAAGGCATCACTACTCTCTTCCAAAGAGAACTCGATTCATTGGGTACTTCAACTACAAGCTTCTTACAACTAGAAAAGCCTATAATCTTTCCCAAAAAAATTTAGTTGGTGATTTTAATAGAACTTGAACAAGATTAGAAAGGTTACCATCCTTTGTCTAGCTCTGATACCACTTTTACAAGTAGAGGTGAGGAAGACCTCCAAATCCAAGGTAGAGCCTCCAAATGTCCTCCAAGCAACCTGCAAGCTTCAAGATGCTCCCCAACTCCAAGCTAGGATGCCTCCACCTGCAAGTAAGGATCTGCAAGCCTCCAAGGATCTCTCCTCCACCTGTGTCCCTACTCTTTAAACACAAAGATAGATAACAAGCTGGCCTCAAGTATTCACCACCCAACCATAGCTAGATCCAAGCTCCAAGCAAGACCTATCTAGCACCCCCTTGCTAACCATAAACAAATCACAAGCATACCACAACAGTCCATAGCATACTCAAGATCCTAACCTCAAGCATACTACCACAAGAAAGCACTCTACACACTAGTAGCAACACTAGAGCATAAGCCAAGCAAACAAGAGAGATCTCCCCCCCCCCCCAATGGGCACCCTACTACCCTCATATAGATGGCCCATGGACCCCTCCAATGCACTATGGAGTTCCATGCTCACCCAATGACAGAGAGAGAAAAGCCTAGGGGAGTTAAAGAATCTCCAAGAGCCTCCATAGGCTTATGGAATGTCAAGAGACTCCTTCCATAACCTATGACTCTTTGAATGCCTTTCTTGTGGGAGTTGGGAACTCAATGGACACTTTAGAAGGGCGCCCTCCTACTAGGTCCCATTGCCCAAGTTGTTCAAGTATACTTTGGTCCAAGACCAACAAAGTGATATGGTTCAAGGTTGAGGCCCAAGGTTTAGAAAAATAGTCATCCAATGACTTTCTAACACCTCTCTTGGTTCCATACCTCCATCCAAGGCATAGACACCTACCTGCCCTTAACCAAGGACACTAGTACCTTGATCTAAGGCATCTATCCTTAATACTAAGGGTACCCCTTATCCAAGGGTCACGTGACTCCATACCTCCAACTAAGGTATAGTCACTTGCCCGCCCTTATCCAAGGGCACATACCCTTAATCCTAAGGGTACCTTGCCATTTAGCCCCCATCACCAAATGGACTATTAGGGGTCTGACGTACTGCTAGTTACATAGGTATGTAACACATTAATCCTCAAAAAACTGAGACAGATAATCCTCTACATCACCTTGCAAGGCCTACATGGTAGTAGTAAACTGAATGAAGTGACCTAGGAAAATTGTCACACTCCTCAGAAATCGACTGAAAGAAACTTTTGGAATCAACAATTCTATTGATATTTGACGCTTCCTTATCTCCTTCAGCCAAACCTGCTTTCGGCCATCTCTACGACCAGTCTCTGGAGGCACACATGATGTGGAAGGCTGTACAACGATAATTTGATGGGCGGTGGACTTGACTCTCACCATCACAATAAAAAAAAAAAGACTATATTACTTTCGAGTACACGATATGTAACTATGGAGAATGAGTACAAAGTTTGCACTTGAAAGCGATCTTAGACGGACGATATCAGATTTGAATGCTAATGTGGAAGGCGCGCTCAAGAGCGATATCAGGATGACGGATATCGCATTTGAGCATGATATATCTAGATATTGGATTGGGTCTACACAAGACGCACTTGAAAGCGATATCCAAATAAAAAATGATTGTTTTGCGGAAAAAAAAAATGTCCTCTCGTATCTCATATTTATAAAAAACATTTCACACATGCGGAATGTCAACGCACTGCTATGTGACATCATCTGATTCATCAAAATGTCCATCCTTACGACCACTAGTTATCCAATAATTGACCCACGTGATCGTCAGCAGTGTGTTGATTGGCGTGTGATGCACGTTTTTTCAAAAAGATATTCTAATCTAATTCGAACAATGAAATACAGATACGTGTCATTCTATACATTTGGTACACGAACGTAATGATGATCTGTACGAATAATCATTATCAGCCAATCATCATGTGCCACATGTCCGACTTGACTGATCTCACACGTTTGAACTTTCTTAAATAAATAGACAATCTGCGGTCCGGATTTTCACAAAATTTCATCATATTTTGCGTTTGATATCGCTTTCGAACGCACGACTAGCTGATGTGCATCCCTGTTGACTAAATTGCGCTTGAAATCGATATCGCCCTCATCTTAATATCACCCTTCAGCATGACTTGTCCTCATAGAAAATTTAGCCTTGTTCTACCATGTTCAAAATCTATTAATATTGATTTCGAACGTGTTTGTCATTTTGTTTTTGTTATATGACATCCTTGCGCTTGAGTCCAATTTCTTTTTGTTTTTTTTGTTTCAGTTGTTAGAATGATGTTGGATTACGACTCTAAGCTTTTGTCTTTTTTTCAAGAATTCGGAATCACTAATAGAATTAACTATTTTAAGTCAATTTTTTTTTTGTTTTCTTTTTGTTCCATTAGAGAAACTTAGAGCCCGACGAGGGCCTTTGAAAAAGATGCTTTTTTATTTTTTTTTCTTATTTTCGTTGCCATGTGGACCAATTGAAACCTTAGCTTCGGGGTTCTACGTAACGTAGAATATTCCAAATATAAATAAAATAAAAACTTTTTAAATATATTGTTGTTTTGTCGGGCAGCATGTGAAAATGTTATTGGTTGATGAGGCCTACACTTCCAGCTCATCACTACCCGAAGAGACCCAAAAATATTGAAAATGATTATGACAGATGGTTGAGATGAGATAATCGATGTACCATTAATGTATATGCATTGTCAAACCATGGTTAACAGGGATAACCAGAGTTAATTTGTGGCGCCAAATAGATCAGTGTTTCAAATTTTTGCCAACAGTTTCTCTCAGATTTTTGTCTATGCAAATTTTCAGATTCATAGTTCATTGTTTCATATTTTTGCATGCAAATTACAAATGGCGCCATCAAGGAAGCCGTGCTCCTCAATCGACTCTTTGCTTCTATTCAATGAGACAGAGGATAATGGATTATGGGTGCCAAGAAAATATTCAAAAAATTCTTGGGTTTTGATGCATCCATCATCAAGAGGAGCATTTCGAAAAAGGAAAAGGTCAAAACTATCATTTCGATCTTATTGTAAGGCCAGAATTTTGGATTTCAGAACATCATTAAGAGAAAAATCTATTTCTAAAATTCTAGTCCAACACGTATATATGCATTCAGAGATTAATGTGCAAGAATTCAACCGTCAAGATTACAAAAAAAACAACTTTGAATATTGATATTTTTGATACTTTGATTTTTGTCATTCATAAATATCTAATAGTAAACTTGCCAATCTGATCATTGTTTTCTTGCAGATTTATATCCATCCAACATAAATGAATGGGAGCCGAGTGGATCTTTAACAGATGTGTTAGATGTTATTCACACTGATATTGGACAGCTTCAATATCGAGGTAGAACTGCAAAAGATCTAGTTGATAGTGGAATCGTTTTTTATGAATCAATGTATATTCCTGATACAAAAGAAAATTTTGGACAAATAGTACCAATTTCATTACCTAGTTTTGAAAGTGATGAATGGATTGCACTAGATGCTACAGTTTCATAACCATTTCGTTGCAAGATATATAATGATGTAAAAAATTCATTAAAAATGAGCACGAGATCAAAAACAGTCAGATGGAGTTGGTTTATTTCCTTGAATATATTTGTGGATTTCTTTTCAAGTGTCAATGTACACAAACCCCAACAATGTATGTATGCAAAAATTTATCAGATAGTTTATTATCTAAACTTATGGATGAAGGCTGGGACAAAGATCAGATGGAGAAATAGAATGCAGAATTGAAATGTCTTCCATGTGCTTCTGTTATCAAATTGAAAAACAAATGTTGAGTTTATGCTTCCATTATCAAAGATGGAAAAAAAATAAAGGTAAATGGGTGCCACTCGATCCTCTTGGATAATCAACACTTTTGGCGATGAAACCTGTTGAGGAGTTGGATGAATAACAGGAGGAAGAAGGGTGAAGATTCTCGATCTGAGTCAGATTCTCTAGCATCTGACTCAGAGCTCAAGAAGACAGGGGGTCTCTTGACTGGGATACGTCTAGGAGGAAGAGAAGCAGCTGGCCTTCGAGATCTAGTCTTCTTGGGGACAGGCTGCTTTCTCTTCCTCCTAGAGGTAGTAGGCATGTCGGTTCTATCCAGAGGTAGGTCTCTGGAGGTGCTGACATTATTTGCATGTAGATTTGGAATAGTCAATTTTTTGTGATTTTGTCAAAACCCTAATTTTGATTGGATCTCTAGATAGTGAGGTTGCTGGACTTCATTTGAGTGTGTTTCAATCTTAGGAAGTGGCAAAAGTCATTAGATTGAGGATAGATCATAGGTTGATCAAGATTCCATGATTCTATGTGTTGATTTGCTTGGATAAGTGCTAGAAGAGAATTTGTGAGATAGTTTCAAATCTTGGTGATTTCTTTTGAAAGCATTTGTTGTTGTTCAAAGGAGTGCTTTGTGCATTGAAGCAGGTTGAAAGAGAAGTTCAGGTCATTGCTACATGGCAACCTCAATTAGAGTCATGTTGGAAGCCAATGATAGGCTTACCTCAAGTAGCTATTCATTATGGAAAGTGAGGATGGAGTCACTTCTTGAGATGAATGATTTTTTGGATATTGTTGTAGGTTTGGAGGAGAGACCAGCAACACAACAAGATCAATTGAGGTATGACAAGAGGGCCAAGAAGGCTCTACACATGATAAAGATGAATGTTACCAATGAACCTCTCAAGGAAGTTGGTAAGTGCACATCATCTTTGGAAGCTTGGAATTCATTGAAGAAGCTTTATGAATCCAAGTCTACTTCTAGAGTGTTGACTCTAAGAAGGCAAATCTTTTCTTGTTTGCAAAAGAATGAAGAAAGTCCAAGTACTTTTGTTTTGAGAATGAAATCATTGAATGATGAGTTAGCTTGCATAGATGAAAGCATTAAGGAAGGAGAGCTTATTCAAGTGATTCTTAATGGCTTGTTGGATGCTCATGCTAGCTTTGAATAATGTTAGATAAGAGAGCATAATTTGCTTCATACCTTTCAGGTTGTGTCTTCTCTCTTGTTGATCTTCGTTCAAAGTATTGCTATTCAAAAGACTTTGCTAAGTTTGATGGATCTTTAAGAGATCTTTATCAATGAGGAATATAGGCTTCAAGCAAGAGGTGGATCTACATCGACACTTCAAGAGGATGCTATGTTCACAAAGGGAAAATTCAAGGGCAAACCCAAAAGCAAGTGGTCTAAGGGCAAGATCAAGTGGATGCTTCTTCAAGTGGCAAAAAGAAGGATAGATCAAAGCTCAAGTGCTTCTATTGTGGCATCAAAGGACACTTTGCAAGTGAGTGCTACAAGAAGAAGAGAGATCAAGGAGACAAGCAAGGTAATCTTACTCTTGATGAGAATGGTTTGGATGTGCAAGATGCAAATGATGATGCTTTTGTGATGTCTTCATGTATGCTTGCTAATGATGGAGATCTAGATCCTTGGTGGATTGATAGTGGAGCAAGTTCACACATGACCTTTCACAAAGAGTACTTCACTTCTTTGTTGGCATATGGAGATGACAAGAGGGTGATCTACACGGCCAATGATGGTGAGTGTGCAATCAAAGAGATTGGCACAATTCCTATTTCTCTCTCTACAAATAGGAATGTTCATTTGGAGGATGTCTTGTTTATTCCATCTATTACCAAGAATTTGCTTAGTGTGAGTCAAATGCTAAGTAAGGGCCTCAAGGTGGAGTTTGATGGAGATGCTTATTTGATCAAAAGGAAGGATGTCTTGATTGGAAAAGGTAAAAGGCAAGGGAAGTTGTTCAAACTTGATGCTTGTGTTATTGCTAACCAAGTTGGATGTGTTGCAAGGGAGCAGATTTCTATTCAAGAGGTTTGGCACAAAAGGATGGGACACCTCAACTTCAAGTCATTGGAGATAATGGCAAGGAAGAAGGTTGTGATTGGTCTTCCAAGTTCCTTAAGTAATGACAAGCATGTTTGTGAGTCTTGTGCTTTGTCTAAGTCACATAGACTACCTTATACTAGATCTATTTCAAGCCTTTTCAACTTGTGCATTCGGATATTCATGGATTTACTACAATTAGCAATAGTGGAGCTAAGATGTATGTAACATTCATTGATGATTTTAGTAGATTTTGTTGGATCTATCTACTAAAGAGCAAGGATGAAGTGTATGATGTCTTTGTCAAGTTCAAGAATGCAAGGGAGAACCAATTTTCCACAAAGATCAAGTGCTTGAGAGGTGACAATGGTGGTGAGTACATATCTAACAAGTTCAAGGCCTTTTGTGATGAGCATGGGATCAAGAGGGAGTATACAACATCAAGGACCCCACAACAAAATGGAGTGGCTGAAAGGAAGAATAGAACTTTATGTGAAAGTGCTAAAGATATGAGGTTAAGTGTTAATCTTGACAAACCATTTTGGGATCAAGCTTTGTTGTGTGCCAATTTCTTGTGCAATAGGTGGCCGAGTGCTATTTTGGATGGAAGGACACCTTTTGAGATGCTATTCAAGAGGAGGCCGAGTGTCACTTTCTAAGAACCTTTGGATGCACATGCTATGTCAACATTACTCTTGATGATAGGACCAAGGAGGATCCATCTTCAAGAAGAGGTATTTTTGTTGGATATAGTGAGGTGAGTAAAGCCTACAAGGTTTACATTCCTTCTACTAACAAAGTGATTGTTGGTAGAGATGTCATTTTTTATGAGGGAAACATTACAAAGGTGTCTTCAAGCATGATTGATGGTAAAGTAGATGGATCTAACATTCTTCATGTTGATGAGAAGGATCCTACTTTGGATGGTGGTGATGATGGACCTTCATCAAGTCAAAAGCCAAGGAGAACATCGAGAGAAAGACAAGTACCTTCAAGGCTCACATATGATCAAAAGGGTAAGCAAGTAGTTTCTGGAAATTATGTTGCTTTCCTAACCTCTTTGGATGAGCCTACAAGTGTAGATCAAGCAAGGAAAGAAGAGGAGTGGATCCAAGCAATGGATCTTGAGTATCGATCTCTTATGAAGAGTGGAACATCTTTTGGAGGATCTTCTTGTGTACATGGAGCTATGCAAGTGGATGGATGTTATCTTGTTGTAAAATCAAGTAATGTATCTGGAAGACAAAGTTTTTTCAATGACTTTGATGGTCAAGTTGAAGATCAAGAGGTTGATCTCAAAGCACTTCAACTAGTCAAAAGGGAAGATGACAATTTGGAGCTAGTCAAGAGCATCAAAGGAGAGGTAATTGGCAAAGGTGTTATGGATCTGTTTTTACAGCATATTTAAGAATCAAGTAAGGTCAAAGGAGCAGCAAGGAAGTGTTGTTCAAGTTTACTTTACTTGTTCTATCTCATGTTTGAGCAATTTCATGTGGATGTGTGCAAATTGTCAAGATATGGCAAAACTAGCTACATTGGTGAGCATTGTTTTGATGTTGGATTTGTACTAGCATTCTTGGCTGATTTTGCTGATGGAAATGAAGCTATTGGAGGTTCATTATGTCACTCAACAATGGCTAAGTTCTCAAGTGTTGAGCTACTTGGTGCCAATACTTGGAGATTGTCAATTTTTGGTGAATTCATGGTCATTTTCTTGTGTCAAGTAGATCTTGAAGATGGACTAGTGCAAAATACTTAGTTTAAGGAGTCATGTGGTGCTGGATTTGCATCATTAATGTACTCACCTACTCATGGATTTCCAAGGTTTGATGGTTTCTTGTGACAAGATGAAGATGGTTGCTCATTCATGGAGTATCATGGTGGATACAAGGCAACAAAGGACAAAGGGGGAGGAGACATGCAAGCAAAAGTTGATCACTCACATTTATTGTTTGTTTGCTGTATTTTTCTAGAGAGTTCAGATTTGGAAGCATTGTGGAATCATTTCATTTACATTCTATTTAATTCTTCATGTTCTAGTCACATTTTTACATGTAAAATTGATGTAAGAAATAGTGAAGCATCCCAAGTGGACACTATTCTCTATATCAATTATGGTTGTTTCTATTTTGAGCATTACATGATCATTGAAAGGAGATCCATTCTTAGGAAGAAGATCATTCTTATGATGTATCAAAGTTCTATTGGCAAAAACTATGCTAGGAGCATTGGAAGCTAGGAAAGCGAGTTTTCAGGTACATCATTGGAACTCGAGATTTTGGCGTGTTGTATGAGGGATCATCACCTAATCTTTTTAGATTTTCAGATTCGGACTATGCTGGAGATATAATGGATAGGAAATCCATTAGTTCTTATTGTATTTTCATAGGTGATGGAGCTATATCATGGATGTCAAAGAAACAAGCCACTATCTCATTGTCAGCTAGCGAGGCCGAGTACAAAGCTCTTACACATTGCACAAAGGAGATGGTATGGATCAAGAGGATGATCAAGGATCTTCACTTGCTGGATTTTTCAGAGAGCCCAATCATCTTTTGTGACAATCAATCAGCCCAAATAATGGCATCCAATCCTATCTTTCATGCTAGGGCAAGCATATTGAGATACAATATCATTTTGTGAGGGAGCGAGTCATTGCAAAGGAGGTGGAGCTTCAACATGTGTCTTCAAGGGAATGTGTAGCTGATATCTTCATGAAATCATTGGGAAAAGACTTGTTCATGAAGCATAGGACTTCACTTGGAGTATTATCAAAGTCTATGCTAAAACTAGTTGAAGAGGGAGTGTGAAAGATTCAACTAGTTTCATCACATTTTGCAATATTTCCATATTTGGCATATTAGGGCCAAAACTTGTTTTAGACTTAGAGGTTGACTTTTCAAAGTTCATTAGTCTAAATTTCATTTGAATAAACACTTTTTGAAAGTGTGGGAAAGATAGAATGCAAGTTTGAGTAGATTCAATTTGAATAAGTTGGGTACATTGAATCTAGACCCAAAATTGGTAGGGTTAGCATTTTGGTGGGAAAGCCAAGTGGCCAAATAGGGTTTGGACCTATTATAAAAGGATGTAACTCATGGAGAGAGTCATCTTCTCTCTTCTCTATCTCATTTCATGCTTATACATAGTCCTCTTGGGTTCTACTATCCATTGGTGCACTATCTTGGTGATTGCTTGCAATTCTATGTGTAGAATGATCTATATTTGCTATTTTTGGATCCACACGTGTGAAATACATTATCTTGCTGGTTTTGTATGGACAGCAACAGTACATAATCATTTCATTCAAGTTTGATCAAGTTCTATTAGTGTTTGCATCTCAAATTGTGTGTAGATGCTGATGTTTCTACATTGGTGAAATTGGTAGTGTATTTCTCTTTCTAACCCAAGATTATTCCAGTAGATTGGATCTTAAGGATCTAAAATCTTTCACACCCACTACCCTTTCTCCTTCTGATAAATCTTTGATCACTTTGCCTACTTATAATATAGATAATAGTTCTTATTTGACAATATCGGATATATCGGATCTTTTTGACTTCACTGAAGCTGAGACTTTTTGCATTTTGAGCAAAAAAGCTTGATGAATTTTTGGATATAATTGATTTTGATGCTGATGATCTTCTCCCTGGTGTTGACGATGTACATAATGATAAGTTTTATTCAGGGAAAGATTGCTTGAAAATGGTTGTGGAGGAAATGCGCAACAAAGAAGATGATCTACCTTCTGAAGAGAAGTTTCTTCGAATCCAAAGTCAACTTGGTTTTCCACAGCCAACTGTCTATTCACCAACAATATTGACATCGAAAGGTGGACATAATATTGATGGAGAGACAGTAATCAGAGAAGACAAAGCGGAATGCGTAAGTTTTTGTCTCTTATCAAGTACTAGTAGATTTGTTATGTCAGATTATATACTGGAGCTTACTTTGTTTCTTATCATTTCAGGAAATAATTTTCCTTGATGATTTCGTAATTCGTCGAGGAGGGCAGAGATCTTCTGCTGGAGAATTTTCAAGAGATCATGCACTGGGGCACTATCTGAAGTCCTTCAAGAATAATGAGATAAGTGTTGCCCATTCAAAGTCTCATCAACATGGTGAAACTATGATTATGGCAATCAAGGCACTGTCTCATTTTCTTGGAGGACATAATTTTAATAAGGTGCATAAAATAATTTTTGTAAAGAAAACTATTGTGGTTAAGATTTTAGGATATAGATCAGTGAATTCCATGCTCAGATCATCTCATTTTGCAGTGTATGCTGTTTATGTTGATCTGAGTAAGCATGAAAACTATGAGCTATTGGATCCATATGAAAGAAGAAAATTATTGCATGATTCTAAGTTGTAAGTTTCATTGGAAAAAATATGGAAAGCAGATTAGATACTGCTGAATTGTACTTTGTAAATATTTTTATTTAATATGCAAAATTTTATTGTGTGTCTATAGCTTACTGGCTTGTATAAATTTGCATGTTTTTTGAAATTTTTTATGATCCGTCAATTTTGTATTATGACGAATTTAGATTCTTCTGTAAAACCATTGGAAAAGTTGCAGTATATAGCTGTTTTTTGTGCTAGTCCCACCATGTTGTGTACTTTTATGAAATGTCGGTCTTGCTTGCCAATGAGATTTTTCCATTCCTTGCGATGACCATATGCTAAGACTTTCACTATTTCTTGCAAAGAATGTCAAATGATGTCGTAATATGTGCTGCATGTCATAAAAACACAATCTAAATCAGTACCAAAAGTATCTAATTTAATTCCCAAGTAGCTAAAGCCTTAATCTTTTTCATTTTGTTATTATTTAACATTGATTTCATAGATTTAGAAGTCAAGATAGAGCCTAGTGAGTTTCCAATTTTAATCTCATCAGCCAAATGGTCTCCAACAACCAGTGTTGATCTGCATTGCAAACATAATGTTCATGAAAATGTCAGAAGAAATTACGACACTCATAGTATTCACAACAATATATAATAAGCAAATCAATAGAAAGTTGAATTGAATGAATCAAAAAGTTCAAGCAATTTTCAGTACCAAATAAGCTATAACTTACTTGAATGCACAGATTTGTCTTTTTCTATGACCTCCTCTAGATGATAGATCACATATATCCTTGTTTACCAGTCTTTTCTTCTTGTTGCTTCGGACCTTTCTGTTGAGCACATCCATATCTTTAACAAGAGACAAATATGAGATACACATGGATTGAAATGCAATTTTTATCTCATCATTACTAGTTGTATAATGATGCAAAGAAGATTTCAACCTTTGGATCTCCTCCTTGAGCATCTCATTTTCATCCAAACAAGTTTTCATCTTTGTAGATTTTTCTTCGCATTCCTTTGATATTTTCCTTGATTCCTCTTCCAAATAATGTATTTTTTGCATTGAATGTGCATTCCCATAGAGCATCAAATTCTCACAGTAACTCAAAAGGCCATTTTTACCATGACACATATAGACTATTAACTGACTCACCGAATGAAAATCTAGATGTTGCAATGAGCATGAATCAATAGGATACAATGTTTCTGATGACCATAAATCTACATGCTTTAGCTTTTCCTCCCTGTATCGGACCATATCAGAAGTTGACAATTTGGGTTGCTTTGAATTTCTTGTCCTGAGCGGAGCATATATAGGTGACAGATCCACATGAAGATGATAAAGCTTTGTCATCAGTACAATAGTATAGTAACAAACAACACAATGACAATAACAAACCTAGAGATGGCACTAATGACTCTGTTGGAGATAGAAATGGCGCTAAACACTTGTTTTTTACCCTGGAGATAGAGATGGCGTAGGCTTTTTTCAGAAATGTCACTCCTAATTCAAATTTTTTGGTGTTTCCAACTTATGGGAGGGAATATTTCAGCATTTTGAAAAATGATATTTTAACTATGGTTAAACACCAGTAGAGTTTGATGTGACTAAACCAAGGTGCATTCATTTACATGGAAAGTAGTGTGGGCACATGCGTAAAGAAGTTAAAAAATGATATTATAATTACTTTATAGTTTTTTTCTCTCTCCTACATGCCATTTCTTATAGGGCCCTCTTTGGGCCCATATTTTCTCTAATGTTCCTTGTATCACAGAGGGACCTCGAATAGAAGCTCTTTCTGAAATTTATCCAAATTTTAAGTCCTTTCTCAGTTTTTCCTTTTTCAGATCTCACAATAGAAAACATGATTCATTATCAAGACCTTGTTAATATGAATAAAAATATATATAAACTAAGCTTCACAAAATATTCACCAAGATGCATGAGGATTTTAAATCTGTAGACACCTACCAGTTACACAATAAAAAATGCAGGTTTTTGGAGTTTTCATCTAGTTTTTGTTTTTTATCTATACTCCTTCCCCTTCACTTTTGAGACTGGTTCTTCTAGTGGTAGTAAATCTGATAGATTCAACATGTGGATACAGAGGCTTCATTTCATGATACAAGTGTCAATGATGACGATTGTACAAATTTTGATCATGTCCAAAATAGGGCTCTGTTTATAAGACCTCAGACTACAAACACTCTCTATCCTAATTATAAATCTTTAATCACTTTGCCTACTTACAATATTAATAATGACTCTTTTTTGACATTATCGGATATATCAGATCTTTATGATTTTATAGAGGCTGAGGCTCTTTGCATTTTAAGCACGGATCTTCATGAGTTTTGTGATTGATTAATTATGACAATGATGACCTTTTTCCTGATGTGGATGATTTAGACAAGAATCAATTTCTTTCGGGTAATGATTGCTTGAGAATGGTTGTTGAGCAGATGCGTGATAAGGAAAGTGATCTTCCAATTGACGAGGTTTTTCTTAGATTCCAAAATCAATTTGGTTTTCCAAAAACCAACGTCTTTTCATCGACCTCATTGTCATCAAGAGTGTGAAATTACTATACTTTTGGACCATAAATGGATCTTAAAAAAATCCACAAGAGTGATTGGATGCTTTTTTAACAATCCATCAAAAAACTAGAGACAAAAAAATTGATCTAGATTGGCATTTTGACAAACAAGAAGCAAGAACAATAAAAAACATTGATCATTGATGAAATTCGAGTCCACACGTGTGAACCGCATCCTGATGTATGGCCTATAGATAGAGAATGAAAACTTAATAACTTTGGTTGCATTTGGATCACAAAATCACATTACAATAGTGGAGTAGCTCGAGATTGCCATTGAGCTCCAAAAATAATATATCTTCTCACTGTGGGAGAGTGGAATATGTAGTGAAAGTCACTTCCTTTGTAAAGTTAGGCGAATTATCAACATGTAATAAGGAAGTTAACTTGGCTTTTTTTTTCCTAATTTGCAACCCTATCCTCTTTCCTAGAGTGATGCCAAGTAGGTGGGTAGTTGGTCAAAATCTCATCGTAAACTTAGGTGTAGGTCCTATAATGTAGAAATCACTACCAAATAGACATGGCCAACTATTTAGACTCAATCTAGCCTACACTAGAATAGGTTTCCCACATGGCATCTTTGTTGGAACTAAGCTTCACTCCAACTCACCCGAATTTGAGTCCTGAGTACCAGTATACTATGTACATATAAACTCTCTCTCTCTCTCTACAATGACATTGCAACTTTACTCTATGAAGTCGAACGTCTGTACAATCAATCAACTGAAGCAAAAGCAGGAGCAACATCAAAGTCTTCGAGTTCAAGGTCTTCAAGTTCGAGGTCCATATCTTCTTTGACCTTCTTCGATTTTGAGGTCCATGTCATCCACACTACCTTGTCCGACGTAGACCACATTATAGTTCACTTCAATACTTTTTGGTAACTGCATTGTTTCACGCTTGTTTCCCACAAAGTCATTGTAACTATTTCATGTGTATATACATAAAGGCAGTGAAATTTCACACATGCAAGGCTCAACTCCTTTCTCATATCACTCGGATTTTATCTTAGTGAATATGACCCTTCATTTTTACATTAAGTTTGTAAATAACTTTGTAGTTATTCTTCTCATCTATGTAGATGATATGCACTTGGTAGTGAGTTCAAAATGCAAGATTTAGGAGTTCTTCACTACATTTTAGGCCTTGAAATTGACTTGGAAAGATCATGCTTTCATAAGTCAAAGAAGATATGCACTTTTCATGCTTAAAAAATGGAAAACAATAAAGGCATAGATACACCAATGGAGCACTTTGTAGAAGTTCCTATAAAAGATGATGAAAGATCCTTCCAAGAATCACTCTTTATAGGAGTCTTATTGGCTCACTTATATGGTTAACTCTGACAAGGCCTGATCTAAGCTTTAGTGTGCATAAACTAAGCTAACACATGCAGGATCCAAAGATATATCATTGGAAGTTGGCTAAACGAATCTTGAGATATGTATCTTCTACCTTAGAAGATCTAACTTTGGTTGCTTTTTCAGATTCAAGTTTTGCAGGAGACAAGTTGGATAGAAAATCCACAAGTGCTTACCCAATTTTTCTTGGAGGGAATCTAGTTTCTTGGCTATCAAAGAAACAAGCAACTATATCCTTATCATCCTGTGAAGCTGAGTACAAATATCTTACAACCAAACAAAGGAGGTTTTATGGATCAAAAGGCTACTCTTGGAGCTAAAGTGTTATGGAGATGAAGACCTTCCAATTATCAAGAATGATAACATCTCGGCGCAGGCTCTTGCAAACAATCCTGTGTTCCATGCAAGGAGCAAACACATCGAGGTAGCTCATCATTTTGTAAGAGAAAAAGTTATTGGGAGAGAGATCTTATTGGAGCATGTTGGATCTTCAAATTGTGTTGTAGATCTTCTCACCAAGCCATTGTTCAAGAATGTTTTTATCAAGATGAGGTCTAACCTTGGCCGAATTTCAAAGTCTATGTTGGATAGGAGCATATATTTTAAGGAGGAGTGTGAAGATTAGTTAAATTATATCTTCCTATCTCGAGTTTTGGGGCCATGCCTATCTTATTTCCATTGTATATTTTACTGTACATAAAGGTATATGAATTGAGCACATAACCTTCTGGAATAGGTCGAGTTTGATGTCATGCAAAAGTTTAGATTACATGCAAAGTCATTCAGAGTGCATGCAAGCAACATGCAATCAGTGCATGCAACATGCAAAGTAGTTTTCATGATCTACACATGTCTAGGCAATTTTGAGAGTTGACATGCAGTACATGCAATATCCATGCATGCATTTTTACATGTGGATTTTTAGTAGTTGAGTTAACTAAGTAAAGTGGACTTTCCATGCAACTCCACTATAGGAATTCGAGCCTCTTTGATGTAGAGAAACTTTGGCATGTTTTGCTATATTGTGAATATTGAGATTTTGGTGTTTTGGGGTCATTCTCTCACTACCCGAGTTTTATGACTTGATTTTCTCTCTCTACCTGAGAGCAAGCTATTTTTCCCATAGTGACTGTGAAAAAAGTGGATCTTGAATGGATCCAAACTCCCAAAATACTTGGCTAAGATCTCTGCACAACAAGCTACAAAAGCTAGAAATGGCAAAGCATCCTAATGCTACCTTTGATACACATGAACTTGACAAAGCATTCAAGAGACAAAAGAAACTAGTAAAAGATATTGATGGCAGCCAAAAACAATAGAATACTAGCCCTACAACATCAGCCTACCACTTTTGGAAACCTCTTAAGATCATATACAAAAGCTTGAAGACAATACACAAAGCAATGCTCTCAATGGAGGAAGAAACTGTGACAATAATCTATTGATCCCTCTCAACAATACAATAAGTTTCTCAAACTTATTCTCTACAGATTTCAGCCTAATATAGGTGAAAGAGATGACTCTCTCTCTCTCTCTAGAACTTAGGACCCAATTTTAGGGCACCAGTAGCCTAAAATAGCCAATTTTGGCCTATATGTCCAAATAACATGATTTTGGTGTCATTTCGAAGGTCCTGAAGTTTGAGACTTCTTCAATATGAAATATATACTAGAATAAAAGTATCAAGACCTCTTTCACACTTGTGAAAGGTTAGATCCAAAACTATGTACAGAAATTGCCAATTTAGGCCTCAAACTAGCTAGGAAATGTTGACAATTTTCACACTCCCTCTTCAACTTAACTTGTTAGTTTTACAACACTACTTTGCTCCAACTTAAGAATTATCTCCATCATGATAATAGATCACTTCTCAAGTGTTCTAATATGTACAATATGAAGTACAACATAATTGATATAGATAATAGTGTCCATATAGGATGCTTCACTATTTCTTACATCAATTTTACATAGAATGGTGAACAAGATACATGTAAAAGAACATAGATTCATAATGAAAGGATTCCTCCATGTATCCACCTTTTAATTCTCTGTAAAACAGCAGCAAACAAGTTTTAAGTGAAAGTAACCAACAAGTGTTTGCATGCCTCCTCCATATTCCACTATGCCCATAGTGAATGCACCATGTATCTCCATGAATGAACCTCCATCACCACCTTGCCTTTGTAGATCTCCAATCCATGAAAGCCCTTGAGTGAATGAATGCCAAAATGATGTGTTCTCTGCTCCATTTGAATGATTAGAACCTGAACTTGAAATACTTGAAGTATCTCCCCAAGATTTGCATACAACCCTTGATCCTACATTGTCAACAATTTGCCAATTTGCCAACACTAGGATGCTAGATCTTGAACTTTGCTCAAAAGTAAACATATTGACCACTTCAATATCTTTCAAAATTTGAATGAATGCATGTACTTGATCATAAAAACCAGCAATGATAACTATTCCATCTCCAAGATCCAAAGGATGCAAAATTATGGAACTAGTTTCATTGAATTTTGACAATTCCAACACATTGACATGACAATGTTCATACATGAGATTAAACAAGTAAGGTAGAGTAGAAGGAAACTTCCTTGCTACTCCAAGAACCTTACTTGAACCTTCAAGAACCTGTAAAAATAGATCTAAAATGCTTTTCCCATGTGGCTCCCCTGTGATGCTTTTGACTAGCTTCCAATTGCTACTTGCCTCTTGGTGTTGATGAAGCAATTCAAGATCAACATCTTGATCTTCCAACAAAACATCAAGGACTTTGCATTTATACATCTTCAGATCTGAACCTCTGAAAATACTCCCTCTCAAACACATGATTAACATCCTACAAGATCTCATCATTGCTTGATTTCAACCTTTCACTATAGTTAGTGAAAACAATGTCACCATCATAAACCAAAAGATAGATTTCTACAATTCTATCCAACATGAAGTAGAGTAGATGAAATTGAGTATCAAACCTAATCAAACCAGCCCATTTGAGTTTTAACCAAACCTCAATGAGCTCACCAATGAGATCTTCCTTTCCTTGAAGAAATTGCCACTTGAGTTGCTCCATGTAGTCTTCTTCATCCAACCTTTTGCCATCTTGATCATGCATGAACACTCCACCACAATTACAGCATCCTTTGAGTTGATGAAGAGATTTAAGATCCATGCCTTGGATCTTCTCAAGAGTCACTCTTCCTTTGCCCTTTCCTTCACAAGGCTCCCTCTTAATGATCACACCACAAAAGTTAGCAATCTCCCTCTTGATAGTTGCATCATAAGAAATGGAAGAATCTCGAACATTAGAAGCCAACATAATAATGATTGAAGTACTTTTTCCTGTCAAGCCTGGACTTCTAATCAGCGATATAGGTAATAATAATGAACCCTCACTATCCTTCACAAAAGCATCATTCAAGGTACATCCTACTTCGAACACTTCACATTCATCTCTCTCTTTTGACTTGAGATCTTCCTCACCAAGTCTCATGATAGAACCTTTTGATCTACTTTCTTTATGAATACTTGTGACACCACTTGTTGCACAAATGACTTTCTTGGACTCATCACATAAATATGCAAAAGAACCTTTTTCTTCAAACATGCTAAAAGCACCATCTTTTTCCAAATGAGTAAATAAATCATTAGCAACAACCATTTCCAAAGACAAGTTTTCATCACCTTTATTGATGAAGTTGGCTCTCTTCTTACCTTTTTCATTTTTGCACTTGCCATGTAGTTCCATTGAAGAGCCACCAAGACTTGAAAATCTATGAGTAGAAGAGTTCAAACATGATACTAATTTAGCACCACGTGACTCCATTTGACTAGTAGGTAGCACTAGTCCATCTTCAAGATCCAATGGATCCAAAACATTGATCATAGATTCACCAAATGTTGCCAAGTTAGCACAGCAATAACTATCTCCAAGAAGCTCATTAGATCTCAACCTAGATCTAGCATAAGGAAGCTCTTTAGACTTTGCATAAGATATACCAATCTTATTGATGCTAGGAATTGACTTTTGAAAGTTGAGAGAACCACCAACATCCATTTCATTCCTCTTGTTAGACATAACAAATGCATCAAGCTTGTAAAGTCTACCTTGTCTATTGCCCCTAGCAATCAAGACATCTCCCTTAGTAATGAAGCAAACATCCCCAACAAACTTTGTCTTGTACCCTTCCTTTAACATTTGACCAACAATTAGCAAATTCCTTGAAAGTGAAGGAATGTAAAGAACATCGTCAGGCCTTTCATTCCTATTAGTGGAAAGACAAATAGGAATTGAGCCAATACCTTTGATCATACACTCACCACCATTTGGCATGTGAACCACTTTCTTGGTTCCAACATAAGAGATCAAAGAAGTAAAGAACTCCTTGTGACTAGTCATGTGTGAACTAGATCCACTATCTATCCACCATGAATCCTTGTCACTTCCACTTGACATTAGACTTGAAGAACACATCATGAGAGAATCACAAGAATCTAGATCCTCATTAGAAGTACAAAAGTTGTTTTGCCTGCTACCTTCATTACTTTGTTTCTTATGACATTCATTTGCAAAATGACCTTTAATCCCACAATAAAAGCACTTGAACTTTGACTTATCTTTCTTCTTAAAAGAAGTAGAAGAGGAGGAGGAAGAGTGATCATCATGATCCGAGTTACCCCCTTTGGACCATTTTCCTTTGCCTTTACCTTTGCCTTTGACTTTGCCTTTTGGGAAGAAAGCCTCTTCACCTCCACCTTGTAAGGATGCACCATCAAGCTTTGATTGCACCTATGTTCTTCAACCAATAAGATTGATGACTCTCTCTCCTCTCTTTAGAACTTAGGACCCAATTTTAGGGCACCAGTAGCCTAAAATAGCCAATTTTGGCCTATATGTCCAAATAACATGATTTTGGTGTCATTTCGAAGGTCCTGAAGTTTGAGACTTCTTCAATATGAAATATATACTAGAATAAAAGTATCTAGGCCTCTTTCACATGCGTGAAAGGTTAGATCCAAAACTATGTACAAAAATTGCCAATTTAGGCCTCAAACTAGCTAGGAAATGTTGACAATTTTCACAGTGAGCACTTAGAATAATTTCTAATATCCATTTCTCATAGTAAGAAGTTGGTTTTTTTCAGTCTGATTATGCCATTGTGCTCTTCCCTTAGATTTTTCAATCTTTTCATTGATCAACCTTGTGCAATCACAACACCTCATTAAGATCTTGTAAGGTGTGTGATGAAGTTCACACGTGCTAAAAACTTCACAAGGGCTGAATCCGGTCGCTAAATGTTTTGCACTATTGTATGCAAATTTCACTAGTGGACAGTAATTTTCCCAATGGCCCACATATGCTCACAACATATCCTCCACTGTCTGATTGGTCCTTTTTGTTTGACCGTCTGATTTTGGATTATCTGTAGAACTCATACTTAAAGTCGTTTCCAACTTTTCAAATACTGCTTGCCAAAAATTCCCAGTGAATTTTGGGTCACGGTCACTAACAATATCGCAAGACAGTCCATACAGTCAAAAAAGTTTCTCAACAAACATTGAGCTAGTTCTAAAGCTTTAATAGTTGAGCAAACTTCGTAAGTCTGTCAACAATGACTCAACCCGAATCGTGGCCCTTCCCTATATGTGGAAGCCTGACCACAAAATCCATACATATACTTTCCCACTTTCCGGTAGGAATATCTAAAGGATGTAACAGACCACTAGCTTTTAGCCTCTCTGCTTTATTAAGCTGGCACTTAGCACATTTAAGTATGTAGGCATCTACTTGACTTTTCATCTTAGGCCACCAAAATTGTCGTCGAACTAAGTCAAGTGTTCTTTGTATACCCGGATGTCCTGCTGCAGATGGACTATCATGACACTCATGCAAGATTTGGACCCTTACTGTGTCATTCTTTGGTACACACACCTTGCCTTTACGAAACAAAATCATGTTTTGAATAGCAAAATCCATTTCAGTCTTTCCTTGATTCGAGGAATCTTGCATACTTGAATCGACCCCAATAAGCACTTGTTGCACATACTTTCCAAAAAAAAGATTGGACTCATATAGTTCTTAGAGAGACTGAAACAACCCCGATTCTATAACAGTAAAGCATAACTAATTAATAACCGATAAATGACTCAAAGCATCCGCTAGAGTATTTTGACTTCCTTTACAATAACATATAGATGAACATATTTCTTTGTGCTGTAAGGCGTATAGGATTGGAAAATCTCACGATGATTGGTCATATATTAAGTAGCTTCAGAATCCAAAAACCATGAATCATCTGAATTCGTGTATTTGTCTTTGACCATAAAAGCACCTTCGTCCATTTCGACTTTAGGAGATGCTATAATTGTATTTGCTTGTCGATTAGGTTGTTTGGCTGCATTCTTCGTCTGGTTGCTTGTTGATCAGGTTGCTTGGCTACATCTCATGGTTATTACGTTTGCAATACCTACAAAACTTCTTCTTCTTCGACGAATGTGGATTTGATGATTGTTCTTGACTTTGAGTTTGTTTTTTATTTGACATAGACTGCTTCAAGCTTTTCTGCTTATGTTGTTTTGAGCCCTTGTTGACATATAGAGCATGAGACGAAGAGGTATCTTCTTGAAGCAACATAGTGATAACTCTGGTAAGAGTTAGATCTAAGTGTGTCATGATGATCATCACCCAGTTTTCATATGTAGAGGACAGGCTTGAAAGCAATGTCATAATTGTAGCTTGATTGTCTACGACTGATCTGACAGCGGCCATCTGTTGCAAGAGATTCTTAAATTGGTTAATATGATTCTGAAGAGAATCATTATTCGACATCTTGAGTGTGAAGAATTTTTTTCGAAGATATAACTTATTAGTTACGTCTCTCACATCATATAGTGAGCTCAGGATGTCCCAAACTTCTTTCAAAGTCTTACCTTCAACTATGTGGCCAATTTGAGTATTTAATATATTGAGGATAATAAGTGCAAAAGCTTTACCATCCTTCAATTTTCTTTGAGTCTTTTGTGTTGTCTTCAGGTTTCACTTCTGATGGACAATGCAAAACATTTCGGATGGAGTTCGGATCTGATCGCTGGTCATTGCCAGCTGAATTGTTCCTACAATCCTCCATAATGTAGTCAAACACTGTAGATCTACGTTTATAAATAAATGTAGCATTCAACAAAGATTCAACTGATGTGCAAAATTAACTAAACAAGAGTATCAGACACACGAATAACAGCAGACTAATATGCATTCAAGATCAGACAAGATATGTGTCCAACAGCTACAAAATCATCTATTAATTTACTGATTGTTCAGGCACTACATGCAAAAACCATGCAGTGCATTGGCATGAGAGAAATACAATTTTCCCACGAGTAATGTCTCGCTTACTAACGGACTTGTGGATCCTGCTTACAGAAACTTGTCTCGCACGCAGGCGAACTTCTTTTTTGTATTTTCGTCTTGATTGCTTACTAGCATCAGACTCCTTTTCTATATATCTCTCAAGTATCATTCAGAGAGTATATAGTCGCTCTGTGTAACTTTCAAATTAGAGTAACTAAACATCTACAACTAATCAAAAATTACAAGAGTGGCAGATTAGCCATGACCTAGAGTGTATTTGCTGAAGTCATGCTATCAAATCATATATCTGTACTTCTGGATACTTGTATGATCTTGCTGGTCCTTTTTTGGAGCGTGAGGGCAAAATAGGTGTCGCATGGAGCATCATTTGACTTTCTCGTCGTCTGACTTTTTTTAGCTGTACCACAAAATATTCTCTTTCACGAATCTCATGTATTCTCGTCAGGATGTTCGCAAACATTTTCGCTTCATGTCATTTGACTTTCGCATTCGCGAACACTTTCGTCAGGCAGAGGGCTGAAAGCTAGCATAGCTTTGTAAACAGAAACGTTTTGTTTCTTCAGCTCTCTCTCAAATCATGATAGCTTTATGATCCCAAGACTTCTCCTCTGACTCTCAAAAAGTCCTTTGTCCAGAGCTTTGGTGAAGATGTCAGCAACCATGTCTTTCATTCCGATGAAAGTGGTCTGTAGCATCTTCTTCTCAATTAGATCCCTGATCAAGTGATACTTGATCGCGATGTGTTTCGTTCTCGAATGGAACACATGATCTTTCATCAAATGTATTGTAGAGATGTTATCCATCTGCAAGACCATAGGCTCATTCCTTGTTTCGTCCAATTTGTGTGAAAAACTCAGATCCAAAAGATGCTAAAGTTTCATAAAGATCTTGGCCATGGAAGTTATGCACATCTAGATTGAAAAAATGATAGAAATTGTGATGTTAAGCATACTAAACATCAACTAAACATCAAAATCTGATCATAAGCTTCCACAAACAGAAACTTGCTGTCCCTGTCCGTACTTCAGAGCCTACAACCTGCATTTCACACGTGTGAAGCCATAGCAACAAAGAAATCACAATTCTAGTGGCTAGAATGCAAGATATGAACAAAAAAGTGAGAGAGAAGAAGATGGATCTTCAAAGAGCATAACATTCATTCAATAGAATGAAAATGAGATATGTACATACTCGTGGAGATGGCTATTTATAGCAGCCATAGTGCCTCTTGGCCACTTGTCTTATGATAGGCTAAAATTGGGGTCCAATAGGATTCACCCATATACCTAGAAATTTGGTCAAATAGGAATGCACCAAATTATGAGCCAATAGAAGAGCTCCACACTCGACCTCCTCTAATTAATGTGACCTCAAAAGTAGTGTACACATACTTTGGGCCTCTACATACATGTATGAACCTATCTCTAACTTTTATTTGGCCATAGGCCTACAAAATCTCAAGTTAGGAAAATACTACTAGTTGACAATTTTTCACACTCCCTCTTCAACTAGTTTTAGCATAGATTTAGAAAGTACACCAAGACTTGTTCTATGCTTGAAAAATAAGTCCTTTCCCAATGCTTTGGTAAAGATATCAGCCACACATTCCTTTGATGGGACATGTTCAAGCTTGATCTCTTTTGCCAACACTTGTTCTCTCACAAAATGGTAAGCCACCTCGATATGTTTGCTCCTTGCATGGAAAACCGGATTGCTTGCTAGACTTTGGGCTGAAAGGTTGTCACAAAAGATGATTGGACTCTCTGAAAAATCCAGCAAATGAAGCTCCATAATCATCCTCTTGATCCACACCATCTCCTTTGTGCATGATGTCAAAGCTTTGTACTCGGCCTCACTAGAAGAAAGTGATATAGTTGCTTGTTTCTTCGACATCCATGAGATAGCTCCATCACCTATGAAAATAGCATGTGCATTTATGGATTTTCTATCCATAAGGTCTCCTGCAAAATCTGAATCTGAAAAACCAAATAAGTTAGGTGATGATCCTCTATAAACAATGCCAAAATCTTTTGTTCCCGAGATGTATCTCAAGATCCTCTTTCCTAGTTTCCAATGTTCTATGCTAGGATCTTGCATGAATTGGCTTAATCTACCAACACAATAAGATAAATCAGGTCTTGTGATGGTTAGATATATAAGAGAACCTATTAGCTTCCTATAGAGAGTAATGTCCTCGAAGGATCTTTCATTACCTCTTATAGTTAGCTTTACATGTGATTCCATAGGTGTATCAATAGGATTTGCATCTACCATATGAAATCTATTGAGAATAGAAATAGCATACTTCTCTTGTGAAATAAAAGTGATTGAGAAGTTCTAATTACTTCTATTCCTAAGATATAGCTCAAAAGACCAAGATCATGCACTTCAAATTCCTTTTTAGTGCTTTCTTGATATCTTCTATATCTTCCTTGTTCCCTCCACTTAAAATAATGTCATCCACATAAATTAGAAGGATTGTAACATCATTAGCACTAATTCTAAAGTAAAGTGAATGATCATACTCACTCATAGTGAAGTTTTGAGAAAGTAGAAAAGAGTTAAGCCTAGCATACCAACTCCTTGGTGCTTGCTTAAGACCATACAAACTTTTTTGTAGAAAACACACATGATTAGGCTTGCTATGAGAAACATAGCCTCTCGGGTTGCTCCATGTAGACTTCCTCTTCAAGATCACCATTCAAGAAAGCATTAGAAATGTCTAATTGCCAAAGATCCCATCCATAAAGAGTTGCAAGGGAAATGATTACTCTTATGCTCACCATCTTTGCCACGGGTGCAAAGGTTTCCTCATAGTCAATGCCATGCTCTTGAGCATAACCTTTAGCCACCAACCTTGCCTTCAACTTGTTGATAGATCCATCTTGATTTGTCTTTACCTTGAAGATCCATTTGCATCCAATTGCACTTTTGCCCTTTGGAAGCTCCACCAATCTCCATGTGTTGTTCTTCATAAGTGCTTCAAACTCAAGATCCATTGCTTGGATCCATTCTTCTTCTTGCCTTGCTTCATCTACACATGAAGGTACATCAAAAGAGTTAGGAAAGCATAGTTGGATCCATCCACCACTTGCTTACCTTTGCCATCATAAGTGAGCCTTGAGGGTTTCACTTTATGCCTTGGAGTTCTCCTTGGAATTTGACTTGAAGAGGCTTCTTCAACATCCACATCCAATGTGTCATCAACTCCATTGTCATCAAGCACATTAGTTGCAACAACACCATCATCACTTGAAACAAACTTTTGGAATGTTACTTCATCAAAAATGACATCCCTACTTGTGAACACTTTCTTGATTGAAGGAACATAAATCCTATATGCTTTGCTTACTTCACTATAACCAACAAAAATGCCCTTTCTTGAAGATGGATCCTCCTTAGTTTCTATCATCAAGAGTAATGTTGAAGTAGCAAATGCATCCAAAAGTTCTTAGAAACTTGACATTAGGCTTCATACCAAACAAAAGCTTCAAAAGGGGTTTTTCCTTCCAATACAACACTTGGCCATCTATTGCATAGGAAATTTGCACACAACAAAGCATCACTCCAAAAAGGTTAGGAAGATTAGCATTCAATCTCATTGCCTTTGCACTCTCACAACAGGTTCTAATCTTCCTCTCGGCCACTCCATTTTGTTGTGGTGTTCTTGGACATGTGTACTCCCTCTTGATCCCATGCTCATCGCAAAAGGCTTTGAATTTGTTAGAAATGTATTCACCACCATTGTCGCTCCTCAAGCATTTGATTTTGGTTGTAAATTGAGTCTCAATAGCAACTTTGAACTTGACAAACACATCAAACACCTCATCTTGCTCTTTAGTAGATAAACCCAACAAAATCTACTAAAATCATCAATGAAAGTTACATACATCTTAGCACCTCCATTGCTAATTGTAGTAACACCATGAATATCCGAATGCAAGAGAGAAAAAGGCATCTTAGATCTAGATATAGATCTAGTATATGGCAATCTATGTGATTTAGACAAAGCACATTCTTCACAAACATGATTCAAGCAAGTAGAGACTTGGAAGTCCCCTTTACTACTCCTTTTTGGCTATTACCTCCAAGGCCTTGTAGTTGAGATGTCCCATCCTTTTATGCCATACCTCTTGAATTGACATTTGTTCATTTGCCATGCATCCAACTTGGTTAGCAACAACACATGCATCAAGCTTGAACAATTTCCCTGCCTTTTCCCATTTTGCAATGATACTACAACCCTTTTTGATCAAGCAAGCATCACCTATCAAACTCCCACTTTGAATCCTTTGTCAAGCATTTGGCTTACACTAGTAAGTTTAGGTAATGGATGGAAAGAGCAAAACATCTTTCAATACTATATTCCCTATTTGTAGAAAGTGAAATAGGAATTGTGCCAACCCCTTGATTGTACACTCACCATCATTTGCGGTATAGATTACCCTCCTATTAAACGACATCAAATGGCCATTAAAGATGAAAAATACTCTTTATGATATGTCATATGATAAAGTGCCCACTATCAAATCCACCAATGATCAAGTGTTCTCCATGATTAGCCAACAAGCAAGATGAACTAACAAAAGCATCAATTTGAAAGAAGCTCATCTCCCACCCTCATCAATAGTTAGATTGGTTTGCTTTCCCCCTTGATCCCTCTTTTTTAAAACAACACTAGCAAAATGCCCTTTGAACTCCACAATAGAAACATTTATAGCTTAGATCTATCCTTCTTTTTGGCCAAAAGTAGAGTGCTCACCTTGGTCTTGCCCTTTAGACCAATTGCTTTTACCTTTGCCCTTGAACTGCCTTTAGAGAACATTGCCTCCTCTTCTCCTCCTTGAGATGTAGAAGAATGCTCCCACTCTTGCTTGCAACCGAAATTCTGTCAGCCAACAAGACATCTTGCAAGTCTCCAACACTGGTAAACATTTTTGGATAGCCTAACTTTGAACAACTTTACATGATCATCCAACAAGCCATTGAGATCACTTGAACAAGCTCCTCATTATTTTATGCATCATTAATGCATGCTAACCATCATCAATTCTTTAACTCTCAAACATAAGCAATGTCCACTCCACTCTCTTTTTGCATAACAAGGAAAAGATTTGCCTTCCTTAAAGTCAACACTCTAGAAGTAGACTTGGATTCATAAACCTTCTTCAAGGCTTCCCAAGCTTCACTAGATGAAGAGCACTAACCAACCTCTTTGATAAGCTCATTGTCACATTCACCTTGATCATGTGAAGGGCTTTCTTTGCCCTCTTGTCATACCTCAATTGTTCTTGAGGTGCCAAAGGTCTCTCCTCCACACCTACAACAATATCCATCAACTCATTCATCTCAAGCAAAGACTCCATCCTTACTTTCCAAGTAGAATAGTTGAGGGAGGTAAGCCTATCATTGCTTTCCAACATGTAGCCTCCATTTGTAGCCATGTTGCAATGATTGATCTCTGATCTTTGACCTGTTCCAATGCACTAAGCACTCTCTTGAATCAACAAATGAAACACAAGAAGAAATCACAAAGATTTGGAACCTAAAACCTTACTTTTTCTCTCTTTTCCTCACTTTTTCCTCAATTTTAGCCACTAGTTTTATGATTTCTTGATCAAACCAAGACCAAACCTCAATATACTTGCTTTTCCCTCACTCCTAAGATTGAAATACACTCTTGAATCATTCAGCAAACTGAAAATCAGAGGGTTACATCAATTTTGAAGTTTTTGACATGAAGAAGCAAGAAATTGAATCAAAAAACTATATGCTAGAATGGAAAACTAATAGGATCTTGTTGGATCTTGCATCTCCCTCTTTCCAAAACAATTTTTGTCTCCTTATTCTGATAAGTACAGAGGGAATTCGCCCTACTTCAATTGAAATGCATACAAATGATGTTTTGATCACAAAGATCCAATTTCTACACATAAATCAACAAGATTTTTAGCTAGAAACTTGATTGGAATGCTACAAAAGCAAACTCGCCCACAAATCTCTTCTAAATCTGGCAAAACCTGCACATTTGGCCGCCTAATGCTCTGATACCATGTGAAAAACTCAGATCCAAAAGATGCTAAAGTTTCATAAAGATCTTGGCCATGGAAGTTATGCACATCTAGATTGAAAAAATGATAGAAATTGTGATGTTAAGCATACTAAACATCAACTAAACATCAAAATCTGATCATAAGCTTCCACAAACAGAAACTTGCTGTCCCTGTCCGTACTTCAGAGCCTACAACCTGCATTTCACACGTGTGAAGCCATAGCAACAAAGAAATCACAATTCTAGTGGCTAGAATGCAAGATATGAACAAAAAAGTGAGAGAGAAGAAGATGGATCTTCAAAGAGCATAACATTCATTCAATAGAATGAAAATGAGATATGTACATACTCGTGGAGATGGCTATTTATAGCAGCCATAGTGCCTCTTGGCCACTTGTCTTATGATAGGCTAAAATTGGGGTCCAATAGGATTCACCCATATACCTAGAAATTTGGTCAAATAGGAATGCACCAAATTATGAGCCAATAGAAGAGCTCCACACTCGACCTCCTCTAATTAATGTGACCTCAAAAGTAGTGTACACATACTTTGGGCCTCTACATACATGTATGAACCTATCTCTAACTTTTATTTGGCCATAGGCCTACAAAATCTCAAGTTAGGAAAATACTACTAGTTGACAATTTTTCACAATTTGTCCAAACACTGCCTGAGCCAAATTATCTCGTTGGCCATCTTTGCTACTGCAATGTACTCTGCTTCGCAAGATGACTGAGCCACAATGGTCTGCTTCTTGCTGACCCAGAGAACTGTCGCTCCTGACACGATGGTGCATCCTCCTGAGATGCTTTA